>JAVLUX010000012.1:44319404-44636904 GCA_032164185.1 Moxostoma hubbsi | reverse complement strand
AGACTGATAGATAGATAGATAGATAGATAGATAGATAGATAGATAGATAGATAGATAGATAGATAGATAGATAGATAGATAGATAGATAGATAGATAGATAGATAGATAGATAGATAGATAGATAGACAGATAATGCATGTAGGGCAGAATTAGGACGATTCCCATTGATCATTAATGTACAAAAAAGATCTCTAAAGTTTTGGATGCATTTAAAATCAAGTCCCACAGAGTCGCTTCATTATAAAGCGCTACAAACCCAAGAACTGAACCCTGAAAACAGTCCCATCAGTCAGCTGGTCCTGAGACTTACTAACCCGGTTAACAGTACTAACAGTAACCAGCCTCAGACCAGCACTGCTTTACAAACAAACATCAGAATCAATCAGATCAACAAACAATCTCAAATCAACTATCTGGAACATTGGGACCAAGAAACTAAAACACAAAGCAAATTACAATTCTATCGGACTCTAAAATCAAAGTATGAATTGGAAGAATATCTCGTGACTGTCAGAGATCCAAAGCAGAGACAGATCCTGAGCAAGTACAGGCTCAGTGAGCACAGTCTCGCCATCGAGAGAGGCAGACACAGGAACACATGGCTACCCAGAGAAGAAAGGGTGTGTGCTCACTGCACGACAGGTGAGGTCGAGACAGAGGTGCACTTTCTACTCCACTGCCCAAAATTCAAAGAGACCAGAGACATTTATATGAATAAATTAGCAAACATCATTAACAAATTTAAAATCAGGACAGAACAAGAACAAATGAATATAATACTTGGAGAGGGACACACAGCAGCACTGGCGGCGAGATACGTGTTGACGTGTCACAGTCTGAGGGACAACGGGTGAATCTGTGTTATGTGTTTTACCCCCGTGTGTCACCCCAATGTTCACCACAGTGACCCTCATATGTATGTGTGTATTCATTTATGTGTCAGTTCAATGATTTAAACACTGTGGTCTTCAGCCGTTCTGAAGCTGTTTTTATATTTATTTCTATTATTTATTTTTATATTTGTCAAATTTATTAACTGTAGATTAAGGTGTAGTTCTGTTTTTACACAGCCTCTGCTTTGGCAATATTGTATTGTTTACATTCATGCCAATAAAGCCCCTTTGAATTGAATTGATAGACAGACAGACAGACAGACAGACAGACAGACTGATTGGTAAATATATGATAGATAAATAGATAGACAGACTGATAGGTAAATATATGATAGATAGATAGATAGATAGATAGACAGACAGACAGACAGACAGACAGACAGATAGATAGATAGATAGATAGATAGATAGATAGATAGATAGATAGATAGATAGATAGATAGATAGATAGATAGATAGATAGACAGACAGACAGACAGACAGACAGACAGACAGACTGATAGGTAAATATATGATAGATAGATAGACAGACAGACAGACAGACTGATAGGTAAATATATGATAGATAGATAGATAGACAGACAGACAGACAGACTGATTGGTAAATATATGATAGATAGATAGATAGATAGATAGATAGATAGATAGATAGATAGATAGATAGATAGATAGATAGATAGACAGACTGATTGGTAAATATATGATAGATAGACAGACAGACAGACAGGTAAATATATGATAGATAGACAGACAGACAGACAGATAGATAGATAGATAGATAGATAGATAGATAGATAGATAGATAGATAGATAGACAAACAGATGACGGATGGATGGACAGATAGATAGATAGATATATGACAGACAGACAGGAAAATGTATGATAGATAGACAGACAGACAGACAGGTAAACATGATAGATAGACAGACAGATAGATAGATAGATAGACAGACAGACAGACAGACTGATAGGTAAATATATGATAGATAGATAGATAGATAGATAGATAGATAGATAGATAGATAGATAGATAGATAGACAGACAGACAGATAGGTAAATATATGATAGATAGATAGACAGATAGATAGATAGATAGATAGATAGACAGACAGACAGACAGACTGATTGGTAAATATATGATAGATAAATAGATAGACAGACTGATAGGTAAATATATGATAGATAGATAGATAGATAGACAGACAGACAGACAGACAGATAGATAGATAGATAGATAGATAGACAGACAGACAGACAGACAGACAGACTGATAGGTAAATATATGATAGATAGATAGACAGACAGACAGACAGACAGACTGATAGGTAAATATATGATAGATAGATAGATAGATAGATAGACAGACAGACAGACAGACAGACAGACTGATTGGTAAATATATGATAGATAGATAGATAGATAGATAGATAGATAGATAGATAGATAGATAGATAGATAGATAGATAGATAGATAGACAGACAGACAGACAGATAGGTAAATATATGATAGATAGATAGATAGATAGATAGATAGATAGATAGATAGATAGATAGATAGACAGACAGACAGACAGATAGGTAAATATATGATAGATAGATAGACAGATAGATAGATAGATAGATAGATAGATAGATAGATAGATAGATAGATAGACAGACAGACAGATAGGTAAATATATGATAGATAGATAGATAGATAGATAGATAGATATCTCTCTGGAGGGATGTTCATCTCCTAGCCTGCTGAGATGTCTTCAGCTATTTGTCAGCATTTCAACAGGTTCCCTGCTCTTTTCCTCTACCACTTGCATTCTTCTCCTCTTCTCCCCCTCCCTCTCTTTCTATCTCTCCCCTGTGAGGGATCGATCAGTGCTTTCAGGTCATTAACATGCATCTCTGTCACACTATCTGCTCCCTAATCAGTCCTCAATGTCAGCAGAGATGCGAGAATAGAGAAAAAGAGTAACGTTCAGTTGAAAGAGTCAAAGATAGAAGATGTGAGAAACCAAAAGAGGACTGAGAATTAAAGTGAAGAATAGAACAAGAAAAACGTGATAAGTGATAAACATATAGTTGTCTTGAATACACTTATCTTGGATTTGTGTTTTCTATACCTCAACAGAGTGTTGTGTGCATAATGAAATAAGCACAGCTGTGGTTGCAATGTTTAAATATGATTTGCTCTCTCTGCAGTCTAATAAACACATCAATCTGGTTAATTTAGGACATCAGTCCCTCTCTCCCCCTCGCCAATCTTATACTATGAACTTTCTGATTAATTGAATATGCTTTCATTTGACCTTAAAGTTATAAATGGGTTATAAATGATATGTACTCAACAAAAGCAGTTTTTCTTGTTTGTGTGTGAGTGTGTGTTGTTTTTGTGTACATGCATACTAGAATTAAAGGAAAAATCTGTCCCCAGATGTCAGTAGAATTAGACAGACATCACCAAGACATCTAATATTTGGGGATGTCCTTATTTGGAAAAAAAAATTACTAAATTATACATAAATTACTAAATGAATAAATATATTTATTTGTTATAAATATAAATAAATACATATAGTATATGGGTGTTCTTTCAAACTCTAGGCACTTTCATGTCCCAGGGGTTGATTTTTATTGACACAAACAGATTTCAATCTCTTTTTGATATACGGTCTCTTAGGAGGAATTTACACTTGGTCACTTTATGCGTTTTTGCTGATAAGATAGCTATCTGATCATGAAAAGACCAAGTGTAAATG
This sequence comes from Moxostoma hubbsi, assembly GCA_032164185.1. Lineage (NCBI taxonomy): Eukaryota > Metazoa > Chordata > Actinopteri > Cypriniformes > Catostomidae > Moxostoma > Moxostoma hubbsi. The sequence continues at coordinate 44,633,258 of JAVLUX010000012.1, read as the reverse complement.
ATTTATTTGATGCAGATCACTGACGAAACTGAAACTAAACACTGGCAATGAGGGCAGCTGACGCACATGGACATATCTTAACTATGGCATTTCCTGTAGTGCATGTGCCCTTTTGGACAGAGTTAGTAGACACATTTTTTTATTAAATTGTGAGAGTGTGAAAAATGTTTGAACTACACTTCATTTCTTTTATCAGAAGTCAAAAAAGGGACAGAAGTTGAAGATATACACACACACACACACACACACACACACACACACGCACACATCACCTTAACAGCTTGAAATTCTTTGTTAAAGAAAATTCTTGAAATTCTCTCATGCTCTGTACCTGTATTTAACAAGTTTATTACACGTCTCTCCATTACGTCCTAAGGGCACTGATTACATTTCTGTAGAGCAAAAGTCAGAAGAATGCATTTTTCTTGAAGAAACCGTATCATGCTACGCTCTGATTACTTAATCTGATTACTAGGTTGGTGAATAGGACTGTGTGCAATTACTCATTACACTGAAACTGATTAATTCAAATGAGTGATTCTACCACTTGAATTTATCTTGAATGTATTCATCAAGGCATTTTAGGTCAATTACAGACAGTGAAGAAGTTTAAAAAATTTTGTGTCACTTGTGAGTGATCTAAAAGTGAAGCTGAGGAAGACTGCTTGTGAGAGTGGCACTGGAACTACTTGTGTGTGTGTGTGTGTGTGTGTGTGTGTGTGTGTGTGTGTGTGTGTGTCACATATTCCCTGTTGTCTTTTGGTTTTGTGCTTTTATGTTGAAATTCTTGTTTTTTTCCTGTCTCCTGTTTGTTTTGTAGTCCTTTAGTACTTATATTTCATTTTTGGTTCGCCTTGATTGTTTCCTCAGGTGTTCTAAGCCCTTGTTTCCCCTGGTTTGTTTGTCAGTTTTTGCATGTTTGGTCTATGCTCTGTGCTGGTTTTGCATGTGTGCGCGTGCGCGTGTGCGTAAATACTCTTGCTACAGAAACACACATGCATTTATACTGTTCTTCGTCTTTCTAACACACACTATATCCAACACTATATGGAAAGAACCAAAACATGCAGTAGTAAAAATAAAAGTACTTTTAGTTTACCCCAAAAGTATAGTGATATCTTGATTTCATCAGGTACGACGAGGGCCACATTTTTGACCCTCCTGTGATGTTCGTGTCATTTTCTACCCGTTTAAGAGATAAAAACTGTGAAAAAACTAATATTAATCTTGTGTCTTCTAAAAAAAAAAAAGTTTTTATAACTTGTTTATTGTCACACTTTGGATGGAAGGAGGACGAAGACAGGAGTCGGAGTTAATCCAAGTGCAGATAAAAAACAAAACAAGACTATATACAAGAACTACAAAGATTATTTATAAGGCAAAACCAAGAATAATAATATCCAACCACAAACACAAAGAAGAAAACAACAACTACTAATATATTAGGGATATATAAGGGATGATGATCTGAGATTAGACTTGATCCCGACTGAGTGAATAAGGGGAGTTTATAGAGAGTCTGTGACGATGAGGTGATTGGAAACAGGTGTGGCTGACTAGAGTGAGAGTGAGTAGGAGTGGATGCTGGCTAAAGATGGGGAGACCAATGAGTGTGTGACATTTATTACTGTATTTACTATATGCAATGTCAGGGTGTTTTGGGTGGTTACTATGATATTGCTAGGGTGTTATTCACAGGCCCAAATGAAAAAGAGACTATCCGAAAGTCAACCGAATGCCGTTGTACTGAATATCAGCACAGCTATGATTTAGCCATACTGATATTCAGTGCAACAGCACAATTGCCAGTATGATGTTGCTTACAGTAGTTATGAACAAGTTAATACTGAGTAACTTTTAATAATTTAAGACACAATCTGGCCATTCATTTTTTATTTATATTTTTGCTCGCCATTGAAAAAAAGTTCTAAAAGAAGCCAAAGCAAGATCAAACGTTGCGTTTTGCCAAACAACTCACAGATGCTTGTACGAAATTCTATGAAGACACCGGAACTAACCGATTTACAATTGACACTAATACACTGATCTTTCTTCCAGAATATTCTCTGTTTTCTTAAAAGTAAAAAAAAAAAATCTCTAAAGACAGCCTACAATGATTCTCAAAGCTGACGGGAAGCATTAGAAAAATGATGCTGCATTATGAAGCAGCTTCTTGGCTTATTAATTCTTTAATTATTCATGTGCAGTCTTTTGAAGTGTGCTCAGTAAACGTAAGGAATCGATTTAAGACAGAGCTGTTTAAAACCTAACAGTTAAATTATTAACTTAGCTCAGTTTGTTGCATTTTAATCAAGAGACCCCTGACAGTGGATAGAATTCCAGACTGCAAAATTGAGCTGGTAAAGTTTTCAGTCCAACTTTTCCGACATGTTTGTGATTTGCGTTGCTATATTTGATTTGTGTTTTGCAAGAGTTTTGTGATTTATGCATGTGTCTGCGCTTGTGTGTGCACAAATAGGAAACTTTGTGTCAGTAAAAATATCCTAGAATAGCTTTCTCTCTCTCTCTTTCTCTCTCTCTCTCTCTCTCTCTCTCTCTCTCTCTCTCTCTCTGTCGTTCTGTCATCCATTTCAGGTTCTCTCTCTTCTCACATGTCATTCCTTTCCCATCTCTCCTTGGTGTTATCTTATGATGTCTGATTCCCAACATCCCAGATTCCCACATCAATTTCAAATGTGTTCTTTTTCTATTACTTTCACTCTCTCCTCTCTTGAAACAGAAAACAACACATCTACATTTCACTGTTCTCTCTTATACATGTCCCTTTATATATACCTCTTATATAGGGGAGACCAGGGCTAGTTGTCACACCTTTTACTCCAGTGAATATTTCCCAGTGTAGTTTTTTATCAAACATAATTTCTGTATAGACTTACAAACCTTGAGGTCTTGACTACAAAAAGCTATTAGACATTTTAACAAAGGAAAACATACATTCATTCATGAACACAGTGACCCTATACGAACTAAAAGATCACAATGGGAACCCTGCCATTAAATAGCATAATATAGCCTATTTAGCTACATTTAACACTGTACAACAATTTGAAACACAAAAGTAATGAAAACATAAAAAATGTAAAAGGTAAAACACACAAAAAAATTTAAAATCACAGCCCGGCCACACCCTCCTCCTCATCACAATTATATAAAATAACAACACGTGAAAGCTTGCCCCAAATAAAAATGTGAAAACATGCCATTCAAGGAACATTATTAAATTTCCCTTGTCCTAAGTATTGGTTGACCAATATTTTGCGAGGCCGATTGTCTGACATTTTTAATTATCGGCACTGAACAATACATTTTCCCTTTTGGCCGATTTGCTTCTTGATGGCCCAAAAATCACCTGCTTGCATGTGAAGCGTCTGAGACATGTAATCAACCAGTCACGGTCCATTTTGTTGTTACGTGCAATTGCATTACTACAATAGTAGACCGGTGTGTAACATAGTGTCATTTAAATGGTCTGCATATCCGAGCCGCAGCAGATTCATTTGAGCACATAATATTTAAAGTGTTCGCCTGTTTAATTCTCCCTCTCTCTCCTCAAATGTTCCCTTTAACTTACCTGTCTTGTCTAATGATAAAAAGGCAAATAACATTAAAAGTAGTATAATATGCTGTCTGCAAATATGCGCATATCTCATTTAAACAGATGTAATAAACAAACCTCACACAACTTCAGCAGATCCAAAATCTTGTGGAACACTTATTTATTTACCTCTATAGCACGTATTCTATCAGCCTCTACTCAACTGTTCCCTTTAACTTTTCGAATGATCAAAGGCAAATATCAATAATACTTCTATTATATACTGTCTGCATATATGCCTATATCTAGTTTAAACAGATGTAATTCACAAACCTCACGAAAATACAGCGCTTTCACTATGCACTGTATGTACAATTGGTTTGATTCTATATGTATTGAGTAAATGCGATTGCTAACGTGGACATGCCACCCACGGTTGCTGGACTACTGTGTGTACTGTTATTTCCTTCTTTGTAATATATTAACAATTTCGTAATGTGCAAATAAATTACTAAAATTTGATGACTAAACATAAATCAGAAGAAACTGCTATCTAACATACAATATTATTTTTTAGTTTTGTGTGAAATTTAGTAAATATAGTGCTAAATAAGAGTTTATTATTATTGTAATGAATATTATTAGCAATTTTATGTTTGTTATTTACTATATATAATTGTATGGTATTTTGGTATTGTATCGGCCTATTGGCCATCCTGCTCTCTGGATATCGGCATCGGCCATTAAAAAACCATATCGGCCAAACACTAGTCCTAAAAACACAGTTCAACATTTCAGTCAAAATCTACGTCCATAATATAAAGTAGTTTACACTTGCCTAAATGTATCCTAGCGTGGTTTTATTATGTTCACTTAATTTTACCCAAAAGCTATTAAAAAATTGATTATATTGACATTTTAGTTTGGAGGATAGAATTCACCAAAAAATGATCCTAAACAGACATTCAAAACCACTGCTAGAGAAAACAAGCATTTGTGTAATTGGACTTTTGACTCAAAATCTTAGTTTCAAAACCTTATACCCCTGTCCTGTAACCAGTGTTGGGTGTAATCTGATTACAAAGTAGTTAGTTACTAAATGGTCAGCACTTATATGTAATATATCTGCACTTATTGTAATATATTTACTTTTTGTTAAAAGTAGTGTAATGCATTACATTGTACATTTGAGTAATCAGATTACAGTTACAGACTACTTTTAAATGGACACCAGAGAGTGCCTTATTGCGAGAAAACAGCGTTCCCCTTTACATGCACTGTTTAAGCGCCATACTCTTTACTCCCATATACATGCGGCTCGGTCAGTAAGCAGCTTTAGCCACAGCAATAGGGGTCAATCCGATTATTCACAATCTTCATTTGAACGATCTCAATATTGATTCTTAAATCCCAAGTTCGATTTTTCACTCAGTGCGCAACCCTCTACTACAATGAGAGGAAATCACTCGCATTTGCAACCAAATTTCGTGCTATGCCACTAAAGTGAATATATTTGGCAACTGGCTGGTAAATGTTTACATTTCACCCACAAGTAATTGTGTAGTTTAGTCGTGAAGTATTCAGTAGCGAGAATTACGCTGCAATAGTGGGGTTTTCCATTTTATGTAAAACTCTGTTGTACCAGCACATATACACAGACTTTAGGGACAGTCTATATTTTACATTGGTGTGTATAAATGGGTATTGTATATGGGATTTTCCCACTCGACTCCCAGAAATGTTGAATTCTTTCCATTTTGTTGACATGTTGGGCTCCATACTATGACGTTTCTTGTCCCGGTCTGTTCCATGCACACACACTCTTCAAACACTCACCAGAATGCTGCTTATGTGTTTATATGACCACGATAATCTGTGTTGTCTGAGAGAAACCTAGGTGTGATAAACCACTTTCTCTTAATCCCTTAAACGCCATAAGGAAATCAAGGTTCTTGTTTACATAACGTTTTAGAAAGCCTCTTTCTGCAAAAACTCCCGTTTTCTTAAGTGCATTTAAACATGGTCACTGGCTTTCAATTGATTTAATTACATTGTAGTAAATTACTGGGGTAACACATAATTCTAAAATAATATTATTTATGATAAATTATTAAAAACATGAGTTATGCTCATATGTACATCTGTTTGTGTTTCTGTGACAGATGACGAGTCACTAACGGTTCATTGTATATTTAGATTTTGTACGTTCTGAATTGGATCACGCCTGGTAGACAACGTTGCCTTTCAAAGTATACTCTTCACGTCCACATGTCAAGAAAATTTACCGGGCCGAGCAAAATTTGCATGGCGCATACTGTGTTTGAATTTGAATTTGTCGAGCTGAAAAGTGTTTTAAAAAGTAACATAAAAACGAATTAATGATGTGATTACTTTTTCAATAGAGTAATCATTAAAGTAATCTGATTACAAATTTAAGAGAAGAATTTAGTCATTTTTTTTGGATTACTTTCTTTGAGTAACTTACCTTACACCGCCTGTGACAGTTTTCACGTGTGACAACTAGCCCTGGTCTCTTTACCTTTACTTTGCCTTTCCTTCCTGCATGCCTGTCTGTCTGATCTTTCAAAGCATCAGGTCACACCTCCCACAAGACACATAGCACACCTGCTCAATATTCACAGTTTTAGGAATATCACAAATTACAAAATGAACATTGAATTCGACAACAGTGGCTTCTGGGGCCAGATCATTTTAAATTAATGTGTGCTCAATCAAAATGCCACATTATTAAGTTAAGATGTAAAATGTGCAAACACTGCTGCACAGTCACGCGGGTGGGCTGATTTGATTACCAGGATGTGAGTACCTGTGTTGATTTTGTTGGTGTTGTTTAGTTGAATGTAAATGGAATTAATTAAGAAAATGTCATCAGGGATAACTGCCACACACTCACCGGAGGATAAAATCAAATATATTACACACGTCTCCCGGGTCCCATTCGTGTGTGTGTTTGCTTGAGTTTGTTTCAGCATATCTTCCTGAGCTCTTTGAGTAATGACTTGATGACACCGTTGTCAGCCAACACGCCCCTTCCTGCCTTCTGCGATATTACCATATATCCTACAAAACAGTGACACACACACTCACACTCACTGTCAGTTGTCAGACAGATATTGATTGTATTTGCATGGTGTCTTAGGCTAGAAATATATGAGACTGTTTTATTGGAACTGCTGCAATGAGGCACCTGCCAAACCCAAATGTCATTACTCATCTAGCAAAGATCGATCACATCCTTACACATACACACACACACACACACACACACACACACACACAAACACACGGGCCATGCACACACTTAAACACATGAACCAGGCTCACATGCCATCGCAAAAGATTAAAGTGATAATTCACCCAACAATGTGTAATTCAGTTATAGTTTTTTCAACCTCATGATGTTCCAAACCTGTTTCTCTTTTTCTTCAGTTAAACACCAATAGTAGATTTAGGCAGAGTTATATTCTTTCCCATACAGTGAAAGTGAATGGTGACCAGGGGCTTTCAAGCTGCAAAAATGACAAAAAAGTCCATAAAAGTATCATAACAGTAGTCCATGACTCGTGCACTGTAGTCCAAGTCTTCTTAAGCAACAGATTAAGATTTAAGTCCTTATTCACTGAAAATCATCCCCACCATTGTAGCTCTGAAATTTGGCATATCATGAGTGGTTACGTTAAACATAAAAACCAATGACAATGGCATCAATAATGTCAAATCTGACATGACATAACATATTTGAATACACAAGAACATGAATGAGATTTGAGAGCTGCAGTGGATGAGAATTTATTAGAGAATTACAAATTACATTTCTGTTTTTCAATGGATAGAGTTATTGTGTGGCTTCAGAAGACTTGGAATATAGAGCACAAGTTGCACAGACAAATTTTATGGTACTTTTATACATATTTAGAGCTCGATAGCACCATTCACTTCAACCAACCTTCTGCTAAACTTCTTTTGTATAGTTTTCTACGGAAGAAAGAAAATGATACAGGTTTGGAATGACATGAGGTAAATTATGACAGAATTTTTATTTTGGGGTGAGCTGTTCCTAGTATTCATAATGGTTCTGTATTGTGGTGTGTATTATGGTTAATTTGAGTGATGTTGGATAAATAGACCTGACATTTATAGGGACATTGTCTGATAATGACTTAATTAACATTCATCTTTACAGTGTAATCTTCAGATTATAACGTGTATGATATTTTTTATCTTAAAGGCTCTTCTGGAAACACAGACCATGTTGAGGTCATACATCTCAAACTTTACCTTCAACCTGGGCTTTTCTGGGAAATTCTTCCACACAGGTAACTGTGTACTACGTGTTTTGTTGTCCACATGTGTGCATGACAGAGAAAATCTAAAGGGAAAAACTCATATGTTTGCATCTTTTCAAAAATAGCATCTTTATAAAAATGCCTGCCAACAGACGATCTGTAATATTCTGATTGGCATAGCAACAGAAATCTTCCATAGCAACGCTGAAGTTTCTTTGAGTTCATCATATAAGAGTTTATATTTTCTATTTTTGAAGTGCTCATGTATATAGCTGTGTTTGTGTTGATTCACTTAATTAAGTTTACATTATTAATTACATTACTGTGATTAGTTTCGAAAAATGTAGCTTATTTTGACCTAAAATCTGAGTTTTTGTCCTAACTAGCCACGGCAATCAGAATCAGGATTAGCTTTAATGCCAATTATGCTTACACATACAATGCATGTCTTGGTGACAGACGCTTCCAGTGTACAAACAATACAACAATAAGACAGAGAAAATTAAAAATAGAGTAAAAATAAAATGCCTTAACCATTATAAGCAATGAGCGATTTTGTCGATGGCTTGGTAGCCTTGCCCACACTGAAATATCACTGGTCTAAAATCCTGCACCACATAACTGTATGTTAAAGACTCAAAATTGAAAACAAAATTGATTTGAGTTTTGCGACATTTAGTGTAAGTGTGTAACTAGGAAGCCATCTACGTGCAAGTGTACTCCCAATGGTGTGTTCACATACAACGCAAAGCGAGTTGAAGCAAATGAAGCGAATGACGCTACTCGAACATCGCTTCGTTCGCTTCATTCGTGTGTTCGCTTTGACGCATTGTCGTGAAAGCCTACCAGCATTGAGATTGTCCGGATGTGACTGACGTACTGACGGATGGATGAAAAAAAATTGTTGTAGCGGTATGTGTGGGCACCCGGAATTGTATGACACATAACGTCATACATGTTCAAAGACCAGACGAAAAAGACATAGATTGGAGGAAATTGAGCGAGGAAGTTGGACTACCTGGTAAGTTCTGAAAATATGCGCGTCTACTTGATTCCAGCTACTGGTTGTGCTTTACTATGAACCAAGTTGTAGAAGCCCCTCCTCATGTCCTTTTCCGGAAGAGAAGGGGGAGTACTCGCGGGTACGCGTTACTCACGCTAACGCAGGATTAAATACAAATTTTGAATCCAGCTGTTAAACTCACACGAGCAATGCAAGGCGAAAATTTTCTTTGCGTTGTATGTGAACACACCATAAAAGTCGACAAAAGTAACCTTTTGTAGTAGAAATTCACATTTAAATTTTCAGTCTTTCGCGTCTGTGAAGACAGACTGAAAATATTTATGACTCATCCTGCACTATACACAGATTTTAGTCCAATCAAATGCTCTTTTGAATGAAAATGCCCCTCCCCCTAATACAACCTGCAACTGACTATCAAGTAGGTGCATGTCTGTGACATATCTAGACTAATTGTTGTTTTTCAAAAAAGGAGAAGCCCTTCAAAATGTCCAGCCCAACCTTCTGTTTCAATAGCAAATATGTCAACCCTGTTATTAAGCTGAATTCATGGGGTTTTAAAACCTCAAATACATTCTGGTTGGCACACCAGTTTTGTATTCAAAGTGTGAACCGGCAAATTGTTTGTTCCTGGAAACTTGTTGCATTGTGCCTGGCTAGGACAAGGTGAGAGACGATGATATTCATTGAGCTGTTATTTGTACTTTTGTGTGCGTCTGTGTATGTGTGTGTAGGTACGCAGGAGGAAGATGATGGAGATGATCTGTTGTTGAAATATGTCGATGAGTTCTGGTGGTTTCCTCATATGTGGAGTCACATGCAGCCTCATCTCTTCCATAATGAATCCTCTCTCATGGAACAAATGATCTTAAACAAAGACTTCGCTTTGGTAAGAAAAACTACACCCTTATCCACTCACACACAAGCACTGAGCAAAAGCATAATCCAGGTATCATCCTATGCAGTGAAACACTCATTCACTTAAGGAACCATTACCCCGACAGCCAATGTGTCATTTATAGTGAGAAAATGAAGACTAATTACACATTTTACATGTGCTTTGAGACTTTAGTTGATCCTCAAATAGAGAAGCACCTCTTAGGATTTTTACAGGATCGCTGAAACCTAGACACAAAGTGGTGTGTGTGTGTGTGTGTGTGTGCTCTCATTTAGTTATCTCTCTAACACTCCTCCATTTTTTCACCCTTTTTTCTATCTTTGAAGGAGCACACTCATATAACAAGCACACACACACACACACACACACTCAAAAGGCACCATTGCTGCAGACTGTAAAGGCCCTGGCATACTCCCGGAGAAGGTCTTCTTCATGATTCGCTTAGAGCCTAAATAAGTGAGAAGCAGCTGAGCAACGATATTGTTTGCAAACATTCAGACAATGGCCCAGCCGCTGTGGGAGATGTTTAGTCGAGCATTTAAAAGAGGATGCACAATGACTATACGTAAAACCTTAACTAACATGTAATTTCTCATTCTAGAGAGAGTAGAATTCACACAAGATCAGTAAAGAAGCTGTTTTAACCACTCGATTATGATTTAAGTAGTTCATATGTTAATATAATCTTGTATAGAAGAGGTTAACTTATTTGGCTTGCTGTCCGCACACTGGAGGGCTCGGAGCTTGAGATTCGACTCGAGTCCTGATTACCCCCAAAAAGGCATTGAGGTGGAAAATCAGTACCGTGACAATGGCAGGAAATATATGGGACAGCAAGCTGGTGACAATTCTAAAAATGTAAATTGGCTTAGCAGATACTTTTGAAAATGTGTTTTCCCCCCCAAAAAGCTATATAGAGGGAGTGCTTTATGCATTTCTTGTATGATGGCTGGTTGAGAGGGGCTACACTGCAATTTGAACGGGGGACCACTACTCATCATAGAAGTGGATGGGCCCACGGCATTCAAACGGGGAAGGTAAGAACAAGAGTTGGCTCACGCTGCATTTGAAATGGAGGGCTCGCAATGCAATTTGAACGGGAGACTGCTGTAAAGAGAGAGAGGTTTAGCTCATGGCATTCGAACGGGTAAGCCCAGCAAGCAATTGAACGGGGAAGGTGAGAATGAGAGTTGTTTCACGTGGTGTTTGAAAGGGAGGGCTCGTAATGCAATTTGAATGGGAGACTGATGTAAAGAGACAGAGTTTTATCTCACAGCATTCGAATGGGTAAGCCCAGCAAGCAATCGAACAGGGAGGGTGAAAACGAGAGTTGGTTCACGCTGTGTTCGAAAAGGAGAGCTCACACTGCTATTCGAACATGAGACTGCTCTAAAGAGACAGAGGTTTAGCTCACAGCATTCGAACGGTTACGCCCAGCACACGATCGAACGGGGAAGGTGAGAACAAGAGTTGGCTCTGGCTGCGTTCGAAAGGGAGGGCTCGCAATGCAATTTGAACGGGAGACTGCTGTAAAGAGAGAGAGGTTTAGCTCATGGCATTCGAACGGGTAAGCCCAGCAAGCAATTGAACGGGGAAGGTGAGAATGGGAGTTGTTTCACGTGGTGTTTGAAAGGGAGGGCTCACACTGCGATTCGAATGGGAGACTTCTCCAAAGAGTGAGAGGTTTAGCTTGCGGCATTCGAATGGGTAAGCCCAGCGTGCAATCAAACAGGGAAGTTGAGAATGAGGGTTGGCTCACGCTGCGTTCGGAAGGGAGTCTGCTCTAAAGAGAGAGTGGTTTAGTTTGCGGCATTCAAACAGGGTAAGCCCAGCATGCATCTGAATGTCAATCCACTCAGCATCCGAATGGAAAAGCCCACTCATCGCTTCAAAAGGTGGAGCCCACTATACGTGTGAACTTGGGAGGGCTCAACTCCGCATTCAAATGGGAGGGCTCTTACTGCAGTTCGAACGGGAGGACCCTGGTTTAAATACAGTATATATATATATATATATATATATATATATGCACAAGTAAACATACACACATATACATCTATACTCATAAGCGCATTTGCACACACACACACACACACACGTACATATCTGCACATATACCCGCGCAAAGAAATACATACGCGAACACATACGCGTGTGTGCATGTAGGATGCAGCGAGACGGTGGCAGGTGGGGACATGAGTGATAGAGACAGGTGGTACTGATAAGGGGATTAGCTGATTAGTGATTGATGAGCTTTCCTGATGTGGAAATTATTAGATCTGATGTAGCTGTGTTATGTGTCTGAGGACCAAAGGCCGAGAGATTGAATTTGTTGTTCTGATAAACCTTTTTTAGGCAGTTGTGGTTGCTGCACCGCTATGGAATGAATCACTGGAATAAAATGTTGCTGGGATGCCAGATTGGAGGACTTATTTAAGGTGCTTTTGGAACCAGAATCTTGCTGCATGGTTTTTATCATTGGTGAATAGCGGATCAAGAGGGGACTTAGATTGGTAAGGTTGGATGGGGGTGGACAAGTCGAAAATGTAAATCAAGTACCCCTTTAAAGTTGATCAGTTTGCTTTGTTTAATGAAGAGTCGGATTGTTACGTTTGTCTATAATTTGCAGGTCCATTAAGTTTTCCTGAAAGTTCATGCTGTCAAGGTGTTACAAACCACCAAAACGTTTAAATTCAGCTCATGCTATTTCCTGAACCCTTCCACCCTTTTTTCAAGGTTTCTATATCTTTAGTGTTGTGCTAGGTAGCCCCGCCCATACCGAAATCTTATTGATCCAAAATCCAGCTCCATATTACTGTCTTTTGTCTCACTGTCCCTGTATCAAAAATGCCCAAATATATACTGTATATACTGGTTCTTAACTGGTTTTGCTTAAGGACCTACATTTGATCTTGGAGATCAAGTGGTGACCCAACATGGTACAGAAATTGATGTATTATATTGTACAAAAGTAAACAAAATTGTCCTTAAAATAAAACATTGAAATGTATTTAAATTGCCATGAACTTCACAGACCCAACAATATGCATGATTATTACCATAGCATAGGCTGAATAGGAAAATTGACAATTTTGAATGTCTTTTGAATATCAATGGTTTCATGCTCTCGGCAATACTTTACTGCACAAAAATGCTGATGGCACAAACCATGTTTATCCTCGATTCAAGTGAACCTGTATTTAATGTATTTTCTTTTAACTTGTTTTGTTCATTGTTTTAGAGTATGTGGTTGTGTTATGCAACTTGTCCATGTTGGAATTCTCCTAATTTGTCTTGCTTCTACCAAGTGAATTTGTGGCAAAATACTTTAGTATTTCACTGGACACATATCCTTTGACAAAAACAACAAAAGATATGAAAGCATTTTCTCTCTTTTTTTGAAGTCAATAAGTCTATTTATTTTGTTGTTGTTTTTTTGCTTTTGTAATTATGCAGCACTATCTGGTAAGTTGCATTTTTATTATTTGCAATAAGCATTATTTATTTCACGCTGTCCGCAATCCTATCAGAACACATTTCTGTGACCCACCAATTAAAAACCACTGTCCTAAGGTATATGCATATGATGAGGAATGCCCTACCAAGGCATGAAAAAAACATCAATATTTTTTTAAAGAAAGATATTTCTAAAGCAAAAGAATATATGCATCAACTGCAGAGCTGTGCTTCCTTCCCAAGACAATAAAACCTACAGTATTCTCCAGTTATTTAATGCAAGTGAAAAGAAGTTCAGCCATGATGCTACCAAAAGTACGCACAATAAGGTTTACTCACTAGCTATCTATGATTTGGTAATCCTGTTATGTGTGGTAGCATCACTGTAACTTGGCAGTTTGGATATTAGAAAAGCACCCATTATGCAGCCATGTGATGTGAACAGTGGCGTAAATGATAAACTACCGACCGTAAAGTGCCCCTGCTGGAAATCACAAACAAGCACGGTCTCTGTCTGGAAACATGACCGCCAGCTAAATAATCATTTGAGCCATGCGATATGTCTTGAGCAGTTTAGCTAATTGTTTTTTTATGCAAATGTGGTTTGCATTAAAATGTGACTAAAATCAAGTTCCACAAAGCTGGAAAAAAAAAACAATAGTTTCATAATGTTATTACCTCAGTTGTTTTCTTTTCATTTATCTGGAAAGATGACTTCATAGTACAGTGAACCTTGTGTGGATTTGAGTGTGGATTTAGGGTCCAAAATTAAGCACCAATTGCAAGTAAAAATTGGCTTTTGCAAGTAAATAAAATGACTTATCAACCTGTTGGCCAGTAACTTTGTTAGGAACATAATACATGGTTAAGACTGAATTGTAAGAATGACAGTCCGAACCTTGTAGATGTCAATTACGTGAGTGATTCAACATAAACAAGTACAAACCGTCAACTGAAGAAAACTTACAGATCTTCTTATAATGTTTTCCTTAATGGACAATTTACTGTAAACAAGGCTAGTTCTAGTTTATCATGGCTGCCGAGTTACACTACACCTGATAGCAGCCATATCAATATGTAGCTCAAGACCAGTTGCCCACTGAAGCTAAGCAGGGTTGAGCCTGGTCAGTTACCTAGATGGGAGACCTCCTGGAGAAAACGAAGGTTGCTGCTGTAAGAGGTATTAGGGAGGCCAGCAGAGGGTACTCACCCTGTGGTCTGTGTGGGTCCTAATGCCCCAGTATAGTAACAGTTACAGTACAGTATACTGTAAAAAAAGGCACCGTCCTTCGGATGAGACATTAAACCGAGGTCCTGACTCTCTGTGGTCATTAAAAATCCTAGAGCACTTCTCGTAGTGTAGGGGTGTAACCCTGGTGTCCTGGCTATAATTCCCCCCATTGGCCCATCTCAATCATGGCATCTCCATTCACTAATTGGCTTTATAACTGTACTCTCTCCTGTCCACCAATAGCTGGTGTGTAGTGAGCATACTGGTGCGCTATGGCTGCCATCGCATCATCCAGGTAGATGCTGCACACTAGTGGTGATGGTTGAGGAGATTCCTGTTCACTGTGTAAAGCGCTTTGAGTGTAGTGTCAGAAAAGTACTAAATAAATGTAATGTTCATTCATTCATTTAACTCCGTCAATGCTGCCATTACAATCTGTTCGATGGCAATCAACAAACTGCTCAGTTGAAAACATTTTCTATAGAAATCTCTTACATGAGTAACCAAGGTCAAGCAGTTAGTATGCACTTCACTCTAGGCGCTGAGTTAAACAGCCTGGTGACTGTCAGCTCAGAGAGCAGAGACTGTGAGAGATGAGCAGACAGAGAATTTTAATGGGCTACGAGCAGAAGTTTGATAATCTAGAGTAGACAGCTTTGATTTGCCTTTATTGGTTTCGGGGCTTGATTAAATCAGAAAGCTCTGAATCTAAGCTAACAGATGAGCTTACAAGTGGGTGGTTTTGTGTGCATGTGCCCTATACACACACATTCTCTTGAGGGAAATTTATGGATTCTCATGATATGGAAGTCATATCTACGAATTCATCTCAAAATAAAGTTCCCCTTCTGCCCCAAGTGACACAAGTGACTTCCTGGGACACCGAACGTACCTCTGAATCTAGGAAAAGGCCAATGTCAAGTTGGCAGACAGAATTTGCATGCCCCGACCCCAGACATATGAGTATAAAGGGAAGCGGAGCAGCGAATGCCAGTCAGAATTATTCTTCGGAGCCGAATGGTTGTGCAACAAGCAAGCAGAACTTCACTACTGTTCCACTCAACTCTGTCAGCGAGAAGCATTGCTGTTGGATCCTACAGAGCATTTCCAGCTGGCGTGGCTCTCTCTCTGCACGCTGTGCAGTTTACACACTGGGCGCTTCGAAAGCGCTTTCTTCCTGTTAAAAGAGTGGTCTCCTCCCAAAAGAGTTTATTTTCTCTAAAAGAGTCTGAGTTTTCCACTCACAAAAAGAGCAATACACAGCGGCGTTGAATGTCCTTTTCAGGACGCGTCTTTTTCAAGATGCCTTTCCACCCCTGTGTTGTTTTGGATGCGGTCAATTTCTCTCCAAGAACGACGGCCACAGACGCTGCCTCGTGTGCCTGGGCAGCGATCACACTGAGGCGGCGTTCGTGGATGGTTCATGTACTCACTGCGAGAACATGACCATAGCAGCGTTGCGGTCGTGGCTCTCCTTCCTGAAGGTGAATGCCACTTCAGCCCCGCGTCGCTCCTTCTTCCCACGGGATTGAGGATGACCCGGCTGGCAATGAAGGCGATATGGGGATGATGACCGGCTCGGTTTCACCAGGTAAATCCCCATGAACCACCCGACCCCCGACACGCTCGCTCACTTCCGTCTGAGCTTGGGATGAGTGCGACTCGCCTCACGGCCAGCTGACATTCTCCCTTGAGCCCCTGGACTTGGATGATGACATCACTGTTGCATCGGAGAGCGTCCAGGCGTCTGACACAGAACACTTGACTGGGCTGCCGCCTTCGGGCCAGCCCGCCCAGTCTGAGGCAGACGCGCAGATGGCCGACATGCTTGCCCGGCCTGCCGTGAGTGTGGGCTTGGACTGGAACCCTCCATCCTCCCCACAGCCTTCGCGGCTTGACGACTGGTACCTCGGTGTCTGGCGCCGCTCACAGCCACTCCCGGACGTACCATTCTTCCCGGAAGTGCATGACGAGCTGACGCGGTCCTAGAGGGCACCTTTTACTGCCCGTAACCGACCTCTCCGCTCGTCTGTTCTCACTACCCTGGATGGCGGGGTGGCCCATCGGTACACGGAAGTCCCCCAGGTGGATAGGGTGTTTTCAATCCATCTGTGCACCAAGAAAGACCACCCGGTTCTCCACTCCAAGGCCTGTAGGACGATGTCATAACTGACCTTCAAAGCATACGGCGCCACCGGACAGGCCGCCTCTACCCTGCATGCCATGGCTCTCCTGCAGGTCCATCAAGCCAAGGCACTTAAAGATCTGCACCTGGGTAGTACAGACCCTGATGTGCTGCAGGAACTGTGCAGGCACTCGGGCGGGTGATGGCCACCCTCGTGGTCCAGGAGCGCCACCTCTGGCTGACATTGGTTGAGATGCGGTGAAGAAGCAGATGGAGGCGATATCTCATATCATGCCGCGGCGCCACCTAACCAGCATGCCGCGCGCATGATATGAGATATCGCCTCCATCTGCTTCTTCACCGCCGAGAACTGCTGGGCGAATTCGTCAACGGTGTCACTGAACAGGCCGAGCTGGGAGACAGGGGCATTGAGAAACCTTGCCTTGACAACCTGGGCCCAGCTCTCAGCCCCAGTGTTGAGCACCTCGCAGGCAGCGTACTCCTCCCGACTCCAGGACCCCTTCCCGGACCAGAAAAGCTCCGAAGCACTCCTGAGACGGGCAACCCAGACAGTCGGATGTTCGCTCCGGAGCTGGTACCAAGACAAATCTGTCCCCCGGTGGAGGGCCGGGAGGAGAATCCTTGTTTCCCTTATTTTCATTTGCCACACCCCCTTTGGGCTGCAGTACCCACATTTTCAATAAAAGAGCAATTTTCTCACTCCCTGGGTCATCCAGCCGGTGCGCGCTGTTCTCACAGCACCCCGGCCCTAAAACTCTACAGTCCCGGCTCCCCGGACACAGCTCCCTTGCCTCCGGCCCCACACTACAGCCCCGGCACACCAGCGCTGATGAGCTCCGAAGACGCTGCCAGCTTGACATTGGCCTTTTCTCAGGTTCAGAGGTACGTTCGGCTTCCCAGGAATACCCCTTGTGTCACTTCATTCGACACAACGTCTCGTTCCCTACATCGGAGAATGGAGGTTACAACAGTAACCATGACGTTATCAACTCAGTTGCCCTTTAGATGTCTATTATCTCACCTATCAGATTTTAATTAGTTAGCCTAGAGAAATTTTAAAATGACAATGGATTTTTCCATTAAATTCATAAAGTCTCAAATCAATACCTCTGAGGTAGTGCTGAATAACTCTGAAGATAAGTGTGAATGTGTGTGAAAGAGAACTAGATATTTGTTTAATGTGAGACAGATTTGTCCCCAGATGTTTTCTAAATCTTACAAAAACTCCCTTTATCGTAATTTGGAAAAATTATATATAAATGAAGCTTGCAACTAGCTTTATTTTAAAAGAATAGACGTATGTCCCAATTTGGACAGCCAAGTAAATGTGTGCATGTGTGTTTTTAAATGAGGGATTTTAATATGCTTAGGTATGTGTGTTTTTAATTGAAATGTTTATTTGAAAATGATTGCTATTGACATTTGTTCAAATGCCATTATGCATCTAATTTTCAGCTTATAATTTTCAAAAGATATTTAACACCCCCATGTTAAACACACTCAGTTTTATTTAATATAGAAACCTGAATAACAATGAGAGACAAGTTATCCTGTGTATAGTCTACACAAAAATTACATTTGGAAGAATATGAGTTACATACTCAATCCAATTTGTCCAGTTTTCACTAAATCAAACTCTTTGGAGCTGCAAGCAGAATGTTATTTTTGTACATGACATTTAAATGTGTGTGTGTGTGTGTGTGTGTGTGTGTGTGTGTGTGTGTGTGTGTGTGTTTCTCATTACAGGACCATGGTATTCCAGTAGATCTGGGATATGCAGTGGCCCCTCATCACTCTGGTGTGTACCCAGTCCATATTCAGCTGTATGAGGCTTGGAAGAAAGCCTGGGGAATACAAGTGACCAGTACAGAAGAATACCCACACCTCAAACCCGCACGCCACCGCAAGGGATTCATCCATAATGACATCATGGTGCGACTCTCAACACACATAAAAGCATTAAACTGCGACACACGCTCACAACACTGCAGTACACAATGTTTTAGCAACAGCTTAGCTGGATGTAATGCTTAAAGAAATACAGAAAAAAGAGGGGAACAGAGAGATAAACCCTCCATAGCTCCTTTAGGGTTATGAGCCAATACACTTCGGTTAGATCTAGAGCCTGCTTTAGGCCTGAAACATACTTCAGACAAGTATGCAAATGCAGACGTGAATGCTTGACAGTGCAGTCTTGTTGAAAATACCTAGTGCGCATACTGAGTCTATTTACATACACTATCTAAGCACTACGGCTTATTAAGCTTAATAAGCTGACAACATGTAAGGTCATGTAAACACCTTTAAAGTAAGTAAACAGATTTCCTTAATTGTGTAAGGTAGTAAAT
This sequence comes from Moxostoma hubbsi, assembly GCA_032164185.1. Classification (NCBI taxonomy): domain Eukaryota; kingdom Metazoa; phylum Chordata; class Actinopteri; order Cypriniformes; family Catostomidae; genus Moxostoma; species Moxostoma hubbsi. The sequence continues at coordinate 44,614,295 of JAVLUX010000012.1, read as the reverse complement.
ATAAGCAAAAATATATCAGCAGACCAAGAATTTTGCCCATTCCGTGATTGGCTCTGCATGTAAACACCTCTACCGGCGATCTTACCGACTTATCTAATGTGTGCAAGTGTTGTAAACATGCCTGCTTACAATTTTATTTAAAAAGTAAAGAATAGCCCAATGATTTCAGTCTCAAGTAAGTGCAGTTTACTTGCATTGTGTGATTCGTTTTTTAATTAACCTGATTTTTATATTTATTAGCATATTGGTGTTATAATAGTTTATGTAGATGAGATAATTGTCCATATATGAAGAGGGTTTTATAGCACCCCTTGTGCTAAAAATGAAATATACAGTATTATGAATCTGACACATTTCAACACAACAATACACCAAATCATGCTTGCATAGCTGTGTGTTTATTCAGACTTTTTAATGCACCATAACATTTATATCCACTAGAATCAAAATAGCTGGAAACAATAAATCACACTCAAAAGCTCGAATATTTCATTTTTATGTGCACAGCTAGCAGAAAACAAGATGTGCGCTGATTGTCAACTCCAAAGTTTATAGACCACCAGATTTAAACTCTATAAATGACATATTTACAGAAGGCTGAAAAGAAAACATCCTAGCAGAGCACGAAAAGCCAAAATATAGAAGAGAGTGCAAGATTGTCAACTGTTGGTAGGGCCCTATTTATTGTTCTCTGGTGGGGCCACAGATTTGCAGTATGCCACTGTTTGCTACACTAGAAGGTTCTTGAAAAATGCAGTGAGACCTGCCTGTGAGCAACAGATCAAATTCAAGCAACAGCTAGTATAGCAAAATCAATGAAACACACGCACACACCCACACACACACTCCAAAAGAATTAATGACAACACCCTAGGACTTTTAGATGATTGCCCCATAGTGCATTCACCACAGTCAAGTCTTTGTCACACACACACACACACACACACACACACTGTGTGGTAGTACTCCTCTCATTACAAGGACTCTCCATAGGCATACCCCTAAACCTAACCCTCACAGAACCTTTTGGCATTTTCAAAAAAACATAGTGTAGTATATTTTTTAAAGCCGTTTGAATTACAGGGACACTAGAGGTGTCCTCATAAACCACATTTATAGCATAATACCCTCGTAATTACTAGTGTGTAACAAAGAAATTATCCTCATGAACCACAAACACCTATCTATCCCCATTTGAATTACAGGGACACTAGGGGTGTCCTCATAAGCCACATTTATAGCGTAATACTCTCATAATTACTAGTGTGATCCTAAAAAAAAAGACTTTTAAACCAGAAAAACCAACTCACACACAAACACACAGATTTTGACTAGGTGTCCCCAACCGCAGCTTTGAATCAATTTATTGCTAAGACCTTTTGCTGTCTCTTTTCCCCATTTCTGGTTAACGACTCTAGAGGTGTGGAGATTTCACTTAACTGCGCGCGCACACACACACACACACACACGTTTCTGCTAGCACAGGCATTCAGGTGTACATTCACTAACAGTGCGCGTGCAGTATTTCAATGCAAAAACATGTGTCTAATTCTCAATCCAGCTGTATGTGCTAAAATAGCAGTATTTAAATTAGGGATGGACACAAGCACCTGAGTACTCAGAAGTGACAGCAATTATCGATCATAAAAGCAAAGATCGATGATGAAAATGCTAAATATGATGCATTATATTTTGATTATGCCATCTTTTGCACTTTTTTGAACAGACTAGATTATAACAGCCTATAATGAATGGGCGAGACACTGGAATAACAAGGTGCGATGCAGCAGCCAAAGACGTATCACATATACTTAATGTACGTATAACATGTACTGTATGTACATCATCCCCCACACCCCGATTACTCGACAAGTACTCTAGTAGACAAAATGACCAAAATGCCCATCTCAAATTTAAATTAAGCCATTAATTTCAGCAAACAATCCTCCTTTCAATGTGAATTAGGCTTATTAAAGATTATTTATTCACAAAATTCAGTGCTTATTACGAAATAAAAGAGATGTTTGTATACATTTTCTTTTGATCATGGCAGCAGTGATTGATCATGATGATCAAATATAGGAGAAGAGTGTTCCCTGTCTGTCACTCACTCGATGTTGTGTCGATGTAGTGACACTAGCGGTTCGCTCTTGAGAGCCCCAATCACCTGTGATTTATTCAGAAAAGGCCAAGAAAAAAGTTTTGAACATCGTGCTGACGGCCCTCCTGGTAGCACTCACCTCTATCAAGAGGGTTGGGGACATGCAGGTGCTCTCTTTCACCAGCGAATGTCTGGCGTTTGTTCCAGGACACTCTCACGTGGTCTTGAGACCCCGGCCCGGTTACATGCCCAAAGTTCCCACCACTCCCTTTTGGGATTAGGTTGTGAACCTGCAAGTGCTCCCTTCAGGGGAGGAAGACCCAGCCTTATCGTTGTTGTGTCCACTTCGTGCCCTGCGCATCTATCTGGACCAAACAGAGAGCTTTAGACGCTCGGAGCAGCACTTTATCTGGTTTGGAGGATAGCAGAAGGGGAAGGCTGTCTCCAAACAGAGGCTGGCTCATTGGATTGTGGATGTCATATCTTCGGTTTACCAATCACAAGACCTGCCATGCCCCCTGGGATTTCGGGCACACTCCACCAGAGGTGTTGCGTCCTCCTGGGCACTGGCAAATGGCACCTCTCTAACAGACATATGCAGAGCAGCGGGTTGGGATACACCTAATACCTTTGCGAGGTTCTACAACCTCTGCATAGAACCGGCTTCGGCCCGAGTGTTAAGGGTTACCAACAGGTAAAGTCTGGCAGCAGGTTGGGTGTATCACTTTCATTAGCGCCTTTCCCTTTTTGAGGTGATAATGTGCGCTATCTTGTCCACAACAGTTCCCCGCAACTGGTGAACACTGGGCGCCTTCTCAATTTCTTTAGCACCGTCCGGTGACTACCACCCTTTTCAGGTGAGCCTGTGTACTTGGGCTCAGTGCTCCATATGTGGTGATTCCCCCCTCAGTATTCCCATATGAAGTATTGCCACTGTTCAGTTTCCCCTCCCCCGTGAACCCTGTGTCTTCCCCTCAGCGAGCTCTGGTCTGCCTCAGCCACTGTGGCTGTGTACCCTCTCCATAGATAGGGTCCTCCCCAGGGGTTTTGTTCCATATGTGAACTTCCCTGTTGGTAAATCCATGTGAGGTATTCCATGCTTTAACCTCCCTCTGGTAGGATGTGGTCTACGTAGTACTCTCCCTCCTGGAGAGGTAAGAGCACTTTCCCAGTGCTATTCTATCAGGTGCTTTGCGGAAAATAGATTCAGGAATCAGGAAAGGCCACTGCCTGTAGCCTCCTTGGGTAAGTGCCTCCTCCCACCCTTAACGTGCCCAGGGAGACGCCTTATCTAACTCGCTGGAAGGTCACGATGTGGTCGAGCACTCGCTGTGAGGCACGCAGCAGCTTGCCTGTGTCTCCTCCGTACCTCGTGACACAGTTCAGCACCTGTGACGTTTTGTATAGAAACCCCTAGTGTCACTATATCGACACAACGTTGAGTGAGTGACAGACAGGGAACGTCTTGATTACTTATGTAACCTCTGTTCCCTGATGGAGGCTGACATGACCGGAACTCTCTCTTGGTTCCTCAGCACAAATCTGAATGAGTGATGCAAGCCATCTCCTTTTATACCCGTGTGTCCCCCAGGCTCAAAACATTAAAGGAGATGAGCTTGAGTTGTGTAGTGTGCATTAGGCTTTTTTCACTTCTTTTGACTAGGTGTGCCTTGTCTTTGAAGTTCTGACAAACAATTTAGAGTGCTCTATTGTTAAAGCACCAGCCAACTAAAATAAGTGTCTTTCTTTGTTCTTTCTAGTGAATCAGAGATGTCACTTTCTTTCATTCATAATACAAAAGAACAAACGTTCGGAGGCCGTACTCAAATCAGTGGTTGCACCTGCAATTAAGCTGTCATGACCAGTATTGAAAGAATCTTGCTCAAGACAGTTGTTTTGCAGCAGATGTTTGTGGGTCCAAATCTCACCCTTTTTTAGTGGAAGCAACAAAAACAGGTTTTGGGTCAATTGTTCAGACACCTGTGGCTTAATTACCAGGTATCAAGTGTATGACCCAGAGCACTGAATTCTGAGTATCCACACAGCATAAATTAGAGCTGTGAAGCATGTCAGACTGTCACAGTCAGATTTATTCCACAATATTGCAAGTCGACAACAGGGCATAGAGCTAACCATTTCTTTTACAAACCACCACAATAATATACTGACAGAGCAAGTTACATTTAACGAGAAGAAAGAGAATGGGGAGGGGGGGGGGGGGGTGGGTGGCAGAAAAGTGAACAGTAAGGACAGCGTGCATGAATAGAGTGTCATAAATTCTCCAGGCGTATAGTGGGACGGGCAGTTTAGTGTGTTTGCAGTGGAATTGAACTTTAGGAGATGGAGAAAGATTAAAATATTAAATCAAGGCCACATGCATGCAATACAATTGGTTTTTGTCTGTCGTGTGTGTGTGTGTGTGTGTGTGTGTTGCACATGCCACATAATACTCGGCAAAGAAACAGAGAGAGAGAATGAGGGAAGATGTTAAAGCAGGAAAAGAAATTACATTTATGTTAAATGGAAAGATTGGACAGAGTCCCAAATAACTCTTCCTGCTCAATCAAACAGTCAGAAAACAAGCATATATGTGATGAAAGCTCTTATCAGTGCATCAAAGCACACTGTGATTGTGGGGGTGTTAATGTAATAGATTTTGCTGTTTTAGCAGTTTGCTAGAGGAGACGATGTGCCTCTCTGATATTTACACACTGTTACAGTGTTTAGAAATTGACTCTGTTGCACCTTATAAATGCACTGTGCCAGCCTCTCTCCCTTTCTCTACCTATCCCTCTCTCTTTCTGTAAATTCTTTACATCCAGAGCAAGAATGTCAGACATACTGTAAATATCTGTATCTGATTGAACAACAGGAAATCTTTGACTCACACACATTGAGTTTGCTAGTGTGTTACAATCAGGTAAAAAGGCACATATACACTCTGTAAAAAAGAAACGTCCTCTCACTTTCAACTGCTTTTATTATCAGCAAATAATTATTAATATTAACGTGTAAATACTTGTAGGAACACAAAAAGATTCGACAACTGAGACATAAACTGAACAAGTTTTAACAGAAATTGAATAATGTGTCCCTGAAGGGGGTGGGGGGGGGGGTATCTGGTGTGGCCACCAGCTGCATTAAGTACTGCAGTGCATCTCCTCCTCATGGATTGCACCAGATTTGCTAGTTCTTACTCTGAGATGTTACCCCACTCTTCCACCAAGGCACTTACAAATTCCCAGACATTCTGGGGGGAATGGCCCTAGCCCTCACCCTCCGATATAACAGGTCCCAGACCTGCTCAATGGGACTGAGATCCAGGCTCTTTCCTGGCCATGGCGGAACTCAGACATTCCAGTCTCACGCACAGAACGAGCAGTAAGGCTGGTGGCATTGTCATGCTGGAGGGTCATGTCAGGATGAGCCTGCAGTAAGGGTGCCACATGAGGGAGGAGGATTTCTTCCCTGTAACGCACAGCATTGAGATTACCTGCGATGACAACAAGCTCAGTCCGATGATGCTGTGACACACCGCCCCAGACTATGACTGACCCTCCACCTCCAAACTGGTCTCACTCCAGAGTACAGGCCTCGGTGTAATGCTCATTCCTTCGACGATAAACGCGAGTCCGACCATCACCCCTGGTGAGACAAAACAGCGACTCCTCAGTGAAGATTACTTTTTGCAAATCCTGTCTGGTCCAGCGAAGGTGGGTTTGTGCCCATAGGCGACGTTGTTGCCGGTGATGACTGGTAAAGACCTGCCTTACCATAGGCCTACAAGCCCTCAGTCCAGCCTCTCTCAGCCTATTACGGACAGTCTGAGCACTGATGGAGGGATTGTGTGTTCCTGGTGTTACTCGGGCTGTTGTTGTTGCCATCCTGTACCTGTCCCGCAGGTGTGATATTCGGATGTACCGATCCTGTGCAAGTGTTGTTACATGTGGTCTGCCACTGCGAGGATGATCCGCTGTCCTTAGGTCTTAGGTGTCTCACAGTAAGGACATTGCAATTTATTGCCCTGGCCACATCTGCAGTCCTCATGCCTCCATGCAGCATGCCTAAGGCTCGTTCACGCAGATGAGCAGGGACCCTAGGCATCTTTCTTTTGGTGTTTTTCAGAGATATCTGGAGATATTATTGACTTCTCAAGAATGTTTCTTTTAAAGATCAACTTTGTCTCAGATGTTCCTTCTTTGATTCCATTTTCCTAAAATTGGCTTAGATTATTTGGTCAAGAATGTAATGGGAAATGTTTGCGTTCTTATTGAAATGGCTGACATTTGAATGCAGACTATGGTATCTTGGCAAATCTGTGGCATAGTTGGGAAACTCTATCATATTTGTGGAACATAATGAGATGTTATTAGAAGGTTAAGAAGGTAAAAGTGAATTGGGACAATGGCTGTGAGCGGGAGAGTGAGAGAAAGAGAGAGTAAGGTTTATTTTTGGTTTGTTTCAATTGCTGTCAAGGAGTAATTGTGTCACATTCAGTCACAGCACCTCCCATATTCTCTTTCTCTTGTCGTCTTGTCTTTCTTTGTCTGTTTTCTACAGCTTTTATTGAGGCATTTGGCTTTTTCCGCTGAGAAATGTTTTTGTTTTCTTTAGCTGATCCAGACAGGAAGTGAATCATATGAAGTTTTCTCAACTCAGCACCTGAACACTGACACACTGACAAGGGACCACATACCCAATAAAAATTAATCTGTAGAACTGACACTGGCTTTACTGCATGATGGAAAATAGAGCAGACGTTCTGGTTCTGACATCATGTTATGATGAAAAGCTCATGAATATTAAACAGGTTATGCTCAAAGATTTTAATATTACATTTGACTGTTTTGATAAATAAATAATCTACATGATGCTAATCCAGAAGACAGTTCTATAGTGGAGTATTTGTAATTCCTAGTCAGAACTGAAGCGTTATTAATAGCATTATGATTAGAAAAAAATATGTACATGTTAATAAAATAATGACAGAATTAAAAAATTTTGATTGAACTATCCATTTAAACAGCACTTTCAATAGCACATTGAGTGGTTATTTTTCAACATCTAACTTTATTAAACCATATAAAGCCAGGGGCCTGGGTAGCTCTGCGAGTAAAGATGCTGACTACCACCCCTGGAGTCACGAGTTTGAATCCAGGGTGTGCTGAGTGACTCCAGCCAGGTCTCCTAAGCAACCAAATTGGACCAGTTGCTAGGGACATGGGGTAACCTCCTAGTTGTCGCTATTATGTGGTTTGCTCTCGGTGGGACACGTGGTGAGTTGTGCATTGATGCCGCGGGAGAATAGCGTGAAGCCTCCACACACTATGTCTCTGTGGTAGTCACTAGTTAGATACACTTAACCTGTTGATACGCATTTCCCCACATGCGGTGGTGACGTCACTCCGCTTATGTTTAATATATAATTTACTGTCTATAAATGTAATTAATGTTATCAAATTATACATCTTTTCAAAGGTCTAAGGGTTCAACATTGATATCCAATCTCTGTTTCACGATAGCAATTTAGTTATTTGTGCCAGGAGTACAAATGAAAACATGCAATATCAAAACGGGACTTCATAAATCTGAGAAATATTGATATATTCTCCATTGTTTACATGAGTTCTTCAACAAACTCTGCAATCTGAGCAGCATTCATGTTGTACAACTGTATATGATCTTATATACAGTATTAGAGTCTCGTAAACAAAATGAGCCTGTCTCCAAAGTCTATTTTTAAAAATGGAGCATAGTTTTATTCATAATAGTCAAGCAGTGCTGTCAGATTTAGTGTCGTCTTGAAAGGCGGAGCCTTAATTTTACTCTGTACACCCACCAGCGATTTTACAGAGAAAAAAAGCTTGCAGGAGCCTCATTTCTTGTTGGATCATCTTCAAATTTGAAACATAACTTCTTTAGACTTGTGGCTTTGAGTACATTGTATTTCTGGGTTGTCTTGGCACTTTTATTATTGTTTTTGTAGATTATAAAACATGTTCAATACAAAATATTTCCATTACTATAAATTTCAGCTTTTCTAACTTTAAAAAATAACAACATATATTAATTCATGAAACTTGGGTAATAAAGCCTAAAGTTTCTTCTTTCAAAATATACTACAACTTTGTCCATACTCCAAAGGGTCCAGTAAATACATCCATATAAGTTCAGGTATGTCATTTTCATGGTTTGTGCTCAAAAAGGGGGTGCGTATCAACAGGTTAATATCATGAAAATAATTGTTAAGACTAATGAAAGTATTTTGTACATCAATGGATGTACATTTTGAGCAGGGACAATCCTCCATTAAAGAGTTGTAAACATGAACCAAACCAACAAGCTCTGAGGTAAATCACAACATTAAAGACTTTATTTTAAGACAAAAAACTCCTCTGCCAAAGAGTCAGAGGTACAATTCTGTGTACTTACCATCTTTCACAAGGGTACAAACTATAATCCCATGAAGCATTGCGAATGACATGATCGAATATAAAACTAGAAATTTTAGGTTGCTGATTATAAGTATAGAAACAATATAGTTTATATTGATAGCAAAATATTCCGATATACACAAATATATAAGTCCAGGGAGACCTACTCTTTCACACATTTAGTGTGCATCATTGAAGTGGGCGGTCCTATCCGGTCTTGTTTCGTATGCTTTCTTGGCTGCGGTTGAAATAAGTTGAAATAACACAGACAGATGGCTTTAACAGAAGCATATACTGTACAACGGATTAACAACCTCGGAGCTCACGGTATAGCTCTGTCTTTAAAGGTTTCTAAGTTATTGCTAAAAAACAATTAGTCTATGGAAAAAATTTATGGGATTTTACATCCAGAACCCAACTGTTGCGCTCCATTTACTTCAAAAAGTGGTTGGGACAAAATCAGCCATAGCAAAATAATGGTAAGGACATAAATGTAAATGATGCCTTGTGTATATTTATTAGTCTACCATAAAAAGGTCCATAGCATGGTTTAATTTGTAAACACAAGGTGTTCACTGTAAATCTTTGTCATTTAAAGCTGTGTGTGTGTGTGCAGGTGCTGCCCCGTCAGACATGTGGCTTATTCACACACACCATCTTCTATAAGGAATATCCGGGAGGCCCTAAAGAACTGGACAAAAGCATACGAGGAGGAGAGCTGTTTTTGACCGTCCTACTCAACCCTGTGAGTCAAATTCACACCCACACTTCTCATTTCATCCTATCAGGCTCTTGTATTGTTTTTCTCTACCTTATTCTGTCCTCATGTCCCCTCACCTCTCTTTCTGGGTCCCATGTTAGTGTTTCTTATAGATTTGTTCTTCCAGCATGCATCACTGTTCTTATGCTGGAACTGTTGCTCTGCTTGAATCAGCAGTGAAATTAAAAACAGAAGTGTGTGTATATTTGTGTATGTGGTGTTTGTTTATACATTAATGGATGACAGATAGATGGATGTGTATTGTGAACTGCATTCACTAACATCCTGTGCATTTCGTACAGTATGTGTGTGTAAGCCAAGTTATAAAACTTTAATGTTTAAAGAGTCATACTGTGTGTGATGAAGGCATTGGAGTGGATCTCCTTTGGCTAAAGGCCATTACTAAGGGTTGATTCATTCCCAGGATACTGCACTGACCTGAAAAAGAAGCCGAATTTACTGTAATCAGAGACTGTGTATTCTCATGTTCACACGGATCCCGATCATCTGCTGCTACCAGAAAAATAAACAACACACAAATACAGCGAGAGAGGTGAAATGAGTAACATAAGCAGATTTGGAGGTGTGAGCATGCAGTATATAGCAGTTTGCGTTTGTGTGTGCGCGTGTCATTTGATTGTTCACTTAATACTTATTAATAGTGTGTTACAGTAAGTGTTTGTGTGTCTGTGGTTATCGGAATAAAAGATGGACTAATGAGGAGGAGATGTTGAGGATTGTCAACTTGAAAGCATTGTTATTTCTATAATATATATATACACACACAGTGTTATAAATATAGCATCAAATGTGCAGATGCAATTCATATCAAACTGTATTGACAATTAAGTGTACATTGCCAATGCATTATTAGACACTGTATGTTCAGATATAAAACATACCGAATGCTGAAGTTTAAAATCTCAAAACTATTATTTTCACTGGCTGCAGTTCAGTTTCTACAACCAGGCTGCAGCTTGCTGAATGGCAACGTCTGTTATGAAGAGGGCAGACGAGGGAGTAAGGATCCAAGTGCAGCTTTATTTGAATTTCAAAAGTAAAGGGAAGTACATACGCAGGAACAAATGAAACATCCACGAGAGGAAAATAAAGAAATGAACACAAGAAAACACGGGGGGTCTTGCAAGGAGGGCATAGGCAGGAACACGGACCAAGGCAGGATTCAGGAACAGAGCATCAAACATTGAACAACGACCAACAAAGGACAAGGTGAACATCAGGGCTTAAATACAAAACAAGGGGAAACATAGACCAATAGAGAACCAAAACTCAAAACAAGATAACAAGACAATAAACTAAAACCAATGATAAATTAGAACTGATAACAAGATAATCAAACAATAAACCAATGAAAACCAGACACATGGACAAGGAGGGAAAACAGGACATGACAAGACTTCAAAATAAGAGTGCATAAACAAAAGGCAATACGGAACATAAAAGGTGCCAAAACTTAAGGAGTGCATAAACAAAGAACAATGTGGAACATAAAAAGTGCCAAAAACTTAAATAAAAAGGTACACAAACCAAAGACGGTGTGGATCGTTACAACGTCCTTCAGTATGAATCACGAACAAGTTGGGTCTCACTCGGGCATTTTCGCTTTTGACAAAGGATCAGATGAATGTGAGCATTTTTAGGCGATATGAAGAGATATGGCAGTACGGTGTGCATTATTCCTGGGACATGCATTGCACGTTATGAATGACATGCACAAATGTACATTGTACAAATATGTCTTTGTTATTGGCTGGCAGCAGATGCCCCAACCCCGCCCCCACCCTAACCAGAGCCTGTAAGGCTGAGTAACCTGCTAAGAACAATGCAGGACATGTTCTCCAAGAACTGCTGCAGGAATTAAAATAAAACGGATACTGCATTAATTGCGTTAAATAAAATTTAATCTGAGTTTTACTGCAATTAGGGGTTTACTGACATTATGACATCATGACAACAAGTGTTATTGGATATGACTTTACACAGAAAAGGTTATTGAACGATTGTATCACACTAAAATCATGTTATCACATATATTGTTTATATCTTGTGGTTATACTTTTTAATGTGTTTTACCATTTATGGAATAGCCCCATTCACTTTCATTGTAAGCTCCTTAAGTAGCCTCGATTGTTTTTCTGTTGTTGTTTTTTTACGAGTGACGATTCAAACACATTTTTTGCGGTAAACTTTAAGCCACAAATGCTGCTGATTGAGCCTAACTTATATTGAACCCCCAATATTCCTTTAAATAGTTAATATGTGTAGATCTGCATGGATCAAGCATCAAATCCACATGTAGGATATTTATTAGGGCTGTCAATCAGTTAAAAATACAATGAAATTCATTACATAATGATTGATTGATCAAATTAATTATTAATAATGGCATTTATCAGTATTTGAGATACTGAGAAAAGCCTCCAAATGCAGATAATTCAAAGACAGATCATTAATGTGGCAGAGGGTTAAAGCACTGAATAGATGTTACCAAATGAGGCTTTTGTAGACAATATTGTCTGTTTTATTTCCATATCATTGAACAAATGCCCATCAAGGCCTACAGTCAACAGCAACCCATATTGCAATCAAGTTTGTCAATTTGTCAGGGGTAGACATAAGGTACCATTCACACAGGACACTGGATTCACAACAGGCGCGTATGCACATATATGCTTATTCTAATGTGGATGAATCCAGAGTATTTTAATTTAAAGTGTATGTCACCCAAGTAAGAAATTTGCATAAAATATGGCAATCAAACAGTCTCCATATAAGGTTTTTCTGCACAACTTCTCCGGTGCAGTGATTCGTCACTCTGAAAATGTATCTGTGGCAGGGCGGAGGATGGGGCCGGGTCATGATCTCGCACACCCGGCCCGTAATCAGGCTAATCAAGCCTCAGAGAGTGATAAAGGCCAACTGGAAACTGCAGTGCGACAGAGAGAGAGAGATTTACGGACAGCTGTCCGACACCTGTGTGTGTGTGTTTGTCTTTTTGGTTAAGTTTATAATTAAAATATTATTTATATTGTCTAGCCGGTTCTCGCCTCCTCCTTTCCATTAATCCCTTTACACTGGTGCCAAAACGCAGGAAGGAGGATGGATACGCCGTAGTAGAGTCCTCGCCACTACCATCCACCCCAATGGAGCAGCTGTCGTCCATTAGAGGGTGGAGGAGTGGCCGAGGACCAAGCTATGGCGTATCGGAGAACCAGCGAGTGCGTTTTTTTTCTTTCTCTCTCTCTCCAACTGCCGCTCCGTGTTGGCCTTCTCCTTTCCATTAATCCATTTAAAGTATCCTTAAAGATGCGTTATCACTTGAGAGCATGCACGGCAAGATCTTCAAGAAAAGCCAAGTTTACCATTCTCCAACCAGTTCAGACACAATAAAAATGTAGGCCTGTACTACACATATTTTGGATAAGGAACCACTTTAATTTCAGTATGAATTATAGAACGGGAGTTAGAAGACTTGTGGGCGTGGTTTAAAAGTCTGGACTCCACCCCTAAAGCAGAAAAGTTTTTTGAATATTCCTCTACAATTGTACATAAGCAACCAAACTAAACTATTATTGAGCTGCGACAGCTCCATGAAAGAACATTAATGATCATGCGTCTGTCTTTCTACATTAAACTCATCAATTATATGCGTTTATGTGACCTCAGGCTCCCTAATTTATTAATCACGGTCACATTCTTCTGTGTTAAAATGAATCACTGTTAACATTTAGCTCTGAAGACACAGCACTACTTATTAATGGCATGCATCGCTCTTCTTTTCTTTCAGTAGCACAGCATTTAAAAACTATTTTTATGGCAGTGAGAAAAATGGTTATTAAATACATAAAAATTAAAAAACATTGTTATAACATTGAAAAAAAAAATATCATACTGTAGCCCTGTGCTCTTTCGCTTCCTGTCCAGGGGGATTTAAAGGGGTGTGTGTGTGTGTGTGTGTGTGTGTGTGTGTGTGTGTTTAAGAGTACAAGGTTAACAGAGCAGAAGATCTGTTACAGAAGAGAGAACACTCCATTTTTTGACACTCCATTTTACCCTTGTTCATGCTGCTCCCTAAAAACAGTAGGAGGGTGAGCATGGGCAACAAATTCAGCTGACATCATTATGTGTATTAATGTCAACTTTCAATTATCCTGAGATGAATGGATGGTCAAAAACCACACACCACTGAGACACAAAGTGATGGAGGAACAGAGAAAAGATGCAAAAACTTTTAATGAAAGAAATCAAATTTCAATCAAAAACTATAAGCGGAACTAAATAGACTATAATAGGAATGGAAGGGAGTCAAATAAGAGGAAAGTAGAGAGGGAGTGTGTGTTTGTTTGGGGAGAGAGAGTATTAAAGAAAGGAAGTGAGAAAGGCAAAACACTGGAGGACAGAATTTTCCAGCTGGACTCTCCTGTTAAATGAGGCAGTGTGTGTGTGTGTGTGTGTGTGTATGTGTGTGTGTATGTGTGTGTGTATGTGCATGCGTGAGCGGCTGTGTGTGTGTGTGTGTGTGTGTGTGTGTGTGTGTGTGTTTGAATCTTAAGCTAAACTATAGCTTAAGGGAAAACATAGTATGTCTCTCAATTCTAAGAACGCAGAGAACGGACTTGTGTTCTTATGAAGACCAGTCTTGCCAAGCTACCTTAGAAGAACGAACTCAGAAGGGCATGGGGATGTAGAACGCATCTGTTGGATGCTTTGAGATGTGCTGCAATCTTCCTGTTGCGCAATTAACCACCACAGCACATTTTATTCCAGTGAGAGAACTACTGGCATAATTAAACAGCATTAAAACCATCACACCACTGAGGTTTTGCAGGAGTGACGCGTTTAAAGAATAAAGTGCTAAAATAATACCCCAAAAAACAACAAATGTTGACGAAGTTTAAAGAATCTCACAAGCCGTCGGACTTTCGCGAGCTTACAGCGGGAAACTCTTCAGGAGAAAACTAAACTAAATGATAAATGTTCTTCGTCTGCCACCGTAGTACCAAGTGCTTGCCCACAGGTCACCGTCCGATGCATCCGTGACTTCAAGGACACATCCGGGCAATTTCCTGCATTCTCGGTACTTGCGTTCTCGAAGATTGCAATCCAACTTCGGCATTGGATGTTGACGTAGAGCCACGAGAACGTAAGAACAGAAAAGAACGCATAATGAGAACTTATACAGTACACCAGGATGGTTGTCTTACACCAGTATTTTGATTATATACACTATATATATAAATATAGATAGATATATTAAATGTATCTGTCAATAATCTTGTTACATTTAACAGTGAGAACAACAGATTCAAGGCTCAAAAATAAGGACTGGACAGTGTCAGAGAGATTTGTGCCAGTTGTTAGAACTGTCACTTGCCCGATCAGTCCAGTGCTGCATTTATAACGTTAGTCTACACTGGAAGAAATCAACCGTTTCTTTCTATTGAACTTCAAATCTATGTCTCTCCTTCCATCTTTCTATGTGCAGCTTAGATGCTGTTTAACGTGCATGAGCTCTCGTAAATGGACAGAGCCAAGTGTTGCTCACGCAGTAAATTTTTTAACATTTTCTCTCATTATTTCAGCTTTATATATATAATATTAGAAGAGCTGTTCAGCTCAAAGATGGCATTTAAATCAGTCTACTTCATATCATCCTCATAACACACCTGTTACATGTTTCTTTTCTAGACTGTACAGGTATTTTCATTATGTGCTTTGTGTATCAGTCAGTTTTGGTCTTGGGTTGTCTAAATTCATGTTTATATCCTCACAGATTAGGTCTACTATCTCTAATGTATATTAGACGTCACAACCTAATTATCTGAAAGTCTCATCTCTCAGGGATTCATGTGTTTTTTTACATTCAGCCAATAATCAAATCAAACTAGCAACCCTATACACTGCACTATAGTGTGCTGACTTCCTGAATCGGGTCCTTTATGGGCCATTTCAGAGCACCCCTTGGGCACATTCAATTACCGCAGGCCGATCGTCGGTCTTTCATATGAGGTAAGCCCAGCGGTGATTGCTAATCAAATCAACTCACTGACTAAATCTTTGATCCTGCTTGTTAAAACATTACACATGGCCCAAAAGTTGATGGGTGACCAAAAGCCCATCATCTGCCCCACTGAACTCTTTACTAAAAAGCACATGTGTAAATGGCAGGACGGCTGAGGTTATTATGATGAATTTATATCTGTAAAGTGCTGATATGAGATTACATAAGGCATATATCATATCTTGGAAATTATAAATGTGGTACAATTTTGGGGGGAAATAATTAATGTCTTAAAAACGTAATCTGTATACATAGACTTAGCACATGCTTGCACGAAAATACCAAAACTTCACAGCCATACCCACTGACTTTGCATAGCATTGCACTTAGCGATCTTAAAATAGGGCCCATAATCATATCAGAACATTGCGATGCAATAAAAATAACAATTCACTATTTTTGCTACACAGTGTTATGGTGTTTGTCGGCATTTTACTATGTCATTGATTTTAGCAAGGTTGGAATGCTATATTAAACCATTAGCATCCAGGAACAGAACAGTCCTGATGTTTCATAATAAGATATTAAAACATTGTGGTGAGCTGGACTATAATTGCAAGCTTATTATTATTACAGTCGATTCAAGTTTTTCTATTGAACTCGATTTTTGCCAGAGAGAAAAACTGTCAAAAAGCACAATGTTACCTGCTCCTAGTGTGTGTTTGCGTTTGTTTGTGTGTTGGTATATGTGTCTAGAGTCTCTGTTGCCTTGAGTTCTTCTGCTGAAATGCCCACAGTGAAAGGTGAACGGTGGTAATTGGAGTCTCTTATCCTTGTTTGTGTTCATGTGTGTGTGTGTGTGTGTGTGTTCATGTGTGTGTGTGCTGGTTAAATTTTCATGTCTTTTCCAGGCTAGTGATTTATAAATCTGTCAGGTCCTGAACCTCTTCCAGAAAGAACATCTGTTTGGAACCCTTTAGATCCTCTCTCTCTCCCCCTCTCTCTCTCTGTGTGTGTGTGTGTGTGTGTGTGTGTGTTCGATAGGTCCAAATTTAGCTGTTAAAATGGTGGCTTGCACTGGCATTCTCAAGTGTGCGTTGGACAAGCAGGATAGATGCTCCTGGACCTGAGATCCTCTCTCTCTCTGTTTATGTCTGTGCTTGCTCTCTCAATACCCCTCCCCTCCTTCTGAGGCCTACAAGAACTTGGTAAAATGAGTCATAAGGCCTGTGGCTTTGTTTTTTTGTGTGTATGTGTAGGGGTTGTTGTGTTCTAGTGTCTATTTTACTGTGTGTGTGTGTGTGTGTGTGTGTGGGTGTGTGGGGGTTTGGGTGGTTAATGAGGACTTTTTCTAGGTTACAAACTAATAATTACAAGGGTATTATGCTAAAACTAGGCATTTCTAATGTCTCCATAATTCAAATCACTTAAAAAATATACAAAACAATATTTTATTGAAAATTAAAAAATGCAGAACGTTTTTTGTGAGGGTCAGGTTTAGAGGTAGGGCTAGGGGACAGAATCTATAGTTCGTACAGTATAAAATCATTATGTCTATGGAGAGTCGTCATAAGGATAGCCGCACCAACATTGTGTGTGTGCGCACGTGAGTGTGTTATTGATTGCTGAAAGCACAGCATAAATCATATCTTGATCAGTGTGTTTGTGGCACAGCAGAACTTGTTCAGTGGTCAGATTGATGTTCTACAGATGTGAAAAGCTTGTGCTCTTTTATATGAGAAGTGAAGACAAACATACACCACAATCCAACCAAAATACTTTATAATGCTTCACATCTTTTTAATATCAGGAGTCTCATTCGTTTTTCAAGAGTTAAATTGAATTCACTATATGTGTGTGTGTGTGTGTGTGTGTGTGTGTGTGTGTGTGTGTGTGTGTGTGTGTGTGTGTGTGTGTGTGAGTGTTAGACCAGTACAGCGTAAAGCATACCATTGTTACAGAAGCTGCTAAACGTGTCGTCGTAATTTTTATTTGTATAGCGATGTTCACAACACGCATCGTTTCAAAGCAGCTTTACAGAAAATCATGCATTAACAGAAAATGAAACTATAATGTCTATAAATTCTTAGTTTGATAAAATGCAATAGTAAATTGTTTAAAAATAATTAATTAAATAATAACTGTATTTATGACCCCAATGAGCAATCCGAAGGCGACTGTGGCAAGGAACCCAAAACTCCATAAGATGTTGGTTAATGGAGAATAATAACCTTGGGAGAGACTCACTGTGGGGGCCAGTTCCCCTCTGACTAACGTCATGAATATAATGCCAATATGATTATATGTGTAGTGCAAGTCATGGCTTAAAATTAGTAAACTATATGTACAAATTAAATGATTAAGGGCCAGTGTTTAAGCAAAGATTTTGTAAGAACTGTAAGATTAATGTCTAGCAAAGACTAATTGGCTGATGAAGGGTTTTGTTAGCAATTAATTGATAGTCTATGTATTCCATTTCAAGAGTGTAGTCCATCATTAGACCGAGGTGATGCAGGCAGAGATCAGTGAGGTGCATAACAGTTCAACCGGCTGGTCATTTCGGTGAGTTCTATCTTAAGTCCAAGGTTCAGGCAGTGGCATATGGTGAATCCCATGTCTTATGGTTGGAGTTGGCATCAGTTTATCCTCTGAAGTCCATCCTAATAGACTGAAGTGATGTTTGGCTGGCACCAGCTGCATTTAGTCATCATCACTCAGAGACACATAGCAGTGGAGTCCAACACTAAGCAGGAACAGAGCTGGATCTGGCCAGTTCTGGTTACCTTGTGATATGAATCCCAAGGTGCAGACATGGAAACAAATAGAATAATTTTAGCGTAGATGTCATTACATTTTTTGCAGAGTTATAGATCATGATAAATGTTTCTGGTTCTGGCAGACCTAACTAAAGCAACCTAATTGGGGGTTGAAGGATAAATTAGGTGTATGGCTGGCTAAATAGATGCGTCTTTAGCCTAGACTTAAACTGAGTGAGGGTGTCTGCGTCCCGAACCATGTTAAGGAGACTGTTCCATAGTTTAGGAGACAAATAGGAAAAGGATCTACCTCCTTTTGTGGATTTTGATATTCTAGGAACTATTAACAAGCCAGAATTTTGCTATCATAATGAACATGATGGAATATAGCGTGGAAGAAGAGAGTAAGTACTTAAGTACTGCAGAGTTAGACCATTCAAAGCTTTGTATGTAGTTATCAAAATGCTTTAATTAATAAGAAATTTAACAGGTACCCAATGTAATGATGATAAAATGGAGCTAATATGATCATATTTCTTGGCTCAAGTCAGCATGCTGGCTGCTGCATTTTGAACCAACTTGTCTCATTATGCCATAAATATTACCCGCCCTGCTCACGGTCACCTAGCATCCCATCTATCAATCAAAGCCTGCTGCCGTTGCCGTGCCGACAACTTATCCACAGCAATCTTCTGAGGGAGAAGCACTTAGGCCCTGATTCAGAGTCCATTACACACACCAAGTCAAACCAGATCCAGGAGAAAATGTGTTCTAATACAATATTTCCCAACCGTTTTTTTCTCATGTACTCCCACGGCCCCATCGGTAAGGCTCAAGTACCCCTTTTATCAACCAAACTAGAAATATGTTACTTCTTATACCATATTCATTTAGCATTTATTAGCCCTTAAAATCAAACCTCAAATCTTACATTTCAGGCCGCTAACTACCCAAGGTTCCTAAAACAATTTGTTGAGACACCCATGCATTTAAGGATTAATATTATTAAAATGGCCATTACAAGTTTAATTGTTTTAAATTATAAAAAAAATTTATGATAAAATTTTTTGATTTAAAGTCAGACTTTTCTGCTTTATAGGTTTTATAAGTACCCACACGTGCCACTGGTTGGGAATCACTTTTCTAATAGTGCGTTCACATACAACACGAATCGAGCATTTCGCGCGACGGTATTAAATACAAAGTCAATGCAAAGATGTGAATAGATGCAAATTTGCGCCGGGTGGCACAAATGAAGCAAACGGCAAGACTCGAACACGCGAAATCGCTTCATTCGCATATTCGGGCGAGATTACATTTTTCAACTCGAGCGAAAAATCTTCATGATGCGTTGTCGTGAAAGCCTATCAGCATTGAGATTGTTGGGATGTCACTGACGTACTGATGTTGTAGCAGAAGAAATCTGGAAAAACTAATGAAAAAATTGTTGTAGTGGTGTGTGTGGGCACCCGGAATTGTATGACACAACGTGATACATGTACAGAGACCTGACGAATAAAGACATCGATTGGAGGAAATTGAGCGAGGAAGTTGGACTACCTGGTAAGTATGCGCGTCTACTCGATTCCAGCTATTGGTTGGACTTTACTATGAACCAAGTCGTAGAAGCCCCTCCTCCTGGCCTTTTCCGGAAGAGAAGGAGGTATACTTGCGGGTTCGTGTTACTTGCACGAATAACAAAAATGATTAAGATATATAATGTACCTTATCTCATGTCATGCTAAATGAAAGAGCAATTTGGATAATGAATAGACATCTATGCAAAAGTTCTGCTAAAGCCAAAAACTTGTGGTTGTTGGATGGAAGTTTGTTCAGCTTCTCACAGGCTACTGCTGTTTAGTGTCATATTTGCAGGTGTGTAAGTGTGTGTACCTGTATGTTTGTGAGCGTTTAATGGTTTTATTGTATAAGGAGAGGATACGTAGCACAGACATCGGCTGTGTCTGCGTTAAACTAGGCCACATATTCCCTCTCCTCTCCTTTAAATCGCAACCTACTAAACCAGTCAAGCATAGAGACCCAATAAAACGTCACTCTTCTTTTTTCTCCTTACTTCCCCCATCACTCCTCTTATTGCTCCTTTTCTCTCAGCAGCCCCTTGTTAATTGTATTGATCCTAATCTCCACAGACACCGTCAGCGAGTGACCTTACTCTAGTGGATTACATCAGAATTACAGCTTCACTTCACCGCTGGGCTTACCTCATATGAAAGACCGACGATCGGCCTGCAGTAATTGAATGTGCCCCAGGGGTGCTCTGAAGCGGCCCATAAAGGGCCCGATTCAGGAAATCAGCACACTGTAGTGCAGTGTATAGGGTTGCTAGGCGACATTTAGTCTTTTTCAGAGGTGGCCAGCAAAACAGTCTGAAAATGATCAAGTCACAGATGAACAGCCCAACAAATGCTGGCCTGTTTAGGAGAGATGTTTGACAAGTAAAATCATACGCAAATGTGAATAACACATGTTTAGAGGACAGCTTTTGTGTAATTATCTATGTTCTTTCTTGACTCGTATTCTTATGAGAAAAGGTGCAATACAACGTTGGAGCAAAGGCTGCTTCAGCCCAGCACATTATAACACACTACTGCCACCTACACAAAATACTGTGCTAATACTATTAGGGTCAACACATCTGGTAACTTTTACATTATATGTCAGTTGAAATATTTCCTTAATGTAAGTGTGCTTTATTCATGAATGTATGGTTAATTCTCTCTCTCCATTCCTCTCTGCAGATCAGTATATTTATGACTCATCTCTCCAATTATGGGAATGACCGTTTGGGACTATATACATTCACTAACTTGGCTAACTTTCTGAAATGCTGGACCAACTTGAGACTACACACACTTCCTCCCCTGCAGCTCGCACACAAGTACTTCACACTCTTTCCAGAGCAGAGACACCCACTCTGGCAGGTCAGTCATGATAGAGACAGAAATTGAATATGTGAGTCAATTTAAGGGTCTTTTTGCCATATCGTCTTATTACTCATCTGAGACCATCTATTAATTACCATGTGAAGTCAAATCCCTAGTTTTGTGGCCTTTGGTCCACATTGAAGCCATCTGTATTCTAGTGTATTCTTAAAACAGGGTATCCGCGGGTTCTTAAAAAGTCTTAAATGAACTTTTTCAAATTTAAGGCCATAAAAAGTTTTAAATATCTTAAATTTGTTAAATTTCAGAATCTGCACGTGTAAAAATCTCTCTCTCTCTAATCATGTTCACTATAAATTTTTGCAGCACATTTGTGAGTTGAAATGATCTCCTCAGTCCAGTAAGCTCTGTTGATGATTTTGAAGCCACAGCAGTCAACTAGAGCCCTCTGAAAAATAATTCGAAAAAACTTAATCCAATAAAAGTTAATTTTTTTGTGCATGGTTTGTGCCAAATTTCTGTTTCAATAGGAAATATGTAATCAAAAGAAAGAAAAATCTGTTCAAGCGATATTATGGTGTCCATAACACTGTATCTGTCATATGATATCTGAAGATGGATTTTCTAGATGATCTCAAGGACAATGCATATAACCTTCAAGCTAGAGACCCTGTGACCTGTCCTCTGTCTATATCTGTCTAGGGCATCTGCTAATAGATCATATATTGATTTAATAGAATTTGTTGCCTGATCCTAATTAACCAATGGAATGAATTGCTGCGTGTGTTTGTGCTTCAGAACCCATGTGATGATAAACGGCATAAGGACATCTGGTCCAAAGAGAAGACTTGTGACAGACTGCCTAAGTTCATCGTGGTCGGGCCTCAGAAAACAGGTAATTTTGTTCTTCTGTTACAAGTACGCTTGATCAGCCTTCCTTCTTGCTTCAAAGCCCTGTATGTCTGTGTGTGTGTGTGTGTGTGTGTGTGTGTGTGTGTGTGTGTGTGTGTGTCTTCTCGCTCTGCTGTTCTCCTTGATCCTGCCTCATATCTCACCTTGTGTTGCTGGAACTGATGAAAGTGCAACCACGGGCGTTCAGCTTTAGAGGAGAACAATACAGACACATCCCTAGAGGGCTGGGGGGGGAGGGGGGGGTTAAAACAAGGGGAAAGACAGAGTGCCGTTTTGGGCTGTAAGATTTTGATTGGTGTCAGGACACTGCCTTGTTAAACACTTCTGCTCTCTGGACTCATCTTTTCTGCTGTATCACAAACTTGAAACACACACACACACACACACACACACACACACACAAAGTAAAAAATCCATAAGGTAAATGGTGTATCGATCCCATGTCTTTTAGTTTCTCTGTCTGTGGGCTGAATCTCCAGGCGCTGAGTGTTTCTCTTCAATGTTATCAGCTGCACATATAATTTCATCATTAGCAGGGAAAAGGCTTGTTGATTTATTTGCCCTCTTTTCCCTTCTCCCTCTCTTCTAGTGATGTGCAAACCTACATATTTTCAAAATCAACATGTCAGTAAGTTGCCTCAAAGGCTAGTCAACTAATTGGCCCTGCATAATTAGGCTGGTTTTGGATTACACCTGACCAGAGATGTTTCTTAGGGCATCTTTACATATGATGCTTTCTTGTGTTCAATAACAGCTAGATGGAGCCAAACAGAATGGAATGATATAAAACACAGGATGAATTTAAAGAATATCTTTTTAGAGTGAGTTTTACCACCCAAAATGTCTAAAAGCTGAAGCACAACATGCTATCATCACTGGTTTTGAACTAGTGGCGTTTTGTTGTGTTTCTGAATGAATCGTTATCGTTCACTTCCCCTGTTTCAGTGGTAACAAATCACACCAGAGTCAGTTGTTTTTTGACAAATTATTGAAAGACTCACTCATAACATAAAAGTTACTGCCATAAATATGCAATCTCCAGAAGTGTCACTGGACAAATCAGTAAGAGAAATCTTTCATTTAAATAATTAATTAAAATCCCCACCACTATCTGGAAAGCCGCGAACACGGAGAAGCGGAGTGATGCAAATACTGAAGCGTCCTAGTGTTGTTGGACAGTATATCAGCACTAGAGGTCTTCATGGGTCCAAAAATTTGTGCCCGAACCCAAAGAGACCAAGACAATGTACTACCCGAACCGGACCCATCTATTATTTGAAAGCTTGGACCCGTACCAATGCAGAACTGAGAAATGCCGGACCCAGACAAGAACCGGACCCATCTATTATTTGAAAGCTTGGACCCGTACCAATGAAGAACTTGTAACAGAATGTAATATCTGTAACAGTTTTTTTTTTTTAGTATAATAATGGAATGGTGTAGAAGCACTACAAACCATTAGAGGGCGCTATATAGGCTCTTCTGTTTGGCATATAAGGAGAAATGCTGACGTGAAGAAGTCAGTCAGTTTTGGGTAGTGGGAGCTTATGTTTCTTTGAGTGGCCATTTAGGAAGTTTCAAGACCCTAATGCGACTGCTTGATTTTGTGTATTGGCCCAGCATAAGAAGTGATGTTTGGCAGTATTGCAAAGTATGTACGGTATGTCAACAATACAAACCATCAACAACTAAGACTGCAGGTATGATGCAGAGTGTACGTACCTATAATTGAGCCAGGACATATGATGGGGATTGACATAATGGGTCCTTTTCCAAGGAGTTCAAAGCGACATGAGTATCTGCTAGTAGTTGTGGACTATTTCTCCAAATGGGTGGAATTATTCCCAATGAGAGCTGCAAAAGCTCCTACGATTGCTCGAATTCTCATTGAAGAGATTTTCACTCGTTGGGGAACACCAACTTATCTGGTATCTGACCGTGGAAGGCAGTTCACGTCTAATCTCCTCACATCTATCTGTAAACAATGGAAGGTCATTCAGAGGTTAACTACAGCCTATCATCCTCAAAGTAACTTAACAGAACGAGTCAATAGGAACCTTAAAACGATGCTGGCGTCCTATGTAAAAGAGAACCACCGAAGCTGGGATCAGTGGCTTCCGGAATTTCGCTTTGCATTGAATTCGGCATGGCAAGAAACCACAGGATATTCGCCAGCGGAAATCGCTCTCGGAAGAAGGTTGAAAGGACCATTGGAACGAGCAATTCAACATCCACCAGATCCAGATCATCAGAGTTACAGTACTCTGGAACGGCATGCTCAGCTAATTGATCTGGTTAAAGCTAATGTGAAGAAAGCACAACAGCACCAAAGAAAGTATTACAATCAGAAGAGAAAGGACCAAGAGTTCTGTGAAGGAGATGTGGTATGGGTGCGATCTCATCCGTTATCCAAGGCCGATGATGCTTTCATGGCCAAATTATCTCCCAGGTGGAAAGGTCCGGCAAAAATAGTAAAGAAGTTAGGGCCGGTGAACTATCAAGTTTCTTTTTTTTCTGATTGTAATACTTTCTTTGGTGCTGTTGTGCTTTCTTCACATTAGCTTTAACCAGATCAATTAGCTGAGCATGCCGTTCCAGAGTACTGTAACTCTGATGATCTGGATCTGGTGGATGTTGAATTGCTCGTTCCAATGGTCCTTTCAACCTTCTTGGCTTCTCTGGGTGGGCCTGAACCACCAACCTTTCGGTCAAGATAAGAACCTTAAGATTATGTAACTTTCCTATTTTTGTTTTTCGAAAAAGCTACTAATGAGGGTTTAATCACAAAGATCAAACAAAAACAAAAACTGTTTAATGAACTTTAAGCAAACATCCTACCGACTCTTAATCTTTTTAGATGTTTTATTCCCCCAATGATAACATTTTCTAATAATTATTCAAATGAAAGACTAAATGAGAAAACATTGTCTTTCATTTCACAAAAAACAAAAAAAACAAACAAATAATCTTAAGGTTCTTATCTTGAGCTGAAGTTCTGTCCCGTGAAAACAAAGTAGTTATGAAACTTGTTGAAAACATTGAGTGCGCTGAAATTTGTTGCTATGAAGAAAAAAAAACATTGAGTGCGTTGAAATAATTCTCTCTTCTTTATCACTGTCCAATTCGACTTGAGCTTAAAACCCCAAGGTTTCTCAAGGAATCACTTTTTTGAGGTAGCCACCAAGAAACATAAGCTCCCACTACCCAAAACTGACTGACTTCTTCACGTCAGCATTTCTCCTTATATGCCAAACAGAAGAGCCTATATAGCGCCCTCTAATGGTTTGTAGTGCTTCTACACCATTCCATTATTATACTAAAAAAAAAAAACTGTTACAGATATTATGAGGAATAATATCGCTTCACCTGAACTGCGCTCTCTACAGAACCGTTGTCTCATACCTGGACTCTACGCAACACACCTGGAGAGATGGCTCACAGAGAAATGCCGGACCCAGACAAGAACCGGACCCATCTATTATTTGAAAGCTTGGACCCGTACCAATGCAGAACTGAGAAATGCCGGACCCAGACAAGACCAGACCCGTCTATTATTTGAAAGCTTGGACCCATACCAATGCAGAACTGAGAAATGCCGGACCCAGACAAGACCAGACCCGTCTATTATTTGAAAGCTGGCAATTTCTCATCCTAATTTTATAATGTTGCAACTTAGCAACAACACACACACAGCACCATCATCATCAGCTCTGATCATGGCCGGGTCATCTCGGATCGACTAGAGTGTTAAACAGACCAGCAGCAATAGAATAGGACCTCACCCAGATCTGGCTTACTGTAAAAAAGGTGGATCCAAACCTGCACGGGTCCCGGGTCAGTTATCGTGTCCTCGGGTTAGGGTGGACCTGTGAAGACCTCTAATCAGCACTCTTGGAACACCGCTCGAGCAATGGAACAAACTGTTGTAAACACATATATAGTATCTAGATTAAAAATCTGGAACTCAAAATCCAAACCTGGAAATAAACAAAAAGTTTTAAGATTTTGAAAAATTAAAAACAAAGAAATGTTATTATGTATAATGAGGAAGAAATGGTAATTTTACTGCACTAAAACTTTTAGTTATCCTGCACTATTTTTTAGGTCACTAATCAAATCGGCGAATGTGAAACTGACCACATTTTCATGTACTTAAGAAAATGGTTTATTCCAGGGTTTTTCAAAAAGCGGTATTCTGAAACGTCATGTGAGCAAGAACGCTGATTTCTTTATGCTGTTTAAGGGATTAAGAGAGAGCGGTTTAACACACCTTGGTTTCTCTCGGAGAATGTGGCTTAATGTTGCCATGTAAATGCATAAGCAGCGTTCTGATGGGTGTTTGAAGAGTACGTGTGCGTGGAACAGAACGGGATACTAAACGTCCCAACACAGCAGAAAGAATTCAACATTTGTGGGAGTACAGTGGGAAAATCATATACATTATAAACTATACCCATTTATATACACAAATGTAAAATATCGACTGTCCCTTACATCTGCATATATGTGCTCCTACACTGGGGGAATCCCAGTGTTTTATGTAAGAGGGTAACCACACTATAGCAGTGCAGTTCTGCTGGAGGTCATGATAGAAAGTGAAGGAAACAAACATAGTAACGACTCTGGAATATCTGGAAATAAAGTGAATCAACAGAGTTTCCAGCGTTGCGGGAAAATTACATTGCTGTGGAGAAAGCTACTTACTGACCATGAGACCCACATGTATATGGGAGTAAAGAGTATGCCGCTTATACTGTACATGCAAACCGGAACGCTGTTTTCTCGCAATAACCCGCTTAATCACAAAAGCCGCTTTTTTTGTGTCCATGTAAATGTAGTCACTGACTGTGTAAACTCTTGCAAAAAAAATATAGATTTTCTTGACCCTCTCAAATGATGCTGGGATAACACAGATCATCAGGTTTTTTCCATATCAGCTCAGTGCATTTTGACATTCAAACTAAAGTGAGACATACCAAATAGTAAAAAATTCTGAAATACACGTTCCATTTTTAATGCAACTTTTCACTCAAATTCCCCTCTCTCTCTCTCTCTCTCTCTCTCTCTCTTTCTCTCTCTCTTCAGGCACAACAGCACTCTACCTCTTTCTGATCATGCACCCCTTCATTTCCAGCAACTTTCCAAGTGTGAAAACTTTCGAAGAAGTTCAGTTTTTCAACACCAACAATTACCACAAAGGGATCGACTGGTAGGTGTGCACATGTGTGCCTCTTGTGTGTGCTTTTTTCTTTGTCAGTATTCTCTAGCTCAGTGTTCCTCTCCTCTCTAAGGTATATGGAGTTCTTTCCTGTACCTTCAAATGTCAGCACAGACTTCCTGTTTGAGAAGAGTGCAAACTACTTCCCCTCAGAGGAGACGCCCAAACGAGCCGCTGCCCTGCTGCCCAAAGCCAAGATCCTCACTCTGCTCATCAACCCTTCAGACAGGGCATACAGCTGGTATCAGGTACAGCCATGACCAATCACAAAGCAAACAGTATCAGAATGAACCAATCAAAGTCGAAGGGTGAGCAAGATGTGGGCGGGTATATGAGAAAGATAACTCAGATAACCGCTCTGTACATTTGTGGTGAGAAGAATATCATCTCAGTATGCTATTCTGATATGAGGGTTGGTGCTGATTTGGTGGCACAAGGAGGACCTACTCAATATTAGGCAGGTGGTTTTAATGTGGTCTTTGAAAATCATTTTCAGTGATTGCTCCAAGTCGCTCAGCAGCTTCAGTGTAGATATTCAAATTGCATTTCATTTGAAAGTTGTCGCATTACACCTGGTTATGGTGACCCCAGTGTGAGCAAACCCCAGTGTGTGTGTCCACACATGTTCATGTGTGATATTGTAGAGAGATTAAATATGTGTACGTGTAAGTGTGAGTGAGAACATTACTGAGTGTAAACGCAAGTTGGAAATTTCAGCAGCAGCATGCACAGGAAAGGCACAGCATGAAGCTGCTACCACACACCAAGAGAACATTGAAAGAGTGACATTTCCATCTCAACTCTTCTATTAAAAGAATATCCTAGGCTAAATACATGTTCTTTCAACAGAATCTCATGCAGAGTTACAAAAGTATACCCATATCTCTAAAACATTATATGTACACAATATATATATATACTGAGTGCAGCTTTAATGCCTTGTGTAGTTGAATTTGTTTTGTTGCTTGTAAGGCAGGACTGTTTTAAATAGTTTGAATCTCATTGGCAGCATCAGCGGGCTCATGAAGACCCAGCAGCATTGCAATTCAGTTTCTATGAGGTCATTTTAGCTGACCAGCTCGCTCCACCTGAACTGCGCTCTCTACAGAACCGTTGTCTCATACCTGGACTCTACGCAACACACCTGGAGAGATGGCTCACATACTACCCTCCAAATCAAGTAATGCACACCTGTTATGATCTGGACTATCCCTTACTGAAGTAGCTGTGCTGAGTTCAGTAAAAAGATAAATACATCAACTCAATCCTCTACTTCCTTTCTGTCTGTATTTCTCTCTTTCTATAGCTGATGATTATAGATGGACAGCAATTAAGGAATGACCCAGCTAAAGTGATGGACGAGCTACAGAAGTTTCTGGGTGTTACTCCTTATTACAACTACTCCCAGGCACTCATGTGAGGCTCACACACACACACACAACATGTGTCATGTTTCATATCTTAGAGGACCTCCCATTGATTTTTGCATTAACATAATTATAATTACTACTGACTAAAGCTGGATGTACATTATGATTGTTGATTGTCACATTGTACAATATAACCCCTTCTTACCCCCCATCTTGGGTAAAAGCCAAGGCAGACTGTCCAACATCTTTTATGTCAAAACGTGTGATATACTGCTAACTGATTGGGTGTTTTACGTCACTAGTCCGTGCCTATTCTGAAATTAGCTAAATTTATTCTGGAAAAGAAAAACAAAAAGCAAGGCCACACACAGACACATACTAACATGCTGTCAAGCTGTCCCAAGTGTTTAGAAATCAGAAGATAAAACGAGCTGACAGATCCATGTTCTCAGCTGTTGATGCCTGTATAATCTGTATAGAGGCTGAATGAGATTAATTGTGATAATCTGGCTGTAGCCATTAACACAGCATGAGAGCAAGAGGATTAACTTCATCAGGCCTCTCCAATTAAAAACAGCTCATTAGAGAGTGCTCTCATCTCTTTCTCTCTGTGTTAGATTGCTCTTAAAGTGTCATGTCCATTATCACTATTCTGGAAAATAAAAATACAGTAGTTGCGAGTTATTATACTTGCATAATTATAATGTAATTAAGAGATTTTGGTTGGAATAAAATGGATGCATTAGGAAATATATATCATATATATATAAAACAGTTAGTTCTGGTCCTCAAATAAGATTGGACGAGAGACGTTCCATGAGCACTGATGGTCTCACACCATTAGTATGTGTTAAGACAGTGGTTCCCAAACTTTTAACAGGCATGTACCCCCTGAGACATTATAGATCTTCCGGAGTACCCCCAACACCACCAATTGTTAACAAGTTTTTATTTATTTATTAATATTTATTTTTATCAATTTTGTCGAGAATAGTGAATAGAATCATAAACATATGATACAAATCTCATCAAAAGTCAACATATGATACAAATGTGCTGAATATAATGATTTTAAACAGATATGCACCGAATCTCACACACAATAGGCCTACAACACATATCCAACATCTCATTAAAGCTATTGTTAACTTTTCACATACTGATAACATTGTATATTTTCTTAACTTCTCTGCTGTAATTAAATAATAATAAAAAAGAGAACACATTAACAATAGTAAACTAAATAGTAAACAGTAAACTAAATTGTAGTAAACCACACAGAATAGGCCTACTACCTCTCCATCCACATCACCAGTTTAATCAATGTGAGGGATGTGCCTGGATGTTCTTACATAATGCAGCAATGTTAGGCTGAATTGGGGACAGTTTCAGTCTTAGATCATTTTCCACAAACAGTCTGTACCTATACTTGGTCTTAAGGCAGACCAAAGCTGAGAATCCAGTCTCACATAAATACGTTGTAGCAAATGGCATCAACGTCTTAATCGCTCGGTTTGCCAGGTCCGGATACTCTGCCCGCAAACTAATCCAGAAATCTGTCAGTGTCTTCTGACCGAATATTTGGATATTTCAACCTGAAAAGCTTGTCCCGACAGCAGGTGACTCCTTTGAAGTTTCTGTTGTCGTTCTGGGTATGGCCTGAACCCGTTTCAGCCATTTATCCATCGATTAAAATTATTTTTTGTCAAATACACGTAACTGGGATGATTTCTGACAGGATTTATTTTTTCATTTGCGCGCGACAATATATATCTGTCGTCATAGCAACGTTTATTATGACGCAGAGCTGTAATCAGCACTGCAGCAGGCTGCAAAGATTGCAAAGATCATCATAAAAGCTCTACTTTTACCCTCTCTGTCTCCACTCTCGAATATTTTGTTAATAGAATAAGTGCAATCATGTCAGAACAGAACGCCAATGAAATGTTTAACCGGCAAAGCTTTAAAGCACAATCACAAAAGTTCATTATTTAAATAATTTATTTATTTTCACTTATTGTGATTGCGAATAAGTGCAGTGTCATGTGAGTAGAAGTGAGTATAATAAAATACGTAGACCTACGGCAAAAAACTAGTTGAGGATAAATTCTTTAAAATTGGGCAATTCCAGCGTTATGGGCGTGACATTTGCAGTCAAAACTTGAAATATAAATTCTCAGAAAATGCATTTAATACTGAAACGTCTGTTTATATATCCATACTCCCTTAATAAAGCTCCAGACATTAGAAAAATATCAGTCTACACATGCGTTTTATATTTAATATGAGGGAAATACACATGTGACGTGACACAAAAAAATCTTTAACTTTTAGGTGGCAAAATATTTGTTAGTAATTCTATGAACTACACTGCGCAAAACAAAAGTAATACTACCCACCGGATGAGGGTCGGCCTCAGAACATAAAATATTATTTTTATTTAATTTTTCGTGTTCGCATTTATGAGGAAAAAAACAATGTTACAGGTTGAAAGCTTGAAATGTCTTTTTAACAGAACAATTCAAAACGAAAGAAATCAAACTCTCTGCTTATGTAATCCGTATTTAATGCGCATTTCTCTCTGGCGCGTTCACTATACTGCGAAGATCGCGAGTCAACATCGCCAACTTCATATTTGCAGCCGACACTGACAAACACTTGTTTATTAATAAACAATTAAAATGTCTCCTTGCTATATTTGACATATTCATAATCGTTATGCCGGTTCTTTGTGGCAGCTTTTAGATATTGGCAGCGCCACCCTTGCATGTTACATGAACGCGTCACCACTGCATCAGCCCCGAAAACATGCTTTTTTCAAATCTAAAATCAAAAATCGTGATACGAACCGAATTGTAGGTTTGGTCTATCGTTACAGCCCTAGTAAGATGAGAAAGCAGGAGTTTAGTCGTTTGGTTGTAAAAAAAACAATGGCTAACTGAACATCTTTGCTAAGCGCAAACCAGTAGCTACAGAAGTAATCAATAAATTATCGGGGAGGTTCATGGCTTTTTTCACAATCATTTTGGAGGGTCATAGAAAAAATTATTGCTGGCGAAGGGAGGGTAAAGTCTTTTTTGACTACAGATCTCAAAACTCGAATTAAAAAACGAACAGTCCCTTAGATCTTTTTTCGCGTACCCCCTGAAATCAGTCCACGTACCCCTGGGGGTACGCGTACCCCAGTTTGACAACCGTGGTGTTAAGACAAATATTTGTTAAGAGCTACTCTTTGTCTTTTTTTTTTTTTTTGACATTACATATGTTAGCAGCAGGTGGTGGCAAAAGATAGTTTTTGTGTGTAATATGAGACTGTTTGGTGAAGTGAATCTGTATCAGCCAGTGTCTATAAAACAGCTCTCTGTGATCGCTTGTATTACTACTACACTACTAAAGCTAGGAAATAGCTTTAAACGTCTTTAAACAAACAACATCAGCCTTAAGGCTCATCACAGCTGAGAGACACAACAGACTGATTAATTAAACAATGGGCGCTGTTTAAATTGGCGGAGGACATTGCAGTTTCTATAGTGATCGACTCTTGCGCAACGGCTACCGCGAATTAGGGAGAAAAACCCCCCGCTTGGATGCTATTTTTCCACTGAGAAAGCTGATCTTCAGAAACCTGACAGCATCTCTGCTTGGGAGTGTCAACAGGTGATCGCACACGCTCCATCTCTATCTCTCTCTCTTTCACTCTCTCTCTCTCTCTCTCTCTCTCTCTCTTTCACTCTCTCTCTCTCTCTCTCTCTCTCTCTCTCTCTCATTCACACTCACACACACGTCCATCTTTGTTTATCCAATAACTTGTTAGAAACAGCACAAGCCATGATACTTTTTCTGAAGTGACAATTTTGAATTACTAACGGAGGCTTGGACGCATCATTTGTATTGAACCAGCAACGGCAGATTCTGATCCGTCACATAAGAAATTAGTTCCATGCACAAATGCGTTTTTGACCATACTCAGTTTTTCCAATTTTTTTTTCCAATTTACTTGTTCATTTAACTTTTGTATATAAGCAATATAACACTCAGACTCGTGCTATATGGCCCTAAATCAGCACTGCGTTTGATCTACGGCAAAAGGCCTGCGGCCGAATCACAGCTGTGCTGATGTAGGGCCATATCGCACTCTTGCTCATGTGATATTGCTTAAATATATATATATATATATATATATATATATAAGGGCAAGGAAAGACATTAACATATTGAGATCTGCAATATTTTTTGTGTAACACATGCAAAAAATAATATACGCAATTTGTGCAGTATCCGTTTTTATTTACTTCATGAAACTTCACGCAATAGGAGAATGGTGTCCCCAGTTGTTCCTGGCAGGTTGAGTTTAGAGCATCTGCTGCCTGCCAGGAATAAACCCATGCACCTTTGTAGAATAGGTGAAATTTCAATACCACAAATGTTTTTTCTCTCCTTTCCATGGCTAAAACTGGCATATATAAATTTGCAGAAGGTACACATGCAACTCTACTGCACATTCTAGCACAGAAACTGATTGTGTGAAGCAGTGCACGCTTCTTCATTACGCGCACCGCATGTCCCGGGCACGATTAACACTCGACTGCATTTACAGTACGGAGACTGAACACTTCAACTGCAAGCAGTGAACCAGGCAAGTGAGAGACACGGGCAAGCTGCCGTATCTCTTCGCATTGCCTGGAAACGCGCACACACATTCATCTGTACCAGTTTAGAAAAGGGAAACTGCCCAAGTGACTGATAGAGTCTGAGAAGGACCTGGCTGTTCAGCAAGATGTAGCCAGGCACACATGTAGAGACTGAACAACAGCCAGAGAAAATTATAGTTTTGAGATTTTAAACTTCAGCAAATTAAACTTCAGCATTCAATATGGTTTATATCTGTATGTATAGGGTCTAACAATGCATTGGTGATATAAACTGTATATTATCTTGGCAATATAATTTGATATTAATTGAGTCTTTCCATTTGATCCTATAGTTTAAATGAAGTCCAGAGGGAAATGCCAGAAGATTTTGCCCAAATTGTAATTAAAACATATGCATTTACATTTTTTTTTGTGTACAGAATGTGTACAAATTAATTTGATAGTCAGCTATTATGTATATAAGTACTACCTTTTATCACCTAATATTTTGATCAAAAACTGTATACCAGCTTCTGCCATAAATCTTCAATCATTTTCTTTAATACATTTAATAGACACACCCATAGCTGTTTATGTGCAGAGGTGACAATCATTGTCAAAAAATGTTTCTGAATTGTTGAAAATACACCTGTGAGACAAGGCCATGCCTCCTCATGAATAATTTGTAGAGGTACTCAGAAAAATAGTCCCAAATGTCCCAAAATAAGACAAAATCCCCTTAAAAATAACACATGGTATAATCATCTCACATCATGGACAACCTATGGTTACATATAAGGTAACTTGAAAAACATGGTGTAGTGTTTCACAACCTTTTATTGACTTAATACTATTTAAACAAAAGGAAAAAGAAACCATGTTATTTTTAAATGATTTATTTTTTGGCCACTGATATAAGAAGCCGAAATATTGAACTCAGTGTTACCTGTGTCAATGTAGTCTATTTCAGTCCTCTCTTGAGTTGAGAGAGAGAGAGAGAGAGAGAGAGAGAGAGAGAGAGTGTGTGTGTGTGTGTGTGTGTGTGTGTGTGTGTGTGTGTGTGTGTGTGTGTGTGTGTGTGTGTGTGTGTTTTAACACTCTGTGAGGCTCTGCATGTGTTCTCTACCACAGACAGCTCCATCAATCTTTGGCTTTTATTAATAACCTCACTCCAATTTGAGTCTCTCTCTCTCTCTCTCTCTCTCTCTCTCTCTCTCTCTCTCTCTCTCTGTGAGTGTGTTTCTCTTTTTTCTTGTTTTCTGTCAGTTTACTTTGTTATCACATTCTTCCTTTTATATTTTGTTTCAGTTTCTGTCTTTCAACAATCGTCTTTTCAATTCCTATGCCTCTATTTCACTCGCCTATCTCATATATCATTCCCTGTATTTCTTTATTTCTTTATATAATACACAGTGGATTCAGAAAGTATTCAGACCCCCTTAATTTTTTTTCACAGTTTGTAATGTTGCAGCCTTTTGGTAAAATGCTTTCAATTACTTATTTTTAAATCAATCTATACTCCACACCCCATAATAACTAAGCAAAAATCTGATTTTTGATAACTTTGCAAATTTATAAAAATAAAAAAAAATGAAATATCACATTGACATAAGTATTCAGACCCTTAACGCAGTACTTAGTTGAAGCACCTTTGGCAGCGATTACAGCCTCAAGTGTTTTGAGTATGATGAGACAAAACTTGGATTTGGGAATTTTATGCCATTCTTCTCTGCAGATACTCTCAAACTTTTTCAGGTTGGATGGGGAATGTTGATGGACAGCCATTTTAAAGTCTCTCCAGAGATGTTCGACTGGTTTCAAGTCCAGGCTCTGGCTGGGCCACTCAAGGACATTCACAGACTTGCGTTGTCTTGGCTGTGTGCTTAGGTTCATTGTCCCGTTGGATGGTGAACCTTCAGCCCACTCTGAGGTCCTGTGCACCCTGGACCAGGTTTTCATTAAAGATATCTCTGTATTTTGCTGTGTTCAGCTTTCCTGCATCCCTGACCAGTCCCCAGTCCCTGCCGCTGAAAAACTCCCAAACTTTAATTTAAGAATTATGGAGGCCACTGTGCTCTTGGGAAACTTCAATGCAGCCAAAATGTTTTTCTAGCCTTCCCCGGATCTGTGCCTTTACACAATCCTGTCTCTGAGCTCTGCAGGCAGTTTCTTTGACCTCATGGTTTGGTTTTTGCTCTGATATGCATTTCAGCTGTGACATCTTATATAGAGAGTTTGTGCCTTTCCAAATCATGTTCAATCAATTGAATTTGAACTCAAATCAAAGTGTAGATACATCTCAAAGATGAGTCAGGGAAATAGGATGCACCTAAGCTAAATTTCAAGTGTCATAGCAAAAAAAACAAATATATATTAGGCTTAACATTCCATGTTTCTAATGTTTAATGGTGTATATTTGACAACTAATGGAACAGAGTAGAATTCTTTACCATCACCCCACACTCTGTGAGTAATTAAATAACAAATAATGTCTAATGACACACTCTTTTGGAAGTTTAGTGGCCAAATAAAATGCATGCTACAATCACTGCAATATTTACAATATTGCTTTATGTTATATCGCTAGCATAATCATTGCAATAATACTGTGAATATTCGACAGTATCACCCAGCCCTATCTGAAATTAATATTAAAAAGTTGGAACTTGTTGATGAATTAAGATTTCTGCATGACAGCGTTTGTAAACAGGTTTTACATCATACCCTAACCAAACGTTTTTATCATAACCAACAGGGCATTCTGTCGATTACTGGGTTTCTAATTTTGTGGTGTCGTTTATATTAAACATTAAATGTGCATTCGTCACTCATATTTTATTGCGTCACATCTGGTGTTTAGGACACAATGTTATGCGCAAATATGTGATAAGCACAGTTAGTGAATGAGACCTTCAATAATATCTGAGAACATGGCAGAGCAAGAAAAGGAAAGGAGCAAGTGAGACCAGAAAACAAGAGAGTGAAATACGTAAAGATGGAGAGTGAGAAAGACATTTTTGTCTTTTTTTTTGTGCATTTGACTTAGTTCATGTTCTAAAGCAACCTCTGTTTACTCCCTTGTCAAAGAATCAATTAACACACAAACACACACACACTATATGGCATTTGGCTGAGAGCTGTTGGAGGTTGCTGATGTGTTTCTAACTGTTTATCAAACCAGGCCATGTCTCATCTGACAGCCAGACAAGGTTACAGCAGACATCTGTCAGTTAAACCTGTGTGCGTGTGCGTGTGCGTGTGTGTGTGTGTGTGTGTGTGTGACAACATTCAGGAGTTTTCCAGATTTCCTCCATCACAGAGTGTCAGGACGAAATGAAAGGATCTGAGTGCATTCTTTGTGTGTTCACAGGTTTGATCCTCAGAAGGGCTTCTGGTGCCAGCTGCTGGAGGGGGGTAAGACTAAGTGTTTGGGGAAGAGCAAGGGCCGCAAATACCCACCCATGGACTCTGAGGTACCGCCTCACAACAGCACCACCTCACAACAGTATACTCTGTGCAAAATGGAGCCTTTAAATACTCATTAATGAACGATTACAACTGCGTTATAGAGGCATGCCATTATTGAGTAGAATAGGTCAAAATAGAGAGAGAGAGAGAGAGAGAAAGGGGAGAGAGATATATAGCTACAAGTAAAACAAGAAGAGAATTCAAGTCTTTGTGTGTATTTGAACTTACACTGACCTCTAACTGTTCAATATTGCAAGGGCTCATGTCCTGAATAGCTAATAACTGCTCTCACACTCTTGTTTCATAATTCGTCTTTAATTTTCCTTCTTTCTGCTTTTCCATTCACACAACAAAAGACTCATAGAAGGAAGTAGGTAGGAGTAGTTCAACGTATTCTGTCATTCAATTGTGTATGCTGTTGGTTTTCTGTGAATCACTAAAGGAGGATTAAAAAAATGCACAGTACATGCAAGGCACCTTCAATGCAGTCCATATGTCTTGTGTGTGCAAGTTTTGGATGGACTAATCTTTTAAAAGGGCACTCTGGCTACATTCACAGAGTTAGTGTTTGGGACTGACAACCACATTTACTTACAGGTGTGAGTGTCGAAATGTCCTGTTCATACAACAGCTATAGAATACTGTCTGTATAGAACGGACAACCAAAGTCACAACCGTATTCTAACAGCTGTAACAATAGTGACAGTGACTAATGCTGCGTGTGACTAGTTACTGTAATTACACGATGGCAACTCGGAGGTTCTACTTGGAGCCATTCACGTCGTGGGAACTCAGAAGTTATTTGTTTCTATGACAACACTCATAACGCCAAAACGGCTCTGTTGTTGATAAAAGCTAAATGTTTATTACTACATCAATTAATTAATTCTCCTTGATATTTTGTTGCAAAATGTTTAAGATCAAAGAAAACGCTCCAGGTAACGTTGCCAGAATAACATATCAAACAAAAATATGTATTCACTACCTTTAACTGTTGCGGACGCTGCCTTATTAGTTCTTTTCACATGACGTCACGACTGTCAAGTCAGAGCTTTCATAGAATTCAGAGTTTACCACATGTAATTATGAGCTCTACGAAGACATGAATGCTTTTTACCAGTCAGAATCACAGTAATTCCGACATGACGTGAACGCACCATTAAGTAAATGTCAAAGATGGCGACGTCCACAAGTCTTAATACAACTGACGCCGCATTATTAAATAAATGAGTCCAATCGAGGCACGAGGTCATCCATCAGATCATAATTAACCGACAGCAGCTTTGAATACTTTTTAGGGCACTTACACACTAGGGAAAGCTCAGATGGAGCATTTGGCGCATGAGAGTGCATAAGGTCCTTTTGGAAGGTGTATACTACAGAGGTTAGAGGAGGTCACGGATACAGATGGCTATTTAAAATATATCTTTTTTGACAATGTACCCGTCAACATTGAAACTCTTGTCCAGGTTCTCTCTCCACCATTATTATCTTTTCATCCCCTGCGCTCGGGGATGAATACACCGCATGTTGGAGATTGGCCACCATGTTTTAATTTTTTTTTTATTTCACAACTACTAGTCCCGCCTCTCCGAGATTCCCATTGGACACCAGAGTGGGTTGCAGCAAAAGTTTATATGTGTTCAACTTTTGGACGCATGACGTAACTTAACTATTGGAATCCATTGCATTTCCCTCTCTGTCCTTCCGACACACCATCCCCATTGAAATCAATGCATTTACAGCCTTCTCTGAGAATATGGAAAATGTATTCATTTTAATATCCCATTTTGTATGTGTTGAAACTTTGCATGCCATTGACACCAGGTTTCATGCTGAAGAGCTGCTAAGAAGTCAGTTTTTTACATCAAGTTCTCTTTCATACATTTAAGCTAGTGTAAATGTTAACGTCATCATATGTCTAAAGGATTGAAGTCTGTAACACAAAATATCAGCTTTTTGATATTGTTTAGTCAGTTTGCTTTTATTCCAACCATTAGTACTGGTCAAAGTTTTGTTGTCCCCTTCATCATAATGTGGCCCACTTTTGCATCCCCTTAGGCATATCGAGGCCCCATTTCATGGCCCACATTCTGCCTCTGATTATCATTATCCCATATTCATTTACACATATTATAAATGCTATTTGTTACACAATGTGGCGCTGTTTCTGTGATTGACTTGATTTACATTTGACATTGCTATTTGACAAAGAAACAACATGGAAGTAAACTATAGCAAGTGTAACACATGAAGTATGTTTTGTCTATTGTCATTTGGCTGTACTACTGAAATTATGTAAGTTGTACTTCTATTCAGACTCAATAAGTGCCTGAGAAATTTGTTGCTAGATTGTTCTGGGTGGTTGCTAAGATAATGGTAGTTGGTTGCTCACTGGTTCATGTATAAAACACCCTTGTAAATTGTTCTGTTCTGAATTGTTCTGCTCACTAAAGATGCTTTCTTTCTTTTTCTAGTCACGAGCCTTTCTCTCCAGGTTCTACAGGGATCAGAACATTGAATTATCTAAGTTGCTACACAGATTGGGTCAACCTCTTCCAGCCTGGCTCAGAGAGGAACTACAGAAGGTCAGGTAGCCCTAACAAAACAACTGCTCCTCGGGGTCAAAGCTCCAAGTTCACACCTCCAAGCGAACTAGACATTTGATCAGTACTCAATGCCACTCTCAAAACATGAGTGCCTCTGGAAATCAAATGTGTCCATGGCAACATGACATATTTTCTGCAAAAGGTAACCTTTTGAAAAAGACACAACAGGCGGTGAGATACGATCATGTAACTGTGACCCTTGAACATGCAGCCGAGTAATGACTGCACAAAGACTTCATATCTGAAAAAAGCACTCAACAGACCTCCTTCTATATTTACTATCATTTCCCCTATCAGACACTGGACATAAAGGTACTGCTTTAGATTTTATACTTCATGGAGAGATATAGAACTGAATTAGTCAATGTCTGGCACAACCACTGTTCATAACCTCACTCTTGCAAATATATCAGTCAATCAATCAGCCAGGCAAAGTAAGGATGCAAAACTGTAAGTATCACTAACGGAATATAAAGAGCACAGTCCTGTTGGAGTCTTTCAGCTTGCTGCATCGGCTGTAAACTGGTCAATGCAGAGATGTCATTGTGATGTCAATGTCTCAGTCCACAATGGCCTGAAGAGTGAGAATCATTTGAGTATCAGTGTGTATGTGTCTTTGCAAGGGTAAAAACATGTCAGTGTGTGTGTGTGTGTGTGTGTGTGTGCGTGCGTGCGTGTGTGTGTATACGCGTATGTCTGTAGCCAGGTAGCCTTAGCTCTGCCCACTGGATTGCAACTGGTTGGCTGATGAATTTAAAGTGTGACTTTTATTTTTGAAAACAATTTGCCTCAATACAGTGAGAAAGTGCTTTGAAAATATGTAAATAACTATATATATATTCAATAAACACTGGAAAGATTCATGTTTCAGTAAAACAGTCCTTGCAATGTTCTGTGTGTGTTTGTGGATGTGTGGTTGAAATGCACTAACAAACAATCTATTGTACTTTTTCTCTCAGTACTGAGTGTTCTCAAGTCTTATATTACATAAAATCTTTAATGTCTTTCAGACAAATCTGAACATTTGAAGCTTATTGCAGGATGTAAAAAGATGCCGTAATCTTTAGTGTATTTTTTATACATTTCCCTCTAGTGGTCACAGACTACACTAACATAAAAAATAGTTTGATGTACAGATGGATGGAAACCCAGATGGAAACTGCCAACATTTTCTGAGCAAATTTTGTGGCTAAAGTCCCTTTCAATTCAAGTCTGTCCACTCAGAGGCCATATTTGAAACACTCTCGGGCAGGCTGGGCAGCTATTTACAATGTGAAGAAGTGGCTTAATGGTTCAGCTCCTATCTACTTGAATGGGAAAAGACCTAAATATCCAAAAAGGTTGGTCAAGTTTACGATCAAAGAACATATTTCAAATCAGCAGTCAAATATGACAACAATGTTAGCATAAATTGTGCATCTTCATCTCAGAACACACTAAAAAGCTATGTCTTTCATTCAGCTAATGCACATGGGTGTTCTCGAGTTGACTGACAGGCGATGTCAAGTCAAGTCATTTTTATTTGTATAGTACCTTTCAAAACACACATCATTTACAGAAGATCATGCATTAACAGAAAATTAAACTGTAATATCTATAATGTCTTAGTCTTCATTGTGTAGTTTGATAAAATATGATTGTGAATTGTTTAAAAATAAGTCATTAAATAATAATTGTATTTTTAACCCCAATGAGCAAGCAAGATTGTGGCAAGGAACACAAAACTCCATAAGATGTTGGTTAATGGAGAATAATAACCTTGGGAGAGACTCACTGTGGGGGCCAGTTCCCCTCTGACTAACGTCATGAATATAATGCCAATATTAGTTATGTAAAGTGCAAGTCCATCCGTCCATCCATCTTCAACTGCTTATCCAAAGTCGGGTCGCGGGGGCAGCAGCTCCAGCAGGGGGCCCCAAACATCCCTATCCCAAGCCACGTTAACCAGCTTTGACTGGGCGACCCCGAGACATTCCCAGGCCAGTGTGGAGATGTAATCTCTCCACCTAGTCCTGGGTCTTCCACGAGGCCTCCTCCCAGCTGGACGTGACTGAAACACCTCCCTAGGGATGCGCCCAGGGGGCATCCTTACCAGATGCCCAAACCACCTCAACTGACTCCTTTCGACGCAAAGGAGCAGCGGCTCTACTCCGAGCTCCTCACGGATGACTGAGCTCCTCACCCTATCTCTAAGGGAGACGCCCGCCACCCTTCTGAGGAAGCCCATTTCGGCCGCTTGTACTCGCGACCTAGTTAATTCGGTCATGATAGTGCAAGTAGTGCAAGTCATGGTTTAAAATTATTAAACAAAGTAAGTGTTAAGGGTCAGTGTTTAAACAAAGATTTTGTATGAACTGTAATAAACTGTAATAACTGATGTCTTTGAAGTCCATCCTGGATTAACTGCAGAAGATCACATACATGCAATTGTCCTTGTTAATTGGCTGATGAACGGTTTTGTTGGCAATTAATTGATAGTCTATGTTTTCAATTTCAAGAGTGTAGTCCATCATTAGACCGAGGTGATGCAGGAAGGGATCAGTGAGGTGCATCGCAGTTCAACAGCAGGTAATTTCGATGAGGTCTATCCTAAATCCAAAATTCAGGCAATGGCATATGAAGTATCCCATGTCTTGTGGTTGGAAATGGCATCAGTTCATACTCTGAAATCCATCATAATAGACTGAATGTTTGGCAGGCACCGGCTGCTATTAGTCATCTTCACTCAGAGATGTCTGTTTCTAAAAGGTGATTGGCTCTTTTCCTGTAAGGCAGAACTTCTTTTTCCGTTGGACGTTAGGCATTCCAAATTGGACCACAGGGATTAAACTAAATGGCAGAAATGGGAACTGCCAATTTCTGCCATTAAGTTTTTCTGGGTGAACTCTGCAGACTGGATTTAAAAATGGTAAAATATGTTAAACGGAGCTGACAATCCTACATTTTTAATGGTAACTGAAATCATAATCAGAATAGCCAAAATACTTAATAAACGTACAAGCGAGGGGTGGCGAATGTGTAAAACTGACAGACATTCCAATTATGTGGAAATCTGCAGACTGTTCTTCTGTCCTGTGGGCACAGCCATTAGTCATGCTAAAAAAAACTTTGAAATGTTCAAATTAAGTTAAAGATATTTACTGCTACATGTTTGACATAAAACCATGTAGTGCTTGTTTATTTAACATTTCAGTACTCTAATTGCATAAAATATCAAACATTGGAAGGTCTGGCCCTCTTGAACTTGGGGCCTCAACTTGGCATTGCAGAGTTACAAGAAGGAGCTCGTTAAAAATGTCTAATAATAGATATAATACATTTTGATTGGTAAAGTCAGGCCTAGGTCAGTCTAAGTCAGTGGTTCTTAAACTTTTCAGGTCAGTACCCTTGATTAAATATGATCAGACCATCCAAGAACTACCTAGTTCCTGGCCCTTTGAAGATCTGAGGCATGACCCTATCAGAGAAGCATCTAAAGTAGGGTGACCACATGTCCCTGTTTTCCAGGGACAGACCAAATGTCCCTGTTTTTCCTGAGAGTTCAACAGCCTGCATAGTGAACAATATTACATGGCAAGAAACTTAGCCCGAGCAGCAAAGCCTACCTTGTGCTGTTTATTTTGACCAACAGGGCTGCTTGCTATAGCAACTTCAATTCATTCGTTATCCTACACTGATTACTTGGTCGGGCCTGTTTTGCCATTAAGAACTGGAACAGGCAATTGAAGAGAATTACTGTTATAAACTTCAACATAAGGCACATACTAGCTATTTTTTTATCTACTTTATTTTTTCAGCGAAACTAGGGTGCCACCATTATCAACCTTAAATATGGACCACTTCCGGTATAAGCCACTTCCAACTATTTTAGCTATACAAAAATACTACATTATGCTGCTTTATATTACAGGCTGGCAATAAATGTTCATATATTATTATCATTAATTACGATTGTTATAAACTCTGCACTGGCAGAATTAATGAAATCATGCGGTGACAGGGACAGTCCTGTGCACCATCTGAAATGCCTCCACAAACTTCACACAACCAGCAGAGAGCACAAAGATCCTGGGAAAATTATGCTTCAACTTTCTTTGCACCAAAGCTGCATTTTGTTTTATCTTGGCAAAATAATAACAGCATTTTACTCTCCGTTCTTGTCAGAGAGCATTCTCTCTTTCCTAGCAATGTATAGTAAACAGACACGCGGATCTCGCATTCAGCATGACTTATGAAACATCGCCTTTGGAAATAAATAAATGAAGTAAGGCATTATCAGAGGTTATGCAGATACATATGAATGGAGGTTTACATGGAAACAAGAAAGACTGCATCATCACTATCTCGGTAAAGTAAGAAGCCGATTTTATTACCGTCTCTTCAATACAACAACATACAGCAACAAGTGAATCATATACTTACTC
This sequence comes from Moxostoma hubbsi, assembly GCA_032164185.1. NCBI lineage: Eukaryota > Metazoa > Chordata > Actinopteri > Cypriniformes > Catostomidae > Moxostoma > Moxostoma hubbsi. Next base: position 44,570,687 of record JAVLUX010000012.1, on the reverse strand, counting down.
TTTTACTATAAATGCTAACATTAGAAACCTATCCGATATTGCCACACAATCCTGCTGTACATCCCGTGGTTGTGTGATAGTTTATAAGCCCATATCACCAAATTCTGGTATTAAAACCTTCTAGTTATACTAAATATTTTAAGGCAACCAGGTAACATACTTTTTTAACTAAATCATTCATAACAGTGCATAGTTCAGCACATTACATTCACCATGATCAAAATACATTAAATCCCATCAAATAAAATTGACATGAAATTTCAAAGACCTATTGACCTCTGAACTTGAAATGTCCTCGTTTTTCATTTAAAAAATCTGGTAAACTTTATCTAAAATAAATACACAACATTAAGATCACATGTGTTTTATGTAAATTTAGCAGTGTTACTTGTACACTCAAATGCATAATGTATTTGGCCTACCTATCCTAAATCTATCTGTGTAGAAGCATCTGTAACTTTTATGTCAAACTGGTTATACTGTCGATAAATCAAGTATTTCTGCTTAAAAAACTTTGAAGGCCAAATAAAATGACTTCTCGCATTGTGACTCGCATTCTCTTTCTCTTTTGCGCATGGGCTACAGTTGTGGCGCGAACTTGGGTCCGCACCTGCGCGTAGAGAACATCCGAGAGCCCGAGAATAATCAGACATTTAAAACATCTGAAATTTTAAATAAATAAAACTTACATTATGTTTAGTTATTTATTTTATGTATATATTTCCAAAGTCATGTCGCGTAGACAGTTTGAGAAATTGAACCGTTGGTCTTATGAGGCCATAAAGCAGATTATTCTATCTGACAGCATCCACAAGGTGGCGCTGTAACACTGATGCTTTTCTCTTAAACGTTCTCAGTGTCTTGGCAGGATTGCTCTTTTCTTTCACGCATTGGTGCCGACAGCAATGTTACTGGACAAAGAATAATATTAGAGAAAGTTGCCAGTTATTGTTCTGCCTTCAAAATCCTCTTATTCCATTCCCCCACTCCCTATTTGACTCTAAACTTATACTATACATATGGTTCCAATGCTACAATAAAGTACGGTATTCGTGCATCTGGCAAAACTCTTGCAAGTTATTTCCTTTTAGTGGAAAAAAAAAATCAGATATTCAAAATAAACAGCATGCACTGAACATCAGATAATACTAACATTCTGCATTAAATGCAGTTTATTTTTGTATTTTTTTGCCTCTCCCACCATACACGTGTCTCCATAGATATTAGCTTTAAGGATGATAGTACATTTGAAAATGCCTTCAGCACAGTCACACAAACACAGTGGTCATGTGTCCTGATTGTTACAGTGATGTGTAAACTGACCTTTTAAAAAGATTGCGCTAACACATCAATGTCATTCCTGTACACACTGATTCAAACCACTGTGTGAACAAACGCACACACACAAAGCAAGCTAGACTTGAAGAAAAGTTGGCAAAATTCAGCTTTCCTGTATGTTTCCTGTATATCTTATATGTGTAGTACTTTCATAATTTCTAAATCTTCATTCCATGTTAGAAACATCTTTTTAAAAAAAAGAAAGATGGATGGATGGATGGATGGATGGATGGATGGATGGATGGATGGATGTGCAAACCAAACACAAACACGTGTTACACATTCAGACATAGCTTTTTAGACAGTCAATTGATTTTAACATAGGCTTATATGTCCAAGTTTAACAGCTAATCTCTCCTTTAGTTGAAAATGTTTTCTTTCTGGCTCATCTCTAATTCATAATTGTACTTCCTTTCTTCTCATTCCATGGGAGCTTGTATCAACAAATTGGACACGTGACATTTCTTTTTAAAATAGTGCTCTATTCTTGAACAATACAAATGAAACCTGTTTAAACCAATAAACACATGTAATGCTTCAAACTGAGGTTATAAGACATTTGTATATTTTTTCCAAAAAGTTTCAATTTTTGTGGGTTTGTTTTGTTGCTAATGACACCAGTCCTCATGAATAGTGCCTCACATGTCACAGGACTTGACAAACTCATTTAATATTAAACAGCAACATACAGTACCACCATACCAAGAAATATTTAAACATACATAAGTCAATACTAAACACAACCCAAAACAGAAACGGAATAAAACTGAATTTATCGACCCTTGTGTGAACAAATATCTATTTGCTTTATCATTTTCATTGTATAGTTGATTAATGGGAGATTAGAACATGACTGATTGATGTATTAGAAAAACACTTTGCAATTTACAAAAGCCTGCAGTGCAGATTTAATAATGCTCCAGTTAAAAAAAGTTAATTGGTTAACGGTTAGTTTTCTTGAAATATACTGTAAAAAGTTGAAAATACATGTAAATTTATGGTAAAATGCATTAAAAAATTATTTTTTTATATGTAAAAAGTAGGATTTTCCTGTATAATTAACTGTATAAATGTAGATTATGTTTAACAAGAGAGTATATGTTTTTATATGTACTTATGTTACACATTTCTATGGTATATTATTGTTAAAATTGCAGTAAAAACAATAATTGGGCATTCCCAGAATTCCCATTACATTATATTGTAAGGGAATAGCTATGATTCTTTTTATTTTTAATATCAGTTATGTACATTGTGGTGTTCTGTGTTATATTTGATGTAGTTTATTTAATGTTTATTGCATTATTTTAATTTCACATGTGTAACCCTGATGGTGTTTAGTGTTTGAGTGAGTGACACTAAGCACAGAGCAATAAACTACATGTTTATTAGTCATTTCTCCTGAAAGAGCCACTATTGATGAACTTCCTGTCATTATGTGCCCTTCTGTAATTACTACTATGATTAACAATGCCTTATAAAGTGAAAAGCAGATTTCTACAGTTTCAGAAGTTTAATGCATCAAGTTTATCGTTTAATAATATAAACGGTAATGCACAGTAAAATATACATGCATCAAAATTAGATCCCGTAAAGCCCAAAATATCGTTACTGTATTTTTCATGGTAAATCTCTGGCAACCACAGCTGCTGGTAATTTACCGTAAATGTTACAGATTTTTATTTTAACAGTGTGCAAAATAACAAGACTTTTGATAAGTCCGATTTTTGTCCAAAGATGTGTTCAAAAAGCGGTCAATAATGCGATCTAAAGACTACTTTCATAATCATGTTCATGAAGGTATACTATAAACATAATACCAAATAGAAAACATGCTTGTGATCATTAATTATAGCATTAGCCCAGCAAAGTAATAGCAATGTTTCCGTACAACCAAAAATGTACACACATAAACAGACTGTCTAGTTTCAATCCTTACTGGATAAGGCAAGATATGCTCCTCCTGATCTAAACAAGGGGATATAAACATTTGTAAAACATTTTTTGCATTGCACATAATTCCCATATTTCCCCATTCACTGGCTTCTGTAAGAGTGTGGCACTGCGAACTGTAAAATATTAGGCAAATATGCTTCCAGTCAAAAGTTTGGACACACTTGACTTAATATACACGTTTGAATATATGATATTAAAACCATTTTGATTCAAAGGCTTATGCTTAAATGCTTGAAATTTGTTTTGTAGACAAATATCAATTGTGCTTAAGTACATACTTTAACTTCATTTTTTGAACCAGATAGTCAAGGAAAAGCACCCAACAAGTGCACAGCACACATGAGAACTCCTTCAGTACAATACTGTCAAAACACTTCATGAAACTAGTTGAGAAAAAGCCCAGTGTGCAGAATTGTTTTCGTGCAAAGGGTGGCTTAAAAAACTAGACTATTTGATTTAACATTGTTGGCCACTACATTATTCCCATGTTTCCATTTGTGTGAGTGTATACAGTAGATGTGATGGCTTTACTATTATTCTAAAATGTGGAAAACAGATATAATAAAGAATGTCTAGGTGTGTCCAAACTTTCAAATGGTATGTGATATCCTTTTTGTCCTCACGTTAAGATGTGGCAAGCCCCAGTCTGATTATCATTATGAACATCTGTAACATCTATAACAAATCTATAACAAATGATGTCATTGTACATGTGTAGAAGTAATGATGTCACCTAATATGTTGAGGTGATGTGGTTGATTTCTTAGCAATGCCATGGTAACAACATCCTAGGAGTATGTAATTTCAATTGAATTCTTGGCAAGAATTCCAGAATTTTCCCACTTCAGCATTAAAGTATGATGTAATTTCAAGCCATCAGAATGTTCTTCAAAGCTCTATACAGTACATGAAATAGGAACATTACTCATCCCATTCGGTCTCTTAATGGCATGAAGTATAAAGTCAAATAGTCACACTTTCATTACAACCTTCAGTAATTCCACACTAATTATTGTGGTCTCTTCAACCTAGAAGTGCTTCAATTTCGACACCAAATAAAGAAAAAGAACAAGAGTAAAGTAAAAATCAAAGTAAAAGAACGAAGACCCAAAATTAAACCAAATTAAGACTGCTGGACGCATTACTTTGATAATGGTCCATTACAACTGTTACATAATTTCAGTGCAAAAATATAATGTGATGACTATATTTATGCCAGGTACAACTTTATACATAATGCAATAAGTTGCCTTTCCCTTAGACATTTAAGACATATTTGGAATACCAAAGTTACTTTAAACTCATGTATTGACAGTGTGCTAGTGTTTTAAACTATTATCTGAAACATGTTTAATGTAGCTCTTACTTAAAAATGTGCTTCATTTCTCTGTCCGCATAGCCACAATGTCTTTTATTGGTTGACTGCCGTTTTCATCCAATCCTATTGGCCAATAATCTTCCTAATCCAGGGCACAAAGGTGGACACTTTGGTGTACACGCCAGGTGCGTCTTTCAGTCGACACGCGTGACCCCAAGATGTTACCCCATATACAACCCAATTCCCGCTTTCCCTCTCACACACCAATGGACCACCGCTATCTCCACGGCAACTGTCCACACGGTGGTCATCGTAGGAGGAGCCAGCGCACAGCATTCGACTGGTGAACTGGTTAGAATAGCGTTGCTCACACTGACGCTTGCTCAACACAGAAATGGAGGCCTGCTGGAGAGTTTTTGAATATGCACGACCTGAGAAAAGGAGAAAGCAAGACAGAGAGAGAGAATCCATTAAGACCCCATGCATGTGTTTGCTTGAGTTGAACTATTTGCTGGTGTGCTCCTAAATGTTAACAATACTGGTCCTATTTTACTCCAAAATCAAAAGACACAAAGAAATTATATTTGACATATAAAAAAAAATGGAGTCTTCTTTTAGGTCCATTTAGGTCCATCTTGTGACATTGTGTACGTATATTTTACCTCCCAAATCTCATTACCACAACACCACTGGCATAGCCTCGGGTGGGCCTGGGTGGGCCAGTGCTACACACTGGCATTCAGGCCCACCCAATCACTGGGTTATGTCTAATCATTTCTAACCTGTTCATCAAAACCAGATCTAGTTAACTTAAGATGCTGAATAACTTTGGATGTTAAAATGCTCTCAAAACAACAAAAACTCTAAACTCCATCCACAATATGTTTAAGTTCAAATAATGTTAATTACAAATATCATATGTGTACCGTAAATTGATTATACATTTTTTTTGTTATAACTTCTTTTCATTGCATCAAAAGCTGCTCTTGATGCTCCGCTTTTTCTCATAACTCAAGGAAACAGTCACAGGTCTTGATAACTAGATTCTTTTTTCTCTACCTCGAAACCTGATTCTTTTCTTCTTTTTCTCTCTTACTGCGCTATTGCAGCAGAGTCATCTCTCCCCCAACTTAATAAAAAATACAGTTGTGATGCAGTGACACGAACAGAGGAAAAAAGTCCTTTTGTTGACAGTAAACCATAGTGGAGACACAGCGACAATACCCATTTCCATCATTTTGTCTGTCATTTTCATCCATCCAAAGACAATTGAAATATCTCTGTTTAAAATATCTGAAAAAATGTCTGAATGACCTCAAACACGAATATTGTTGATTGGTCTTTTAATATTCTTTAAGTAGACAACCTTTAGTAGCTAAATGTTCTAAATACGCACCTGGACATTTAAAACGTAAAAAATGTGGCAAGGATATTTTTCTTTACAGATTTCATGAATATCACCCATATTTGCATTTAAAACGAACAGTCTTCCTCTGCTTAGAAAGCAGACCAAAAATACGGATGACTCATGCTAAACTACACAGATTTTTGTCCAATCAAATGCTCTATCTATGGAATAACATTGTCCCTCTCTATGCCATAACCAGCAAGTTGATGATAATCCAAATGTTAGGGACTGCGTGCACGGTGAAGGCTAACATTATGCCAAACTTCTCATGGTAAATTTTTGGGTGAACGCTTTTTAAGTCTAAAGCGTGCTCCATCCAGTTCAACTGTATGCATACAAATGATTTCTTGAAGTCTGGAAGCGATCAAGCTTAACTGTTCACGTATGCAATGTGGTGTGCAGTCACTTTTCTGCCAGTGTAATCACACACTTCATTCATCTAACTTGGACTACTTTAACATTCTGTTAAAAATACTAAAGTCCACATACTGAGAGAGGACTACTTCTAGAAAGAGAGAAGGCTGATTAAAATCAAAGACTTGTGCAATGCATTTATTGAATGTATTGTTGGAGACAAATAAAGCAGATGCCAACATGGACAGGTTGACAAAACTACGTAAGCATAAAAATACGGCGGAGACAGACTACATTGAATACAGAGGATAAACATAGTGCTGCAATGAGGATAGATGTGTGTGCTGAACACAATTTGTTTTGTGCTGTGAATAATTGGCTGCTAGAGCATGAATTCATGTAAATTCAAGAGACATCCCTATTCAGCCTATGGTCATTGTTGTTTGAATACATTTTTGATTTTAAGGGCAATTTTGTTTTTATAATTTTGGGTGTTGAATAAACAATTCGGGTATTTTGTTGGGTCAGCCTTGAAAGAAATCACAAAACCACTAAGGCATTTATCTCAAGTGTGGCATTAGAGAAATATCACTCTTTCCTTAAAGGAATAGTTCTTCAAAAATGTCAAAATTCTCTCCTCATTTTCTCACCCTCGTGACATTCCAGATGTGGATGACTTTCTTTCTTCTGCAGAACACCCAAATGAAGATTTTTAGAAGAATATTACAACTCTGTAGGTCCATATAATGCAAGCGAATGGTGGCCAGAACTCCGAAGGTCCATAAAGCACATAAAGGCAGCATAGTGACCCATAAGACTCCAGTGGTCTTCTAAAGTGATCTGATTGGTTTTGGGTAAAAAAAAATCAAAATGTAATTTCTTTTTCCACTGTACATCTTGCCATTGCAGTCTTTACACATGATCATGATTTCAAGCTTGATTACACTTCCTAATGCATGACATATGCGCAGAGCGCTAGATGGTGCAAGTATGTGTAATAAGCTTGAAATCATGATCACCAAGGTGATTTCAAGTGAAAAAGACATTAAATTCTGATCTGTTCTCACTCAAAACTGATTGGATCGTTTCAGAAGACATGGATTATACCACTAGACTTGTATGGATTACTTTTATGCTGCCTTTATGTGCATTTAGGACCTTAAAATTTTTGGACCCTGTTGACTTTATTCTTCTAAAAATCTTAATTTGTGTTTTGCGGAAGAAAGAAAGTCATACACATCTGGGATGGCATGAGGGTGAGTAAATGATGAGAGAATTTTCATTTTTGGATGAACTATTTCGCTAAACTCTGCATTTACGTTGAAATGTTTTTACATTAAAAGATTGCAGAATGTTTGTTAGCTGCATAAATGTGTGAAGCTGATCAATGTTATGATCCATATAGTTGATGTTAGATCAGTAGCAGGAACAGGATGTCATTTTATTAGTGCTAACAAAAGGTAATTTCCCACCTATAGTTCTGGGACTTTTCCCTTAGATACTTTCTAGATGAGAACTCTTACGAGGACTTTTCCCCTGTTGCACTCAGTATAAAGTACCATCGTAGTGATGTCATCTAGTTTCGACCATTTTTTTTATTAAGTTATTTGCACACGCGTTTCAATAGCAACAACAAAATCAACAACACTACGGAGGACGCGGAGCAACACTGTTGTTTGTTTAGGGATGTTTTATACGAACTTGCTGCAACGGAAATGTAGGTAGCTGCTTTATAAGTTAATGGTTTAATAACATTGTTTTTGGATGAATTAACTCTCTGAACAGTTTAAAAGACACCTTATTTCGTCCTACCTTCATCCATTCTTATACAGCCTCCAAAGGCAGCATTTTCCAGTTTTCGGACAAAGCCTGTGGGATGCACCGTGCTGGAACCGGAGAGATGAGATGAGGTGGCAAAAGCACTGTTTAACCGCACAGCACATGCTGAACTCAGCAGACAACATGTTGAACGCGATCTTTAACGATAAAGGCTTTTATGACTCAACATATATTTCTGTACTGAAATACTCACTCATTCACTTAAAGACGTCTTGATGCAAGTTAACCACGCAGTAACAGGCATGAAATACTTCCCTCATGTAAACTAGATTTAATGATGGTTTAGTGTATAATAAAGTTCAATTATTCACTCTTGATAAACATCTGATTATTTATATCCATCATCCCAGGAAAAAGTCAATGTAATCCAGAAAACGTAATTTTCTTTATAGTCACACAGTACAGGTGTGATGAAAACTTAAATCTTGTCTCCCTATGAAGTCACACACATACATATGAACGTGAAATTAGTAATTCTCTTTGGAGACTTTGTTTGTTATGTTATCTATGTTAAGGTAATTGTAAAGTTAGCGCAATCCTCTCAGTAGCATGCTAACAGCTAGTTGTTTACTATTGGTGGCTATGGAGCTCCTCTCCTTTCTCAATGCAGGTTTTTGACCAATCACAGACTACAACACTTCCCACAGACCCTAAACTCCCCAAAAGTATGTACCCTGGAGTAGGAGCTAAAAATGTCACCTAAAACAGCTTTGAGAAACTATAGTTCCTTAGGTGCGAAAACAATGAAGAGCACTAGTCTCTGGGAAAAGTACCTAAAATGGCTTTAGTACCATCAGTGGGAAAGGCCCTGTACTTAATGTGCTTTCAAACACAAGCATCGCTATTACTATTATTCATTCTCAGGGTTAGAGATTTTTTTCAAAATCCGCTATTATTAAGCTTTGGAGCATAACTAATCCCAGAAAAAAGTACCTAAAACGGGTTTTAGTACCGCCAGTGGGAAAGGCCCTGATGGTTGATGTGAACATTAACTGAAGCTCCTGGCCCATGATGCATGATTTTATGCCACGCGATTGGCTGATTAGATAATCACATGGATGATTGTTGGTGCCAGATGGGCTGATTTGAGTATTTCTGTAACTGCTGATTTCCTGGGATTTTCACGCACAACAGTCCCGAGAATTTACTCTGAATAGTGCCAAAAACAATTGAGCGGCAGTTCTGTAGACGGAAATGCCTTGTTGATGAGAGAGGTCAACAGAGAATGGCCAGACTGGTTTGAACTGACAAAGTCTACAGTAACTCAGATAACCACTCTACAATTGTGGTGAGAACAATACTATCTCAGAATGCTATTCTGAGATGAAGGTTGGCACTGTTTTATAGCACGAGGGGGACTTACATAATATTAGGCAGGTGGTTTTAATGCTGTGGCTGTTCGGTGTACGACAACACAAATGTGTGCCTGTCTGTGTTTGAAACAGTGGGTAAGAATGACACAGCGAGAGAGAGATTGTTTTAGACAGAACAAAGTAGGCTGTGTCTCAGTGAGTGTGTGATTATCTCTTACTGCTGTCAGTTCTGCTTTCACACTGTCTGATCACATCTTAAGTCTGTCAGCTTTCGCTATTCAAAAGAGTTCCTTCATCTTACACACACACACACACACTCACAGTTCCACCTCTAATTGAGCTCAAAGCATCCCTGAATTCAAGACAGACAGCTTGAGGTTTCGCGTTGATGCATATTGCTGTCATTCCATTTTTAATCAGTACATCATGTGATGAACAATTTTTTATTGATTGACAACCCTAATATAAAGACATACTATTGTGGATATGTTGTATAATCTATTTAAGAGTGTATATGGATGAATGATGTGAGGGTGTGTGTGCGTGCAAGTGCGTACGCGTGTGTGTGTATTTCATGGCATCTCCTACCCGTGTCCCCCCAGCCCGTAATGAAGCAGTTGGCAATGCCTTTTGGCACTCTCTCTTTCCGAACTGGCAGGCAGGCGGGCAGGACAAAACGACTCAGCCTGATGCACTCGCCTATGAGACCCCTGTGAGCTCTGTGGCCAGACAAACGCACCAGTGCCAGGTCATAGTCATTGCTGTCAGAGTGGTAGCGTGAGTGAAGGATGATCTTCTCCACAGCATACTCTTCCTCATACTCCTCAGGAACCAGAGAGTGATAATCACCCACACGAACTTTATACAGCCCAGTGCTGTTACCATACCTGAGAAAGAGCACATAAGAGACACATAACTACAGTCAGCATTAGACTAGCCATAGACCCAAATATCAGCCAGGCCTATTAATAGGTCCATAACAGTGCCCGCTTGACTAATTAACAGATATGTGTTAGTCTCGTCAATATTAGGAAAGGGCACGAAAATCATGCATCAAGCATTATGCATCTATTTTGTTTGAGGGGGCATCGAGATCTGCCACCATAACCCTAATCCAACTGATCTCCACAAAATATTCAAAAAATATTGAAAACAGGTTGTTCTTAATAAATTTAGCTTGTAAAAAAATTAGCCAGCCTGGTATAATTATGCAATTTCTAATATACTCATTGTCTTTGTTTCCCATGATAATCCCAAACAGTATTTAGGCTATATAGGGAATAGGGAGCTATCGATCAGTCCGTTCAGAAACTGACTAAAAGTTACATGCCAGCTGATTAAAGTCATGTGTATCATGATTGGTCAATGACATGCAGCAGCCACAAAAACATAAAATATTTGTATCTTGAGCAGTGTGTGCTAAGCAGTCATGAAACAAAGCAGCTGATGTCTCTTGAACTCCTGCGCCGCTGGAACACGCTGCTATCTAGGAACCATGTAAAACTGCCTTTTGTTACTGAACGATTTTATCATGGCTGAAAAAGAGACGATTTACACTGAAGTACGACAATAAACCACTGCAGTCTTTACACATTAAGAAAAGAGTGTAAAGACACAGTAAAACCTGTCAAATGCATTTCAGCACCACAGTAAATGAACAGCGACCAATCATAGACATCAAAAACAAAGACAGAATCTATATTAGACTATGAAAAAGCTGTACGACAGAGATCACACATGGTTGGCTGAAGTTGCAAAAGATGAGTTTATATTTACCCAAAATGCTGCACATTCCCTTGGTGCAACGTATGTTACTTGACTGACAAAATTTAAACATGTAAATAAAGATTTCTTCCACATTTCTTTGTACATGCAATAATCATTTAATTGTATTATTTGAATCTGAATTGGCATGACGCCTCTGATCGTAGCACACTGCAAACAGGTGAAATTTTAATTGCGAGCATGTACACAAAAGGCCATTTTTTTCTTTCAAACAGATTTCAGACAGAGAGTAACTGACATGTTAAAATTGAACTTATATTGGGTCTCCTAAACTTTGATCTGTCCTGTAACAAACGGATTTGGCTCAACTATGCTCAGATTCAGAGAAAACAAAGTGAGACAATTTTATAATCCAATATGGAAGCCATTTCTCTCAGTTTCATGCACACAAATATGCCCCTTATGTTCACAAATAAAATATATTTCACAAATGTAAAGGTGCCCTGTTTTTTTGTTTTCTTTTTCTCCCCAATTTAGAATGCCCAATTCCCAATGCGCTCCACGTGGTGTCATTGTGATTCGCCTCCATCCATGTGGCGGAGGTCTAACCTCAGTTGCCTCCACGTCTGAGACGTCAATTCGTGCATCTTATCACGTGGCTTGTTGAGTGCGTTACATCCACAGACAACTCACCACGTTCCCCACTGAGAGCAAACCACATTATAGTGACCACGAGAAGGTTACCTCATGTGACTCTACCCTCCCTAGCAACCGGGCCAATTTGGTTGCTTAGGAGATCAGGCTGGAGTCACCTGCAACCAGACCTCTGGAACCTCCACGTCTGGCCCGTGGATGGGATGCAGAAGATGAGGTAGACACGATCAACCAAGCCAGAGCTCCCTCCACCAGGCAACTTTACGCCCTAAAGTGGCGCTTGTTCGTGAATTGGTGTTCTTTTTGAGCCGAAGACCCGCAGAGTTGCGCAGTTCAGTCAGTGCTTTCATTCCTGCAGGAGAGGCTGGAGGGGAGGTTGTCCCCCTCCACCTTGAAGGTGTATGTAGCTGCTATCGCAGCCCACCACGACGCAGTAAATGGCAAGTCCCAAAGTAAGCACGACTTGATTATCAGTTTCCTGAAAGGCACCTGGAGACTGAACCCTCCCCGGCCTAGACTGTTCCCCTCCTGTGATCTCTCTGTGGTCCTCTCGGGCCTTCAGAGACCGCCCTTCGAGCCGCTCAAGGCCCTCTCCCTGAAGACGGCCCTCTTGATCGCATTAGCCTCCATCAAGAGAGTTGGGGACCTGCATGCGTTCTCTGTCAACGACACCTGCCTGGAGTTTGGTCCGGCACATACTTACGTTATCCTTAGGCCGCAACCGGGCTACGTGCCCAAGGTTCCTACGACCCCCTTCAGGCAACACCCAATACCTTTGCCAGATTTTACAATCTCGGGGTCTCATCCTGTGTTTTGTCAGGTCCGAGCCGGTAGAACTCGGTAACGCGGCACAACAGACCGGGTGTTCTGCTTGCACACAGCGTCCTTCACCAAGTTAGCCACAGGTTAACTTCTATCCCAGGTTAGCCACTAAGCGTTGCTCCCTGGATATTCTCCTCCCTGGCCTTCTGGCCAGCGAATTCAGCGGAGCAATTGCTCTGTACGTCACAGGTGCTCTGTACTGGTGTCAGGCTCCATGGGCTTAGTTCCCTTTTCAGGCAAACTCCCCGTGATGTATTTCCCGCGGTACGGTCCCCCTGTCGGCAGCCCCACTGCCCCAGTCGCCGTGCTTGTAGTGTCCCCCCTCATTAGGCTGGACCTACCATCACGCCATTTCCCACGTATGGCTTCACAACCCTCGTGGTGTATTTGCCACATGTTACCTGCCCCTAGACTGGGCAGGATGTGGCCTCTGCAGGGTCCTTTCCCCCTGAAAGAATAGGACCAGGAAAGACTGCCTTCCCCGACACATTTCATAGCTTTAAGAAAGCCCCAGCCACTTCACATCCTATGTGAGAGTCATAGTGAGAGAAAAGGCAGCGGCTGCTGCTATTTCTCCCATGCAGGTCATGTAGCGCTTGTTCCCCCCCTCAGGGTCTGTATGTGATATCTCTTTGTGGCGGAGAGGGCTACGTGCAGCCGACACAGTTGCCTCTAGCACGAAGTAGCCTGCTTGCACCTGTCTTGACAGTTCACGTAACATGGTCAGTGCGTGGCATTTTTAGATGGGACCCCTTGTGACACAACGTCGAGTGAGTGACAGAAGGGGAACGTCGTGGTTACTGTTGTAACCTCCGATCCCAGAGGGAGGGAACGAGACGTTGTGTCCCTCCTGCCACAGCACTAGACCTACCACTGTAAACGGCCGTACCTTATTTTCGGCTTTTAAGTGCAAATTCCTGACTGGCACTCGCTGCCCTACTTCTCTTTATACCCGTATGTCCGGGGCAGGGCATGCAAATTCTGTCTGCCAACTTGACATTGGCCTTTTCTCAGGTTCAGAGGTACGTTTGGCATCCCAGGAAGACCCCTTGTGTCACTTCATTCGACACAACGTCTCGTTCCCTCTCTCGGGGAACGGAGGTACAACAGTAACCATGATGTTCTTATGTTAATGTACATTTTCATGGTTGTGAAAATAAGCATGCCATGTGAAACCTAATAAGTGTAAAATTAAAAAACATTTTTAACATTATATTGCCCATTTGCTACCCTGGTATCTCTAGTTTCAGCATTGATTATTGAAAAACCCATCAACCATTTGTCCTGTTTCACAGCCTAACCAGAGGAAAATGGTTTAATGGATGGATTTGAAGTGAATTATCATCAGAAATGTGAAAAGGAAGCAGCACAGGAGTTTACGTTTAAAACATTAAATGTATTATAATGTGAGACCACAGATGTTTTATGACTTTGCTATGTGCTACTCAAAACACGTCCTCCTCACATGACAAATCAAGTCCCTTCCTCAGGAAGTTCATGTCAATATTCAAGAGCTTTGGTTAGAATGCTTTTATGTTTGTGTTTGCTTTTACTGTCAGTGACTGTGTGTGCATGCCCTCATGTATGCATGTAAGTGATTGAAACCATTGCTGTGTAACGGAAATATTCATCTGGTGCCAGAGAGAGGGACAGCAGTGTCCCATTACAGACTCAAGACATTTCTGGAAAAAGGATCTGCCCTGTCCGGAATGACACTCTTGGTCTGACAGTAGCCAACAGCAGGATCATCACCACATTCCAAAGCCTCTCTTCATCATGAGGGTCCGGAAAGGGCAGGTCTGAGCTTGTGACACTGTATTTACTAAGCTTATGATGTTCAAAATGCTCTCAATTAACTTTAATACTTACTGTAATACTGATGTCAACACTGGCTATTTAAAGGTAATTCTGTGAGAGACACGGCCTAGCACTGATGGTGTGCACATGTGTGCTGACAAGTTGCACGATGGAAATTACTGTACGTGCAGACAACAAGAGTTCAATTCTAGATCATTTCCCAATTCACCCCCACAATTATTTGTTACCCCTCCACTGTCCTATACCATTCAAGGCAAAACGTCCATTAAAATAGTCTATTCTACAATTGATTTAAAATAGTGCTATTCATTCTTATAAATGCATTGCTCACCCAAAAATGAAAATCCTGTCATCATTTAATCACCCTTATGTTGGTCCAAATCTGTACGACTTTCTTTCTTCCGTGGAACACAAAGGGAGAAAGGGGAGCCTTAGTCACCATTCAATTTATATATATACGTATATATGTGTGTGTGTGTGTTTGTGTGTGTGTGTGTGTGTGTGTGTGTGCACGCGTGCGTATGCGCGTGAAAATGTGCGTGTGTGTGAATTTCCCTATGAAACATTGGTAGCATAGACTGAGAGGCTACTGGACATCTTTATGGTCAACTGGGCAATTTAAGTTCAAAACAACAAAACAATTCAGATTACTTAAAAAGTGTCAGTTTTGTGAATGCAAAAGAAAAGGTTCTAAATATTCAAAGTTCATTTATTTGAACTAATATGTATGATTTCCTTTTTCCCTACTCAATACAGTTAATTACTTAATTAATTAAGTTAATTGAGCATTAGGAGTGTGACAATGTGACTGAGGCTAACATCTTTTGTGTTCCATGAAAGAGAGAAAGTCATATAAGCTGGCAGCATGAGGGTGAGTAAATTATGACCGAATTTACATTTTTGGATGAGCTATCCATTGAAGTTGTGCTCAGATATCGTCACCAATTTTTATAAAGTATAAACTGGGTTTCATTAGCTTTTGAACAGTGAATTTCCATGATTTTTCCAGTTGTTCATAATTACTAAATACTAAATTACTACATTTTATAGAGATTGCTCTCACAAACAGTAATATCTAAACAATGTAATATTTTAGAGTATAAGTGCACAAATTTATATTACATTTATACAGTAAATTCCCATGACTTGTCCATGACCTTTTTAAGATTGTATTAATTTTGATGAGGTTTTCAGGTTTTCCATGGCTGTAGAAACCCTGTATTAAGGTAGTGTAGTGCTCACACCAAGTTCCAAGCTGGATCTGGATAATCAAACTCATTTGTTGTGTCATTCGGGCTTACTTTAGCATATTGCTTCCTTAGACCTTTAATATTACACTGGTTGTAACCTCAGAGTTTAATTATGTTTGGTCAACAGCCAGGACTTGGCTTACAGCATAAAAATAGTTTAGCGCTAATCTTTATGTGGATGTGTGTGCATGCTTCTGTGTGTGTGTGTTTCTGCATGTTATTTTTGCACAAATGTCATGTTACCCTTTATAAACACGGAAGTGAGAGACCAACTTTAGTCCTCTCAAGCTAAATGATCTCAAATGATTTAAAACAACTGTTTTGCTGGTCTGCATGCTCATAATTGCCTTCTTGAGAAAGTGTGTGTGTTGAAGGGCAAAGAGGGAGGGGGCCAAAACAGTATCTAGATTTATAGCTGTGTGTGTGTATGAGAGAGAGAGAGAGAGAGAGAGAGAGAGAGAGAGAGAGAGAGAGAGAGAGAGAGTATTTAAGTAGAAGAAACTTAAGCAGTTGTCTGATGTCACGGATCATATTTTGAAGGCTTAGTGCTTGGACTGGCTGATAAAAAACAGATCCAATCTTACCTAAACCTCACACACAGCCAAATACTTTTTAGCTGAAACCCTTACCTTAAATGAAACCCTAAAATGGCTCAGGAAACTCACACTAACCAACATTCTTCACAGTAATGTGGAAATTCAGCACAGGTCTCAAACCTGAACTGAAGACAGAACATTAACCAAACTGATCCTTATGGGAGGCAGAACGCATTTGTGTGGAAATCAGGTATATTCCTGAAAAACAATATATTTCTTTGTACATGTCTTTTAAATGTTTAAAAAGTTTTAATGGCTATAGAAATTAAAATGTATTATTTTTTTTAATTATAATGACTGTCAATGCAACTTCACAAACTTAACTGTTAAATTTGGGTTAACCTTTTTACAAATGGCTGTTCCTTCAAAAAAAAAAAAAAAAAAAGTAAATACAAAATTAAAAAAACAACGTATCTTACGATAAGTCACGGTTGCATTGTGAGTTCTTCACAACAACTCAATCTAAAACAATAACTCTAAAGAAGGCTGACGGCGACCCCCTACACTTGTGCAGTTTTCAGAAAGGGATAAATGCTTGCTGTTTGTTGACTTTCATGCATACAAGATGGTAATTGCTACAGCAGTTGTAATAATGTGGTTAAGAAATGGGCAAGTGAAATGTAGTGACAGTGTCAATGTTATAGACAATCTTATACAACAGTTAGTTCTGGTCCTTAAATCTGATTGGACGAGTGGTGTCGCAAGAGTGCTGATGTACAGTCCAACAGCAGTGGATTGTGTTCGTGTCTTTCTAATTTTTTTATTTTGTTTACGGATTTGTTCACTTACTATTTTTTTAAGATTGCACCTTAAAGCTAGTAGATGATGACAAATGAGTGTCCTTTAAGTAATGACAAGGGTTGTCGATTTGTCACGTTAATTTAATGGCATTAATTATATGAAACATAACGCATTAAAAAATTGATCATGCCCCCGACCCATACGTAAATCAAGAATGTTCCTCTCATAGTACCAGTTTAAGCATAATGTACAAGTTTTAGGTATTTGTACATTTGTAACACTAGGGGGCAGTAAGCACGACTCCAGCAGTACAGGCAACACGCCTCATCAAACCAATGAGCAGGCAGCCCAGACTGCCACAGATGACATGCAATTGCACTCAAAAACAACTGGAATATCACCACAGATTTTGTAACAAGAAATATGCACCTCATTCTCTATTCATGACACATGTACATGGTACATATTCAGTTGGAGAAATGGAGGAAGACAGGTTTTCAGGTAGGACTTGCACTAGCGAAAATTTGGGCCGCTGAAGCAAATCCAATAACATTCATCTCGCGTTCTGACACATGCAGCTATGTTTTAAGTGACTGTAGCGTGCGCTATATCTGAAGCACGAAAATGCGCTCAAATCCAGGCTTACCGTTTGTGCTTCACAGACAGGAGAGCTTAAAGCGGATCACACTACTCAATCCAGATTCTCTGTATCGCAGCACAAAGTTCAAAGCTTTTGCGACCTGTTTTGGTTCCACTGAGTTTTGAGGGCGGTTTTTAACCTTAAAGCGCTATGAAGTAAGCCAAACATCTCAAACGGCAAGAGACCCCAAAATTATAACCAACACTGATGAGGAAAACAACTAAAACAAATTGTCATGTCCAACAATTGTGTCATCTGTTATGCAGATTTTTTAAACTACACATCATCCCGTTTAATAAAATTTAGTTCGAATGATGTTAGATATTAGAAAACAAACTGGACATGGTGAGCTCACAACAATAACATACATCACACATTCAGCAACAAGACCAACGAAGATATCACAGTAGTGCCTATAAGAATTAGCTGGTACCACTGTGTACAGCACAAAAAGAGAGACCCACAATACCAAATGAAGGGTGCAAAAGTTCAGGAACTCGAGGAGATACGAATCTGAACAATCTTACAATATGTACTATTTAAGAGACGTGTGAACTTGGATTTAATTGCCCAAGATGCCTTCCTGAGTGCAGGGGAGTTAAGAGATGATTTGCAGGATGTGTGGGATCATTAAAGATTTTCATGCCTTTACCCTTCACGCGTGACACATAAATGCCATTTATGTCTGTAAGATTACATCCCACAATTTTAGAGGCAGATACTATGGCTCTAATGCGTTTCCTCAGCTAGACTGTGGAGTTGCCAAACCACACTGTAATGGAGAAAGTTAATACGCTCTCAGTTACTGCCCTATAGAAGTGGTGCAAACCATCCTTTGATACTCCAATCTTTTTAAACTGCCTTAGAAAGAAAAGACTTTGGTGTGCTTTTTTAATAATCCCAGTTAAATTATCAACCCATTTCAGAGATGCAGAAATAGCAGTCCTGAGAAACTTAAAACTAGGCACCCTTTCGACTTCTAGACCATTGATGTTTAATGGCAGGAGAACATTCTGTCGACATCGGAAGTCGAACACAGTTTCCTTTGTTTTTATTACAAGATTATTAGCAGCACCGCACCAGATGAACAGGGAAGACACCTCACTCCTATAAGCAGATTCATTGTTATCTGTAATCAAGCCAGTCATTGTTGTATCATCCGCAAACTTAAAGATTTTTACAATGATTTGTGTAGATAGACTAAAGGCGACAATACACAGCCTTGCAGGGCACCCATGCGTATAGACAGGGTTTTTGAAAAGTTGTTGTTTATATTCACCACTTTATGTTTTCTGTTTTGCAAGAAGTCCAGAATCCAGTGGGCAAGGGACTGATGAACCCCCAATTTCCCTAACTTCTCAAATAACTTGACTGGGATGATTGTATTAAACGCTGAACTATAGTCCACAAAAAGAACCCTCACGTAAGTGGCCGGAGTTTCTAGATGTTTTAGAATAGAGTGAAGACATAGAGACTCAGCATCATCCACTGATCTATTAGACTCATAGGCAAATTGGTAGGTGTCCAGAGTGACTGAGGCGATTCATTGTCTGAGCACCAGTCGCTCAAAAATCTTCATTACCACCGAAGTCAAGGTAACAGGTCTGTAATCGTTTAGGCAGCTGATACTAGATTTCTTTGGTACCGGAATGATAAACGCCACTTTAAAGCATGCAGGAACTTTACCAAAGTTGTGTTGAGAAATATGTATGAAAAGACAAATAATATTGTGCAACGATCGGCCTTATTTATATCTGATTTATATCTTTTTTTTTTTTCTTCTTTGGTGGTGGTGGTGTGTTTGGGTTAGTCTCGCAATATACGATTAATACAAAAAATACAATCTATTTATTTGATCATAATATGCATAACTATATACTATTTATTAAAAACAGGCTTAGATAAAAGAACAGGCTTTTGTGTTGGCAAATATACCAGGGGACTACTTAAGGCACTTGAAGATCCGTAAAAGCATGTGACTTCAAAATACACTGAAATATCTCCAAAACAGTAGAAAATAATCAGATGGCTTCCAGACTCACTGGATGGTATCACTGTCGGATTTAGCAGTGGCACAGGAATAATTATTTCATAATGTCTCAGAAAGCAGTGATAAAGGAGCAGTCAGTAACTTCAAACAGACCCGTTTAAAGACCTTTTTTACTTAAACAGCAGCAAAAGGATGGCAAAATACGATCAGGCTGTACAGATACTATAGAGAGGAAATTACGTATGAACCCAGGTGCGAGATCTTTATTCAAAGAGTGCAAGACAGTCAGGAATCAAACAAGGAAATCTCTTTTTCAATATAAACACTTATCTGAAGTCCAATCTGAAACACAAATAACATCCAGGAAAACATAAGACGAAGAGTCTTTCCATGTGTGCGCAGAGAGTAAATATTACAACATTCAATGCCAAAGACTGATTGTCACTGCGGTGTTTTCAAAGCACACAAACGCTCCACAGACGAGCATCTGGTGTGGCTCTTTAATGCTCTGAGAAGCACCAGCAGGCAAATGAGGTACATGAGTAAGCCTAAATATTTCCAATTTATCCAAGGAATACAAAAGCCCCAACATGGAGTGGATAGATATAGTTGAAAGATATAGAAAGAAGGAAAATTGCCCCTCAAAAAAGTCAGTAAGAAGCTTTCTCTTCCAATAAAGTGTGGAGGTTTATTATTCTCCATTTTTTAGCTAAAGTTAGGAGCGGCGCCAAGCAAGCAGTCATGTCGACGATGTCATGTACTTAGTGGTCTTAGATGTGTGGTGGGGTGTTTACATTTTAAAGAGACATGACAACTAGCCTATAAACAAACTTAATAATTAATTGACCCAATTTACCGTATCCACTGCATGAATTTAATCAAATTTGTCATTATTATATTTACTAAAATATACGTATCTTGGGGACACCCTAATCTATTTTTTACTTCTTATGGGGGGTCCCGGATCCCCAGCCCCATACACCGTATATCATAATCATCTGGAAAATTTTCTGATAATAAATGTGTGAAAAAGGCATCGATCCCAAGCCTAGTTACCATGAGAGTCATTGAGGCATTGACCTATTAAGTCAATGCCTGATTCGCTAAAAGTTCAGGAGTTGTTCATGACCAAAACAGTGGAAGTGAATGAGAAGGATCTCACTGGCTGCATTCTCACTACATTTTACATGCATAAATAATGTGTATTTGTGTTTTTATGCAAAATTATCATTTGGATTTGTGTATTTGATTTTGAATAAAGAAGTCACGAATTCTGCTGTTTTATACGTATAAAAAAATATATATAACTTCCAAATTGCAAAAGCTACAGATAAATAAGCTGCTGCTTTTTCAAGGATATATATATAGAATATATCATTTAGACCTGCACTTTCATTATCTTCAGTGAATGGAGAGTATTTGGATTTGTGTATTCTGCCTGTGTTATTGGATTATGTTTACTGAAACACTTTAACTATGTTTGATGTGCAGCCAGCTTGACAAAAAGTATTTATTTGCAAGTCACAAATAATGACTAAATAATTGGGCACGGCCCACAGAGACAGTGTGGGAAAAGGGTAAATTGTTTAATTCTCACGGACAATTAGAATTGTGTAGTTTATATCTCTATTCTGTTTATTTCGCTATTTTGTGTTTTCTAGTTGACTCACAGTGAAAAGTTTAAAACACACAAACAAAACACCAGCAGTGTGTGTACATGTTTGTGTGTGTGTGTGGGGACGGATGGACTGTATTTATGCCTTGCAGATGTGGTACAGAAGTGTGTGTTTGTACCTCTTAAAGCAGTGAGCAGAGGTGAGGACCCAGCAGCTGTTGATCAAAGTGGCTCCACATACCAAGCGTCCATCTGCCTGAGATCCACGCAAGCGCACTGCTGCCTGCCACGGCCAGCCACCCCTACACAACACACACATTAAATGCTGTAAAATGCTTTTAAACTGCTCTGTGCATTCGTTGTCTCATTTAGATCATAGATACACTTACTTTAAAATGTGTGATTTGTTATGATAAAGATGTTTGTATACATTGTGTGCCTCTCTGCTTACCGTAGAGAGTTCTCCCCTCCTATTATTCTTTTCTGACGGGTGTGAGAGGGCCTTAGACCACACATGGAGCTCACTGACTCTGTAACACACACACACATTTTGAAAGCACGTATGAGTGAATCTCATGAAACTTATATCCTAATCATATTTTAATAAAAAAAAAAAAAAAAAAAGAACAAATTATATTGGGTTACAGAAAAGCCTATAATTCTCTAAAGTATTTTTACAGCATGGTAATATTTGTTGCACTGTTTTTAATTTATGTTGAGTTAAAAAAAACAAATAAATATAGTTGAAAATGTATTGACACATTATGGCACAGGAAATTGGGGGGGGGGTGGCTTCTCTGACTACATTTAAATGGTCATAAAATAGGATTAATTTTCTTTATGCAAAAATACAATATATGTATATATATAATATATATATATATATATATATATATATATATATATATATATATATATATATATATATATATACAGTATATATATATATATACAGTATATATATATATATATATATATATATATATATATATATATATATATATATATATATATATATATATATACTGGTGGCCAACATTTTTGGAATAATGTACAGATTTTGCAGTTTCGGAAGGAAATTGGTACTTTAATTCACCAAAGGGTCATTCAACTGATCACAAAGTATATTCAAGACATTACTGAAAAAAAAATAAAAAATTGATCAAATCGATTCAAAAAATGTATCAAATCTAGACATCAGCCATCACTCCAACACCTTATCCTTGAGAAATCATGCTAAATTGCTAATATAGTACTAGAAAGTCACTTGCCATTATATCAAACACAGTTTAAAGCTATTTGGTTCATTAAATTAAGTTTAACATTGTGTTTGTGTTTGTTTTTGAGTTGCCACATTATGCAATAGACTGGCATGTCTTAAGGTCAATATTTGGTAAAAAATGGCAAAAAAGAAACAGCTTTCTCAAGAAACTCATCAGTCAATCATTGTTTTGATGAATGAAGGCTATACAATGCTTAAAATTGCCAAAAAACTGAAGATTTCATACAAAGGTGTACACTACAGTCTTCAAAGACAGCACAACTGGCTCTAACCAGGACAGAGAGAGATGTGGAAGACCAGATGTACAACTAAACAAGAGGATAAGCACATCAGAGTCTCTAGTTTGAGAAATAGACGCTTCACATGTCCTCAGCTGACAGCTTCATTGAATTCTACCCGCTCAACACCAGTTAAAGAGAAGACTCAGGGGTGCAGGACTTATGGGAAGAATTGCAAAGAAAAGTCCACTTTTGAAACAGAAAAACAAATGAAAATGTTTGAGTGGGCAAAGAAACACAGACATTGAACAACAGATAATTGGAAAAGAGTGTTATGGATCTAAACCCCATTGAGCTTTTGTGGGATCATCTAGACTGTAAGGTGAGAAGTGCCTGACAAAACAGTCACATCTATGGCAAGTGCTACAGGAAGTGTGGGGTGAAATGTCAACTGAGTATCTGGACAATGACAGCTAGAATGACAAGGATCTGCAAAGCTGTCATTGCTGCACATGGAGGATTTTTTTTATGAGAACATTTTGAAGAAGTTTAAGAAGTTCTGAAAATGTATTTTCAAATTGTAATAGTAATTTGTCACATTATTAATGTCCTGACTATACATTCAGTTGAATGTCACTTTGGTGAATAAAAGTACCAAGTTCTTTCCATAAGAGCAAAATCTGTACATTATTCCAAACTTTTGGCCGCCAATGTATATCATTTTTTATTTTTATTTTTGGGTGAGATGTGACCTGGACATGTTTTTGTGAGATTCACCCATATGGATCTGTTCAGAGATCAAGCATGTGTGTGTGTGTAAGTGTATCCACACAGACATGTTCGCGGGGCCAAGAATGTAGACTAGTGGGAAAATAATAACACTGTAGCTGTGTTTACATAAAATGGTGTGGGTGTGTGTGTGTGTGTGTGTGTGTGTGTGTGTGTGTGTGTCTGTGTGTGTGTGTGTGTGTGTGTGTGTGTGTGTGTGTGTGTGCTGTCTGCCATAACGGGTTAATGGACAAAGCAGGCCAGCTTAACTTGCATTATAGAGTAATTAGATTGATAAGAATAATAAAGCATAAATAGGCCAGTGATCATGGGATGGAGAGCCAGACCACATCCTTTAGAGCAGACATAACACACACTTCCACACCAGCACATACAAGCCTGTGTAAGAGGAAGAGATCTGCTCAGGTAATACTTATACCTAAGCTTTCACTCTTTCTCCCCCTGTGTTTTGGCAGGTTTAATTATTTTTAAAGGGGTCATTACATTCCTTTTTAAAATTATTTTTATATGTTTCTTGAGGTTTTAGTGTTCGCTTATAATTTTAGTAAAGTTTGTTTGCACACAAAACATAATCATATTTGTAAAACATGCTAATTTTCCTCCCTAATTTTAACCCTCTGTAAGAAACACACTGCTTTGGTGCTGCTTTTCCTCTAAAACTTGACAGTAAACGTGCCCACTATTATGATTGGCTCTCTGCTCTTGACTGACTTGATTTCTTTCCTTGCTGTCTCACTACTCATCGCTACTATGGGGGCTACTGAGGATATTAAAGGTAAAGTAAGCATTGATATGTTATAGTGGAGGTGTCAGATGCAAATGTATACTACAGTGTGACGTCACAATATGAAGGAAATAGAAAATGAGTCATTTTGGCATCTTGGTTTCAACAAATGCTTCATTTTTTGCAATGAGAAGGAAGTTTTGAGTTCTGAAACTTACCGTAAGTTTTTATAGTACAATGAAATCTTATATGTCAAAAGATCAAGGAAAATTTGATTCCATATGTCCCCAGAGATGTGCCATCTCATTGCCTGTATCATGTACAGTGTTGGGTGTAGCGTGTTACAAAGTATTGCTGTAATCAAATAACTTTTTCCCAAGGAAAAAGTGAAGTAATGGATTACTCTTCATTTTTTAGTAATTAAATTACAGTTACTTAAGATCTACTTGCGTTACATACTACACAGACTTTCAACAATTCTATATAAAACAATATTGAACTGAAAATCAAAATTTAACATCTATTATTAACATTTGTTTTCTAATTCAACGCTGCCCTTTTTAATGCATTGGCAATATGCCTGCACGCTTCAGCTCGCACCACTATGAGAAAATGCTCAAGTGAAAGGATGTCGGAAGATACGAGTTTGCTAAATGGAAATATCCCCATCACTACAAATGCAGATCCGAAGCACAAGTACCTCCTAAAGCACTTGACATGGCAACATAGATATACACTTTTGAGAGACCGCAGGGGCTGTTCACACAGAACATGTTTTTGCGGACATCTACACTGTTGAGGGGTTGCTGTGCCTTGTTAAAAATGTTTAATGTTTCTGCACTGTTACGAATGTTGCCTACAATGCTTATGTGATCTCCAGCAATGGAGGCGGGTGCGCTAACAAGGAGGCTAAAGGCTACAGCCTCTAGCCTCAGTCGCTAGTGCACCTCTTGAGCTCACAGCTATCTATCAGATGACCACCATTACACTTACATGAAATTCAGCATTTTGCAGCAAATGTACTTGCTTGGAGAAGAACTTATAAAGTAAGTGATCGATTTTGAGTTACAGATTTGAATACCTATTTACTTTAAGAACAGTTGAAGAATATTTAATTTGATGTTATAGGATTTATTTGAAATAATTAAAAGAACAATTTAAAGTCTATCCTTTTATTGTCTATCTAGTCAAAGTTGATATGGGGTTTAGTAAAGTAATTAGTAATGAGTAATTTAATTACAGAGTAATTAGTACAGCAATCTAATTACAATGTAGAAAATGTAATTGGTAATTAGTAATGAATTGCTTTTTTGGAGTAACTTACCCAACACTGATCATGTACTTAAATGTTGTTGCTATTTGAGGAGAATGTTTCTATCACCTTTGACCCCAGGGGCTTCCTTCTGTAACCCATAGTTACAAATAACTCCGGCATCTTCGCTATGACGGCAGTTGTGTGTTCCAAGTGGCTGTTTGATACAGTCAGCAAGGGAGCTTTCTCCACCGGTGCACTTTACATTATCAACGTGGATAGGCCCCACGCCTTCTCCAAAATATGCCATTACACGAGCTTTGGCCAGCCCACTGCAAAAGAATAACGGGGTAAATTCGAGTCAGCATTCAATCTAAAAGAATACCATATAAAATTATGCTTTTAACAACAATGCATCAAACAGGTGCTGTCGTGAAATTTCATCGCTAAAAGGTAATTTTTCACCCAAAACTGTATAATTGCCAGGTAAGATCAATATCCCCTACAACTTTGCTTGGCACAAGGGATTGTAGATAATAAAACTTCAAACTAGCAATCAGATGTTTAGACACACTGACTTTACACGCTTTTATACACTGACTTGTTTATTTTTTTAATTTTCCACATTTTTATATCAAACTTTTTAGTGACCAAACCCATCTTATATTTAAGTTTCTTCAGTGTAGCCATCCTTTGCCTGGATTCCTTCACTCTTCTAAATATTTTACATTTTAACTTTCACATAGACAATTTACATTTCTCTAACAAATTAATTTCAAGCATTTAATCATAGGCATTTAGATCAAAGTTTTCTAGGATCATAAGAAATGTAACTTCTGTGTGTCCAAATGTATTGCTGGTTGAGTATATTTTAAATGAAGTTTTGGGTTTTTTTACGTTGCAAAACTGTTTTATAGAAAGATTGATCACTCCAGGTTGGGCGCTACTGCCAACAACAGCACCAGGATGCACAATATAGTTACCATGCTCAATCTAAAGTGTGAATGTTACTTACAAACATTGTCCAACAATGAACAATGACAGATCTGTGTGGGTTTTTAATCTGACTGGGTGTATTCACTCCCAGCACAACATATACTGTACATATCAGCAACACACACACTCACACACACACACACACACACACACATACACAGACAATACAGAATATCAAACATAACACATGGGAGAAGTGTCGCCCACTCCAACTGAGACAATTGAGCTCATCAGATATAAGCATCAGTTACAGTGTCATAACCTGACCCATGACCTCCCCTAAGGAGGTGAGCATGAGGAAAGGTGCTGATTACATTAGTGTGTGTAAATCTGATGGTCTTATCAGTTTTGTAATCCAAGCTGAACAATAACACGTCTATGATTTAGAAACATAACTTTAGTATTTTCAAAAAATCTCTTATTTCACTTCCAAAAAAACAAAACAAACTCCAATCAAAGGTGGATCAAACAGCCCAGAACGTATTGCGAAAAAACAATCTATTGTGAAATAATGGTGAATTGCAAGTGTAAGTGTGTGTGTGTGTGTGTGTGACTGCACATATGTTTTGCAAATCAGATCAATCAATTCAATGTAAAAAAGAATTACATGCCTCAGTTATACAAATCAAATCAAGACAGGGTGTTAAAATTCAAGGCTTGACTTTAACTTTCAACTTTATAACAGCTACAGATACAGATGTTAAGAGGCGCATACGCAGACACACATACCATCTGTGGGCATTCAACTTTAAGACCTTTGGCATTACACCAACCAACGTCACCTTTCTTCAGAAAGAGCTCAACACACACACACACACACACACACACACACACACAATCACAGAACTCTATTCTAAAGCATTCCCAAATGTATGCCTTCCAGATGGATCACCTGAACCATAACATGTATTTATAAAGCAAAGTTTTATATTCATGTGAGTTAAATATTCTTCTGAGTTATCTTAATGCTTTGGTCACATTTTATGAAGAACACTTAACCCATTAGAGTGTTTTAATTTTTGTTTTATTTCACTGTAATAAAGGGGATAAAAGACAGTTAGGGACAGAAAGAAATAGACAGAGGAATGAATTCACTAAACAGTTGCTTTTGCATATGTTATTTCAGCACAAAAACCTGCGTCTTCTTCACTTACCATCTGCAATCCAGCTTAGCAGGCTAAATCAAGAGCACTGCGTCTCGTGTCACTGTCATTCTGTGCAAGCACACCTCTATCTATGTAAATTAAACTCATCATAGATTGAGCTACATTCACAAAAGTGTGCAATTTTTACATTTCGCTATTACTGAAGAAAATTTGGTATAACACTTGTGCAACCTTTGGGACATTTTTGTCTTTTTCATTTTAGTTTTTTCGATAATTTTGGCTGTGCTAATGCCAATTGTTGCCGAAGGTGTGTATTTTTGGGGGAATTTTGATATGTCAACCTCACTTCCCATAATACATCTATAACACACTGTGTACACAAAATAGTTACACTCAGGACCTTCAGGACAAAAATGTCCCCATTGAAACCAATTAAAACTGCAATATTTGATCCCAGTGCCATTAAAGCATAAAATCATGAATTCTGTGATATTACGCTTTCATTCTGAAGCCCTGGCTTTTTACCAATTTTCTGTTTGCTGTGTTATAGAGCACTGCAGGCCAATTGAATAAATGATGCAGCTAAAATTGTGTGATGTCAGAGTGAGTTTTGTATGTGTGCATTGAGAAATTTGTGTGTGTGTGTGTGTGTGTGTGTGTGTGTGTGTGTAAATATAAATAGAGAAATAGAAAAAAATAAGAGAAAAAAATCTAAAAAATACATTTAAACAAACAAATAGACATGTATTATTTATAAGAAGGAAGGAAGGAAGAAGGGATGGATGGATGGATGGATGGATGTCAAGATGGTAAGTAGATTTGTAGTAGACTGTGAATTATGAAGGATAAATGAAAGGAAATGGTACAATCGTCCCCAGGCTCCCCTATATATAAAATGTCTAAGGTCAATCTAATGTCCTTTAGATTTACTTTACACATGACATCAGATGTTTATAGGTCATTAAGTGAAATGACCACTTATATATATAACTGGATCAATGAAGCAACGATTAACTGCCAGCAGGAGGTGAAACCACCGGAAGTGTGCGAGCGGCCATCTTGGTATGCCCAAACTGTCATAGATCATCAATCAATGAATGAGAGGTAAAAAAGCCCCGCTTCACCATCTCTGATCTCTGGATCCAACAGTTGCATTTCGCCCTCTCGTTGTAATGTTTAATGTTTAATATGCTCACAAGCATGCAACTGCAAGGAGGGAAGTGTGGTGAGATAACTTACTCCTGTTAGCAGAGTACCGGGGTTACATGAGTAACCTAAATTTCTCTTTCTAACATTCAATTGTTATCTCACTATGGGATATAGCCAACTCCCATATTGCAGATATGCTGTCCGAAGCAGACCATCAACTGAATTTAGTGTCAAATGTACACTCACCTAATCATTTAGCAGTGAATGGACAGGGAGAAAACAATATAACACACTTGTGCATCACTGTGTTATTTTTGATATGTGTGTGTGTATGTTTTTTATTTTTTTAATTAATATTTTTACACATTGGCAGATTGACTACCCACACCAAGAATTGAATGAGCCAATGATGGCTCTGTAACATCCAGTCTGTAAAATAAGACAAAAGTGTGAGGCGACACCCAATTTGCAGCCGCATAAATGTCCTGGACTGAAATGTCCTTAAACAGCACTCACAAGCTAGTCATGCCTCTGGTAGAATGAGCTCTCAAGCCCTCCGGAGATCGCAACCCCAGACTATTATAACTTAATATAATAGCTTCCACTACCCAATGAGGCAGGCGCTGTCGTGATATGGGTCTGTCTTTATGAGAATCAGCCCAAGAAACAAAAAGCTGATTACTCTTCCTCAATGCCTTAGTTCTCTTCATGTACAAACGTAGAGTGAAACTGGACACAGACAATTAAGCCGCTCATCCTCCGACGAGAAAATGGTGATGGGTGAAAAGCCAGCAAGTCCACCGGCTTACAGCTGAGCGTGGAGTCAGCTCACCTTAGGCACAAAGGCTGGATTCATTTTAAAAGACACTCTCGATAAATCCACCACAAAGCGAATACAAGAGTGATGTACCGACAAGCATGGAGCTCACTTCACGGTCATCAGAGCCAGTAATAAAGGTGCCTTTAGTGAAAGGAGCTTCAATTCCATACTTTCAACTGGCTCATAGGGTGGCTAAGAAAGCACGTTCAGAACCACAGACATATCCTATGACGGAACTAGAGGTTTTGACATCCTGTTCAAATGCAGATCGCCCCTCATATACCTGCAAACAAGCAGATGTTGACCTATTGTACTCAAGTCAATTCCCATATGACAAGCCGATATGGCAGCGAGATAAACCTTGACCGTAGAAAAGGCCCTGCCTTTATCCAAAAGTTCCTGAAGAAAACACAAAATGTCTGCCACAAATATAAAAATGGAACAGTTTGTCTGTTTGCACACCACTGCTCAAGCACACTCCATTTCCGATCGTATTGAAGCGCTCTCGCTCTGAATCATTTCAATCACCATCGGGGGTAAACCTGTGTCACTCAAATTTAGCCTCTTACAAGCAAGCCCAAAAAGCTACTAGGTCCATGTCAGGGTGAAATATTTCCCCCGTGCTTGGGACACCAATTCCATGCACAGTTGGAGTGGCCAAGTCTGGCCAAAAGTTATTTCTGCCAGTCAGTTTCCCTGGATAGTATGGGCCATTCAGGATGACTGAGTGACAGTATTCTCTTACGTGCTCTTAGTGTGGGAAATGTGTATATTAGCGCGTATGGCCACAGATATGCAAGAGCAGTGGTTCTCAAACTTTTTGAGTCAAGCCCTCTTTACTAATCTAAAGTTTTTCAGGCCCCCCTCCCCCAAATCCATTTGCACCTTTCATAGTAAAATATGAATACAGAAGATAGAATACAGAAGATAAGACTAAAGTTGAAGGAGTACACATGAGTTTATTAATCATTTATAAAGGTCCAGACTTTTATTCTACATTGTACACGCCGTTTTGTTTACTAAAGTTCTTTCATTGATTAACAGTTGAATTTGTAATGCCATAATCACAAGAAAGACCATGGATGGATCCTCATTACAGTGGTTAGGTAGTTAGTCTTTATAAAAAAAAAAAAAAACTGTTTATTTGTTAAAAATAATAGCCTAAACACATTTAACACCACTTTTCTTTAATACAACTTCCATAGTTGTAATGAAAAATTCTGTAACAGTTTACTGTGATAAATGTTAGTATGGGTGTTGTTGATGTTTAGATGTGAAAAGTCTTATAATTGATGCTGGTGAAGAGCAGGTGTTTTCCCTTGTCAGAGCTTTTCAGAATGTCAGTGCTGTAGCCATTTGAAATGATTGAATTGCCCCATAGCGCTTTAAAACAGAAAATTCTCATGAAGAATTCAAATGGGTCGCATTAGTTTTGTTGACTGCGTCTCGCATGTGATTCTCGGTGGATCGCATTCACAACGCGAAACCATTCTTTAAGCAGCCCAAGCACATCCATGTTCCAGATGAGAAGCATAGTTAGTGCTTGTAAAATGGCAAAATCAAGATGAATTTGAATATCATATCATTTGCTTCGGCAGCCTAAATTTTGCTTTGGCGACTGCCAAAACATTTTAAGTACCTTGGGAACCACTGCACTAGAGCATCCACACCAAAAGGAGCACTGTCTCTCTGGCAATTAGCATTTTGTGCGATGTGAAAAGATCTACGCCATCTCACTGTATTGACTCCACCTGAGGGTGAAGCTTCTACTCTCTGTACATAGGATTCTCCCTGGACTGGAGATCCACCCCCATATTCATCACTTCCGGAACATGCGTCGCCCGCAATAAGAGAAAGTGTGCATCGCTCCACACAATCAGCTTTTGTGCCAAGCTGTGAAGTCGCTGTGAACCTGTGCCCCCTTGTCTGTTTATGTATGACACTGTTGTCGTGTTGTCCGATCTGACAAGGACATGGTGACTTTGAAGGAACAGTGCAAAGTGCTTCAATGCTAGAAACATTGTCAGTAACTCCAGAAAGTTTATGTGCATGTTGCGTAGTGACACAGGCCAAACCCCATTCACTATTCTGCCTTTGCAGACTGCGTCCCACCCTTTGAGTGATGCGTCTGTCATCACCACTTTCTTCAGAGAGGCTGCCTGAGACACAGTTATATTATTTCCTGCGAGGGCACCAGACAGCTCTTTGTCTCATTTATTTTGAAACCTAAGTTCTCTAAATGAGACACCAGCACTCTCGTATCTATCTCTGCTTGCTGCTGCAATGGAGCACAGAGCAGAGGATCGTCTAGGTAAGCAGACACTCTGAGACCTGTTAATCTCAGCGGCATAAGGCAGTGCTAATGACAGTCCGAAAGGCACCATCAAAAATTCGTAGGCTACTCCCTGATAAGTAAACTCTAGGAATTTTCTGTGTGATAAACTTTCAGATAAACCAGTCTCTGGGATGAACAAATAGAGAGCGTTTTGAGCGTGAGCATTTGGAATTTGTATCTTCTGAGGTGTTTGTTGAGGTTCCGCAAATCCAAAATGGGATGAAGACCACCCCCTCTCTTGGGGATGACGAAATTCCTGGAGTAAAAAACCTGTCCTCCACTGGCACCACATTTATAGCTCTTTTGCTCAGCAAATTGGATGTTTCTTCCTCCGAAATCTTAACTGACATTAACACCTTGTTGAAGAGAGGTGGTTTTACAGCGAATTGCATGCAATAAACCCATTCTATTGTAGATAAAACCCAGGGGTGGACTAAGCAAGCGCACTAACTTTGTGCGTAGCTATTGCTCACCGATAGTTCTGCGGCACCATCTAGCAGCAGAGCTGGGGATTTCAGCTCTAAATTGGACATTATTTGGGAGCTTTTTGTGTTTATTTTCACACATTGCTGTGCCCTCGGCCCACTGTCTGGATGCACAGAGAAAACATTGTTTTATTTCGTGCAAACTGTCCTCCTCTCTCTTTACTGACCCCGTGGGGGGAAAGGATAAATGCAAATTGAGAGGCACAGGGGAACTGGTGCCAACACCCTCCTTAAGCTCTTTTTGTAAGAGGAAACTTTTTTCGACTACCCTGCCGAGTTCTCTTGGGGGGGGGGGGCAAACTCTCTTCTTGAGGAAGGAGTGGAACAAAGACTCCGTGAGTGATGTTCACCCACTCTATGTCCTGAACCAGAACACTGGTTAGGTTACCCACCTTTTCTTGTTCCTCTGAGGGTTAGACGGACAATGTTTGGCAGTCACCGCCACAAAAGAAGCCATACTTCTCAGCTCGGGCTGTTTTGGGGGGGGGGGGGGGGGTGGGGGACACGCAGAACATGTTGGCTGCGGAGCTCGAGCAGTGACTTTTCAGGGAAGTCAAGTTTCAAATTCCTTGAACCACACTGCTGCCGCATCATAGAAACCAT
Source organism: Moxostoma hubbsi (assembly GCA_032164185.1). Lineage (NCBI taxonomy): Eukaryota > Metazoa > Chordata > Actinopteri > Cypriniformes > Catostomidae > Moxostoma > Moxostoma hubbsi. Next base: position 44,537,551 of record JAVLUX010000012.1, on the reverse strand, counting down.
AGCCCCGAAAAGGGTTTTCATTTCCACTAGGGCATCCAGGAAGTCCATCTTCTCTCTCTCCGGCAAACCTGATAAATCCGGCCAAAAAGCCTGTTCGCCCACAATGGCGAGACACATGCTGCGGCCACAGCTCTGGATGGCTCCACTTGACATGCACAGGCTGAGATCTGCAATGATGCAGATATCCTCCCACAATGGTGCGTCCGGGGCCCTGGCATCAATTTGCAGCCCCATCTCCTCCATCAGCTCAGCCTAATACGCTGTGAGAAGCAAGGTGGCATTAAGAGTCCTTTCAGCTAAGGCTGATTATCGGTAGATCTTCTGATAGATGGAGGCTGACAATCTCTCCATCATGGCAATGAAGGGGTAGTGGACAAAATGCCCCCCGACGATCGGGGTGGAGGTGATTCACCACCGATTCCTCGACCAGAGGAGGCTGAATGAGCGGGGAGAACAGCATCATCCTCATCCTCCTCCCATCGTCCTCCCAAAGGCGATCATTGTCGTAATGCTCTTCCTATTCTTCCCTGTCCCCCGCCAAAAGAGCAGATTCAAAGAGGGAAGGCAGATCGGTGGAAACTTCATCCATTAAATCCACTGGCGACAGAGTAAAAAGGGATCCTCAATATTCAATGCCTTGACACGCTCCCTCCTTTCAAAAACTCGCCGTATGATCCGGGAACAGTACAGGCAACACTCGGGATTAGCGAGTGCAGCCTGCACATATCTGACCCACAAACAGGTGATACAGAATGGGTGGGAGTCCTTGGGCAACATCATAGATCCACATGTTCATAGATGGTAGGGATCCTTCCCCTTCGCTCCGCCGCTCGGTTAGTGCGCAGTCGCATTACAGAAACCTGAGCTTAAGAACACAGAGCCAGTTCACCACAACCGATTTTTACTCTACAAAGAAAATATACATAAACCCACCTTGACGCGCTGGGAGAAACAATATAGACACAGCAGAAAAGTATATTAATTTCAACAGTGAATTTGCAAAAAAAAAAAGCCACACTCTGCAACGTACCTGAACGGCTCGTCTAATGAACTGTTTAGCGACCACTCCTTGTGAATTGTGCTGAGGAATGCTTATTACTTGTCAGATACACCTGGGGCGAATTCCCATAGTGAGATACCAAACAAATGTTAAAAATAGAACTCACTCGGTCTTTCAAGAAACAGGAAACATTCCTAATTCAACCCGGTATCACGCCGAGGCGTGAAATAGACACGCCGGTCCACTCGCGGATGCGTGTCTATTTCACGCTTTGCCTCCTCCAGGCGTGTACATGACACGCGCGCGTCTACGTAGAATACCGGCAGGGGGCGATCGTTTCCTCAACGCCAACAACTGTCCGCGCACCAAAGAGGAAGCGATATATCGCGTTCTCCAGTTCCGGTTAGCAGGATATATATTTTTGTATATAAATACACTTTTTAAATAAATATATATATATATATATATTTATTTATTTATTTACATCAGCACAAGATACTCGACAGCCCACACACACAAATGAAAGCAGCACTATAATGAACCTTTATTTGTCACATATGGTCACAAGTGAAAGTAACCGGCGAAATTGGCCGGCATCCCGCCCGCACGAACGTGCAACGCGACGACAACGGTATCGCTTCCTCTTTGGTGCGCGGAGAGTTGTTGGCGTTGAGGAAACGATCGCCCCCTGCCGGTATTCTACGTAGACGCGCGCGTGTCATGTACACGCCTGGAGGAGGCAAAGCGTGACACCGACACGCATCCGCGAGTGGACCGGCGTGTCTATTTCACGCCTCGGCGTGATATCGGGTTGCCTAATTACATGTGTAGGATGTTTGCGTTGTAGGGATGTACATTCAGTTTTCAGGTATAACATTGGTAATTGAATGACTAATGTTTACTCAGTAAAATATGATGATTTCCTATTAAGTCAATAGGGACATTGGAACGTTTGGATATAGCATTTTGGACATCATGAGCAATCCAGTTCTGTATTATATCAGTGAAAATGACTGAATGTTAGGGTACTGTTAAAATAGCTCTGAAATGTTGCATAATGTTTGTTGAACGTCACCTGTAACCCAGCTGTCTGCACACCACCTCTGCGTCCCGATCTGTCCATCCATCATCACAAACCGTTCCCCATTGGCCACCAACCAGGATCTCCACACGACCCTCTCTCTCATTCTCCCCGCCCACCAGCCTCACAGGCACACCTGAGACACAGGTAAAACAAAACATGAACACACACACTCTGCAGCTTCTTCTGATCAGCCGTTGGTAGTATACAGGTTAAAGATCTGGACCGGTATTCGAAAGGTAGTAGGTTCAAACAAGTGGTTGACCAATTATGGAGTTTTCTAAGGCTCATGCCAATACCTATAGTCACTGATGAAGGCTACAGTATAATGTATTATATACAGTGAGGTTTTTTGAGATATGAGTCTACTAGTAAAAATGCATCTATTCAGAATTTTTCTGACACATTGTAGTAGTTAACATTGTCATTGTCACAATTTTGCTTATTTGATGAGTGACCTAGAATTCTTAAATATCCCTAATACATTTTAGGTCATAACATAAAATGTAACATTACAGTCCTTTGTTTTCCTGTAAAACATATTTTGGAGCTCATGTCAATCATTCAATGCAGATAATCTCAAAATGGCCACAAATCTGCCTGGCCCAGAAGGGCTGATCCATATACCGTCCCAACTGTGTCATAATGAAGATGCTTGTCCTCATGTTGCATCAGAAGGACTGAACCTGAGATAAGTGTTACAGATGTGTATGTCACTCTGGATCAGAAATTGCCTGCTAAGTGACAAAATAATAATAATAATAATAATAAACCTTATTGACAGATCATACACATCTGGTTTCGACACAAGTGTATTTTTCTGATTTTATTTTAAAAAAAATTATATAAAGGGTAAGAGAGGGACTAAAGGAAGACATTTAAACTTCCATAACTTCCAAAATCTATATGTTTGTGTGTGTGCGTAACACAGTTGGAAACATAAAAAAACACCTGGTGCTAGAGGGAGAGTTTTACGTTTCCACTCATGGAACACCTGCCTCCACTCACACACACACACAAATGCAATCTATCATCACAGCTACAGGCCCATCTGAAATATCACGTAATACTCATGGCAAGAATAAAAGACTTAACCATACATTCATACACAAAAAAAATATTTCAACCCACAAAATTTTATATGGATTATTACAGCAAAAATTCGGATTGGACAAGCCATATTCAAAGCTATTGTAAAATAGTAAATAGACATCGCAAATCAGTTGAATCCCATATTAAAGAGACAAGTTGCTTATGTGACAACTGTAAACAGCCTACAGACTACTTTGGTTATTGTGGTCATTATTAATGCCCTTATTGAACATTTGTGTTTTTTAGCATATTGCTGTTGCCATTTTCTAAAAGAAATAAGCCACTCAAGTCAATTTACATTGTTACAGAGTTAATGCATGGCTTCTTAAGGCTTATTGCTTTAATACATATTTTTATGTTTACAGAATGTACAGCAGTCTGAACATCTGCAATCCTAATCATTTTTAAATCTTGAAGCTCATTTGTCATAGTCTGCTTCACAGCTCAATTTTCATTTGTCAGCAGTCGTTCAAGAACTTCATTATTAAATAAACTTGACTTCAGCACCAGCGGCTCACACGATAACAGACAGCAGACCTGCTGAAATGGGTTTTTCAGATGGTGCCAACTTTTCATCAACTCTCTCTGAGACGTCATGACAAACACTCCAAAAACCAACCACACACACACACACACACACACACACACACACACACACACACATGGAGGGGCTTATTTATTTAGACTTATCCTCCATTTAGCAAGACATGTTTTTTTGCTGAGTGCACGTTGAGAGGGAGAAGTTGAGTGTTGGTGTATTCTATCCTTCATTCACATATCTGGTTATCACTGTATGTGTGTTTGAGTACATAAGAGAGAGAAGACAGACAGAGTTAGAGAGACAGATTAGAAATAATCCATTTCAGAAGTATTAAATTCCCTGTGAAGTCTCTATAGAGAAAAAGTTACAGCAAAATTAACAGAATCTTTAATTTATTTTCCACTAGAGTTATAAACAATGTACGTGCTTATCAAAACTTGCTTTGATTTGTCAGATCAGATTTGACATAAATGTTTTCTTGATACATTTGATCTTTTAGGCAGGCCAATGCTTTTATATGAATGCATAAGGCTTTTGGGTAGCTGAAATCATCAAATTATTCAAAGTATTATACAAACATGAAAAGGTGAGAGATATGAGGAAACTTGACAGTCAATCCAATTCCTAGTTTGGAATTCTGAGATTTCTGCAGATTTCTGCAGGCACAGATTTTGGGAAGTTCATTCAGTGAGAAAAACATAATTTCAGTTCTGAGTGTCCAAAATAGAGTCACATTCACCACATGTCTATATAAATCTGTCAACATGACAGAGGGAACCCTGTGTGAGTGTAAGTTTAATTCAAGAAGCAAATCGGGGTGCAACAATCAGGGTAAGAATACAAAACAGAAGTATGTAAGGCTCCTTGTGCGTGCGCACATGTGTGTGTGTGTGTGTGTGTGTGTGTTTGGGTGGTTTACGAGGAGTATTTTTAGGTTACAAACTGGTAATTACAAGGGTATTATGCTATAAATGTGGTTTATGAGGACATTTCTAGAGTGCCTTTAATTTAAATAAATTAAAAAAACATAATAAACTATGTTTTTGGAAAATGTCCTCATAAGTATAGCACCAACACCTACGTACGTGCGCGTGAGCGCGTGTGTGTGTGTGTGTGTGTGTGTGTGTGTGTGTGAAATAAAAATAAATCAAACTCAGTAGTGAGTCATTTAAAGCATCGACTGCTTTTTCCAAAGTCAATAAAGTTAAATCAGGTGGAAAGTGCAGAAAAGGGACCTCTGCAGGGCATTTACACACACACACACACACACACACAATAGCATTTGTGGTGTGAGTGTGTGTAACTGACACACTCCTCAATGTTTACTAGATCAAGTGACGTCACTCATTCTCAGCAGTCTCAATCTGTTATTCACACTCTCATTGGCCTGCTTCCCATAAAGATCACTTACACACACACACACACACAGTTATCCTTCTGTACATGCCGGATTGTGGAAAAGAGGTGAAAAGTGGGGGACTCAAACCAAGAGAGAGAACGTAATAACCAGTGAGTTGGAAAAAAACAGCACAGTAATGTCTGAGCTACAGTTGAAATCATAACATGAAGTGATTTCTGTCATCTGGATGTGTAGGAGGAGTTTTCCATGTGTGTATAAGTGCGTCTGTCTATGGATCAGGTAAAATCATCAGCTCTTTATGAAGCACAGCAGGAGTCAGACATGATAAGTCTGGTTACAGCTGTACTTGTTAAACATCTGACTTTGTGCCCTGAGCCCATTAGCAGAACTTGATCATTCCCTCCTGAGTCGGTTAATTCATAATTCTGAATCAAAGTTTAGTCCTAATGATATATCAGAGAGCTCTGACAGATATCTCAGTAATACCTCAAATCAGAGAACTACATTTAGTACTACATAATGTTACACTGTGCCTATGCCAGATGCGTATGTCACATTGAGATGTGACAAAACTAAATTGCTTGCATTATAATAAACAGAGCAGTCTACACTGGAGGCACCTGTTGCGGCACAACATAACAGATGACAGACACCCTGTTTCTAGTTTTACATGCAGCACAGCTACCCCAGCCAATTAACTGTGCTTGTCTGACTGAAATAAAATGATTATTCTAGTGTAGGCACAATGTAACATTCCATTGATACTGAAATTACAGATAAGACTTATCTGTAAGTGGGAAAATTATGGTTTTGTGTGTTCTTGTGCTACACGTGTTACACATGTGTGAAGGCATCACCATGGTAACTCCATAATGGGCATAACTCTGAACCCTAGGTGCTCATACAGAAGAATATTCCCTCCAATCACAGAACAATATGGAGTTCACATGCAGTAAGTGTGCTAAAAGGGTCATTCTACAAAGAATGTTAATAATAGACTATTCCATAAATTAAAGAATTCAATCAAATTGCATTACCATCCTGTCAGAACAGGAACTATGTAAGAACAAATAAATGTCACCAGCTTAAATGTTTTACATTATGTATGCCAGAAAGGAAAGGCTTACAGTGTCAAACCTGTCACCATGATTTTGTTCAACATGTCAAGTCGTTCTGGGCTGAAAGAATGTGCAAGGACAAAACGGTAATCCCACATGGGTAGGGCTTACCTACCAACGTCCACTTTTCAGTAAATCATTTAGGGTGTGTCAGTGAAGAAAATGAGCTAGTCTGACTAATGTTTCTGTAAAGTTGAGTCTTTATGCTTTCAAATGGTATTGATCAGATTCTTACTACACCCCTTAGCAGAGATCACGTATCAGCCAGTGTTAAAAGGTTAGTTCACCCCAAATTGCAAATTCTGTCATCATTTACTCACCCTCATGTCGTAACATTCTGCCTAACATCATCTTTTGTGTTCGCCGAAAGAAAGTCATATGGGTCTGAAATGACATGAGGGGAGTAAGAGACAACAGAACTGAATTATCCCTTTTAAATGTCTGTGTGAGAGAGCTCTTACTGGTGGGCACTCCGTGTCTGAAGCGTTGGGGGTTGCACATAATGGCTACATCTTGATTGTGAGTGCAGTCGTGATTGAGCCAGCTCTTCCGGCTGCAGTGTGTGAGGGTGGGCTCTTTTCCTGTACATCTGACATCATCCAGCAGAATTGGACCCATCGCCGTCCCGAACCGCTCTGGTGACACACTCTGCCCTGACCTACACCAACACAACACCATTAACAAAGCAGTTAAAGAGCCTGTTTACATGCACACCAATACGCAGATTACTCCCAAAAATCTGCTTATCCGCTTAAAAGCAAGAAATCAGCCTTTCTATGACATTTGAAATAATAGTGTTACTCTCCACTTTCCACATCAAACTGTGAAGAGGCATGCGCACAGCACTTGCGCACATTGGATTAGCCAGTAAGAAAGCCGGTTAAGGCATTTACATGCAACGCAAAATCATCGTAATGGGTAAAAATCTACCAGTGTTGATTGGATTATTCTTAAGGCGTTTATCTGGTGTAAGAACGTGAATGTAAACGTGCTCACTAATCAGCACACATACAATCAAACAACAATGAAACCCTATTATGCAATTGATGTGTGCTACCTGAATCCCAGCTGCCTGCAGATAACCTGCGTGTTGGTCTGTGTCCAGCCATCATCACACACGGTCCCCCACTGACCTCTATAATGAACCTCCAGCCTGCCCTCAGAACCCTTTACACCCCCAACCAGACGTATTGCACCATCTGAGAGAGAGAGAGAGAGAGAGAGAAAGAGAGAGAGAGAGAGAGAGAGAGAAAGAGAGAGAGAGAGAGAGAGAGAGAGAGAGAGAGGCCCAGTTAACACCTGGTATTAACATCTGTCTTGGGTGATCAAGCTTAATACAGGTCTAAATGCAGTCCAATGCATCTTGTGATCCGAACACTCAAAGCAAAACATTGCAGCCAAAACACATTGGGACTCTTTCATGAAACACGAACAGAGCTCACTTCTGTCTAAATCGTTCATAAATCTATTCTTATGTAAACTGTTGCATTGAAATGAATGGACCAATTTACGTAGGAATGGTTCTACAAGCAATTTACATGAAACTGTGTTCTTCTTGTGTTGAATGAGGCCTATTGCATATTTTGGATAAACGGTAACACATCCTGATGCATCCCTGGCAATATCAAAAGGCCACCTACTCGCCTAACACATAACCATTCAGCCAAAGCAGAAAATAACCATCTCATTGCAAAACATGGAAAAGCCCATAAGTATACGAACACCAGGCTTCACAGAACATTTTTGGTTTGATTTGAGATATGTGAGCGCAGCGTAGTTCTAGCAGGAAGACTAGCAGCTGAACATCATCACACTATTAGCTGGGTAATTCCTAGCCAATCGCAGGTAAGCCATTGCTTTATAAGTCTGCTCACAATCTATCACATTGCTGTTTCAGTGCGCTAACACGGCAACCTCCACCACCCCACCACCACCAGTTGAGCCCCGTCCCGCACGGGGGTAGGCTCCTCGCCCCTGCCTCCTATCCCCGGCAGGATATGATGGTTCCGAGTACAACTCCCTCGGACCGCCAGACGGGGCCTACGCCAAAGAGAGACATTACTTTACTGTTCTACATTCATCAAATAAATGGCATCTTAAACTTCACACAAGCCTGCGTGTCTTCCCGATAGAAGTGTATTGATAGCAGGTGTAAACGGCAATCTATCTCAGTTGAACACTTTTGAGCGTATCACCCGAGACTATAGGTAAACAGGGCCAAACAATTGTTGTCATGTGCTACATCCATACCTGTATACATGTGTGTACCTGTAAGTGGGGTGCAGGTCACTCCAGCATCCTCCATGTGGTCACAGTTATGTTCCCCCCAGGCGGCTTTTGGACACTGCTCAATGGACAGCTCATTTCCGGTGCAGCTCACCTCATCCAACAGTATACGACCTGAGCCTGCACCAAAATATGCTCCCACCCAAGCCTTAGCAATGCCCCTGAACACACAAACACATGAATAATAATGGTGCAGAAAATAAAAAAGGTCGTAGATATATACAATACATATATACAATTCTAATCACTGAAATTCCTAAGCACACAACAAACGAGGGACAAAAATGATTGTGTAAACAAATACTAAGGTTAGTATAACACTGTTCTTTTCTCACTGAAGCTGCACATAAACATATACTTTCTCCGGTAATCTCCGAAATCAAAAAACAATTATTTCTGTGATAGATAAATAATCAAGCGAATAGTCCAGCATGCATTCATCAGTTAACGCTAAAGGGCAAATTAAATGTGGTCTGTAGCGCCTGCACGAACCCACACGTTTAATTCTACAGCCCTTTTTCCACTCAATAGACAGCCCTGCACACGGGTGATTATATACTAACTCACGCACACCTGCAGAGTTCAATTTTGGGCATGATTTGTTACGTCGGCCCTAACATTATAGTAGAAGAGCTTGAAACAATCAACCTGATTCACATGCAAAATGTTCCATTCCCTCTTTCCGTTCCTCTAATTCCTTACCTCCCTCTAAATCACCCTTTACGCCTCTTTGCCTTCTCATTCTGTCCTCCTCTGGCTCACATCCTCTGATTCTCTCATTCCCTCATCTCTATTTTTTGTGTCTCTCTCACACTCTCAGTTTCTTACTGAGAACACACTGGCTTTGTATGTCAGGAACCTCCCAAGAAAATATTTCACATTTTTATGCAGAGAGGACACTCTACAGCTCTCTTTCTCTCTCCCTCTCCATCTATCACTCCTACCTCCTTTCTATCTTCCTTTTATTTTTACACATCTCAATTGTAAAGACACCCTGGTGTGCCTCTAAATAGAGAGTTTGTTCCCAAGAAACCAGGTCAAGCATCTATAATTGTCAGCTCATTAATATTTGCATGTGTGTGTGTGTGTGTGTATAGCTTTGTACTTACAAAACTGACCCCAAACATGGGTTTAAGAGATAAAACCTCACTATGGGGTATTCAAGGGACGTCCTAAATTAGAACTTTTTGTAAATTCTAAAAGCCATCTATTTAAAGGAGTAGTTCACCTCACATTGAAAATTCTCTCATCATTTACGCACACTCATGCAATCCCAGATGTGTACGACTTTCTTTATTCTGCTGAATACAGAGATTTTTACGAAGATTTTTAGAAGAATATTTCAGATCAGTAGGTCCTCACAATGCAAGTGAATGGGTTTTGGTCCAAAAGCACACTAAGACAGCAGTAAAGTAACACATTACTCCAGTGATTTAATCCATGTCTTCAGAAGCGATATGATAGGTGTGGGTGAGAAACAGATCAACATTTTTTACTATCAATAAAAAAAATGTACTATCAATCTCCACTTTCACTTTCTTCTTCTTTTGTTTTTGGCAATTCACATTCTTTTTCACCTACTGGGCAAAGAGGAGAATTTATAGCAAAATAGTGGGGCAGTGGCTCAGTGGTTAAGGCTCTGGGTTACTGACCAGAAGGTCGGGGGTTTAATCCCCAACACTGCCAAGACACCACTGTTGGGCCCTTGAGCAAGGCCCTTGACCCTATCTGCTCCAGGGGCGCTGTATCATGGCTGACCCTGCACTCCGACAACTGGGATATGTGAAAACTAAATAATTTCACTGTATATATGCAGAAATGTATGTATAATTTGTGACAACTGATCAATTTTAATTTTTTTAACAGTTCTCAAGATTTTTGCATCAAAATTACTTCCCGGTAAAAAACCTATCATATGCCTTTAGAAGACATGTAATATGACACTTGAGTGGATTACTTTATGATACTCTTTGGTCCCTTTTAAGCTTTTAATTGAGGCAATATCTACTTTGTGACGCAAAGAAGCAGGGGGTTCTTTTGTGTTCTGCATGAACATGAGGATAAGTAATTTTCATTTTTGGGTGAACTATTGCTTTTTCTTTTGTTATTAATTTTTTTTATTGATTCTTATATATAATTCAGAATACACTAAATACACAGTATATATACAGAATCAACTTTTAACCCCCATTATTTTAATTAAGACATGTTTTCTACATATATTTCACATTAAAATTAATGTATGTACCATTATATAAATAAATACAAATTAGAGATCAACCGATATTATATTGTGTCCAGTGCTTGTAGAGGGCGGGTACTCACCAGTACGCAGTCCTGCACTTCTCTAATTTAGTCAACAGAGTACTGGCAGTTTTTCTTGTGTACCACCACTTCTCAGAGTCTCCTGGTACGATGTAATGATTTTATGTTTTTAAACACTTTTATCTGACCTTCCAAATGATTTTTGATCAAATCACGGTAAATATCCGAGCGCTCTCTGCGAAAAACTCAGCGATGAGTTTAACAACACTCAACGTGCAACAACAGCAGCGGCGGTCATCAAGCGTTTTGTGGTCGAGTTCAAGTTAGCTTTTTATTCTCCATTCTTTTCTGTAGTTATGTGAAGTGTCACTATATCCTTTGTCAGCGTTTACAATCATGAACATCATCATATCAGTTTGTTCACCACTTCTAACATAAATGGAGCCAGTTCTGTGACATAAGATACAATTTCTGTGGCAAAACCATCTGACCCCGGTACCTTACCTGTCAGCAAGCTCCTCCAAAGTACAAGAACGTCTTTTTGATCACTCTCTGTTTTACGTATCTGGCATTTGTTTCCCTGCTTTGTCCCCCGACTCATAGTATGTCTGTCTTTGTCAGGGTCCTGTCACCCAGATACGTCTCATCATCATGTTTGGTGTGAGCACATGGGTTCTCTCATATAGACCCAGCCTCCTTTTTACCTTGTTATGAGATAATGTGCTTTACCTGCTTTCTTCGTTTACCTCTTGATTTCTCCCTCTTTATAGTTCCCTTTTGTGCTCTGTCCTGTGATGGATCGTTTTGTGTGTTACTCTGTTTTGTCACACCAGTCAGGTCCTGTTCTGCCACAGTCTGTTTTTAGTTCCTAGTTTCTTGTTTATTTCTCCACTGTGAATTTTTGCTCTGTTTTATTTGTTTAATAAAAACCTAATTGTTTAATGACTGTTTCAGATGACATTTGGTGATTTAGCTCTGTTTCAGCACTTTTAATACTCTTTTCCAATTCTATGAACTCCTGCTTTGATCTTTTAATGAATGAGGCATATTCTATGATCCACCCCCAAAGAACTGCCTTAAGCGCCTCCCATGCCACGCCCACAGAAGACACTGAGGACTAATTGGTTTCTACATAAACATTGACTTTTGTCTTTAACATTTGTTGAAATGCTGAGTCCTGTAAAAGGGATTAATTAAATTAACCATCTATATGATTTCCTTTTCTTTATATCACCAAAGCATGATCTGAAACAAACATTTTCCCAATTACGCATTCAGATGTGACTTAGATATAAAAAAATAAATCTATTCTAGAAAAAGGTGTAGTTCCTCCCAGATGGAGAACTATTGCTTTAATTATTTTAAGTGCTGAATGTCATTTGAAAATATGTAAAAAGGTTTGTATGAGGGTTAAGCTTAGGGTTAGAAAACACAGTTTGCTCAGTATAAAAACAAAAGTTAAAAATTCAATTCATGATTGTAATACAAACATGTGTGTGGGGGTTCTTACCCTAACCCCAGCTGCCTGCACACCACCTCTGCATCATTATCATCCCACTGGTCATCACACACTGTCCCCCACTGTCCTGCATGATGCACCTCTACTCTGCCCTCATACGCCGATGGACCACCAGAGAGACGCACAGGGACAAACACTGAAGCTAAACACAACGGTTTTGTTTATTTTCTCTTTGTTTCAGAGTAAATTTGTTAATGGGTTTATGTTTACGAATCAGTGTCTGTGTATGTACCCTCAACTGGCGTGCAGGAGACAGCAGCCACCTGGCGGTTAACACACTCTCCTCCATTCCAGACTGAGCGATTACATTTCAGTATGTCCTCTTCCTGTCCCTCACAGTCTACAGACTGCAAGTGAACTACAGACACCACCAGACGTGAGAGAGAGCTCGCACGTGCACGCCCCCTAAAACTGAGATATAGAGAGAGAGAAAAGAGGGTCAATATAAGTACAATTCTGCCATCTCAACTAATCATATAGCTTTGTCAAATCAGTAAAGATAATGATGGATGGATGGATGGATGGATGGATTTACTTAAAAATCTCAGATTACTGGGGGTTTGTCACTATTCTTTATAAACCCTCTTTGGATTCATACATTTTGTGAAAAGCGCTTTAATATATTCAAAAACTGAAATTGAAAAGTGCCACATTGAGTTCTGGAGGGAAAAAATTTAGACATCCTAGATAAACTTTTATAAGTAAATTTTCCACTGATGTTTTCTTTAGTAAATGGTTTGATCCTTAAAATGTAAGTCAATGGAGATTTCTCATATACGACACCAGCTGTTAAATGAATGTCTTCTAAAGTGACACGATCTTTTTTGGTGTGAAAACGATAAATATTTAAGTGCTTTTTAACTCTAAATCAGGCTTCCGGTCAGGAGCAGTACGCGGATGTGACGTAATCACGTTGGCATTTGAAACACGAGAACTGATGCACGTGGACAGCCGGAAGAGGAACGCTGTTTACAAGTGAGAAGGAGGAACACTGTACAGTAGCTTGGTTGGTTTTGGTTTAAATCTTTATTTGTCTGTTTCTTTACTCACAATGGTGTGTTTGTGTGCTTCTCCTGGAAGTCTCAACCGAGTGGAGAATGTGAGATTACATCAGTATCATAGCAATTGAAACACGTCACACGAGAGACCGCTTGGACTCCACCATCTCCTGAAGCTTACCCTCATATTAGTTCATAGTGAAAAAGTACTTAAATATTGATATTTTTTCACACCAAAAGTGATCAAATCCTTTTAGAAGACATTACTTTAACAGCTGGAGTCATATCGATGACGTTTATGCTGACTGTCTGTGATTTTTGGAGATTCAAATGAGAACTCGCCATGCACTTGCATTTTAAGGTTGCGGTTTAAATTTTTCTTCAAACATGTTCTGCTGAATAAAGAAAATACTGCACATCGTGGATATTGAGGGTGAGTAAATAGCGAGAGAATTCTCATTTTGGGGTTAACTATCCCTTTAAGCTAGGGTCAAACCATCATTCTTACAATTCAATATAAACCATGTACTGTTACATTTTTACTTGGCTATATGCTTGTCAAGAGTTCATTTTCGCTCATGGGTAAATAGATGTAAATCACAATCTGTGAAGTCTGTCTGTGGAGCTTATACATAATTTAAGTCAAAACATCTATTAAACTAATTACCAATGAATTATTCACAAATGACGAATGGGGTCTCAGCTACCGAGGTCAAACGATGACAGGTGTGTGTTCATGTGTGTGCGTTTGTGTTTTGATGGTAAAATAATACCTTTTGTCAGACTTATAACTGTCACTGTTGTGTCATGTGATCTATAAAACCCTGCGGTCACCTTTTCCTGAGCACACTCAATAATGACCTCAGAGACAAACGCTCTCAGATAAGCGTGTGTGTGTGTGTGTGTGTTAGACACAAACCACATGGGTGTGTTCATGTCAGAGAGTGGAACTCTCTGGGGGAATCAGCAATCTTTTAAAACACCCACTCACACATATTTACTGCTTGACAACACACTGAGCATATGCCATGTTTTAAAGGTGGAAGATTGACCTTTGGCCCCTTCAGGGGAAGAATGACCTACTGGGGTCAAATACCAAAGCATTTCATGACACTACCTAACAAAGGTTGTTTTGTGGTAAAGTAATAAATGCATTGGCCACATATGGTCATCAGCATGCGGTGATTATCTTTTCAACTGATGAGACAGGTCCAATCCTCATGTGCAATAAAGGCAACATGGATTCGAATAGTGTCTATATCCACTAGTAATGTCTTTTAAATATGGTACATCCTTCACCACTGTCAGGTACATTGTAGATAGACTAATACATTACATTTTTAATACCTCCATCTGAAATATTGTAGTGTTTTATTGGATTGTTTGTAGCTATATTGGGTTGTAATATTGTAGAATATTGTAGTGTTTCAATATAGCAGTACAAACACTTTGTCTTGTTTGTCTTCAGGCATAGGGGAAAGAATAACTGAATGTTCTTACTCTTTTACCGACACGGCACCAGTGTTGCCCTTTATGGATAAATTAAGAATGGAATAATAGCATACTGTTAACTGTATGCTGTTTAACATACAATGTACACTGCTTACTATTTAAAAAAATTATAATTAGTTAATAATAATAATGTTAACTCTTATGCAATTTTCATCATTGAATCACGTTCCAGCTGTTCCCGGTCAAAAGTGACCGTAAACAATAAACCTGTAATTATTTTAATTGTTATGAAAGAAATGTTACAACTCTAAATTAAATCACGTAAAAGCACTAAAGTTGGACATTTTGGGTGGGGTTTTGGATATTTAGACCTATTTTATTATTTAAGAATTTATTTATCTACATGACATCGAACTTGAGCTTGAAAATTGACTTTTTTTATGAAAATTGTCTTAAATACTGAACCAATCATCATAACTCATATACCGTTTGAAAGCTTAAAGTCTCAAGAATCAAAGTGTGCTGTCCAATTTTTTTATTTTTTCTTAAATAAAAACCAGATGAAATTACAAGTATAAACACTACATGGCTGCAGAGAGCTACTTATTCATCCCTGGATGAAGAGAAGATGATTTCTAGATTTTGTCACAAGCTCTGCATTTATATATATTTAAACATTCAAAAAATATTAATTTAAAAGTGTGTGTGTTCAGCATTGTATATGTGCTATGGTCTCAATGGTCTTAATATTGGCGTGTGTGTGTGTGTGTGTGTGTGTGTGTGTGTGTGTGTGTGTGTGTGTGTGTGTGTTCATTTTTTTTTTTTGACAAATTTCAAAAATATTGTTTTGTTTTAGAGTCTGACCAGTTCATTTTTGTGTGTGTGTGTGTGTGTGTGTGTTTAGATTTTATATTAAAATTAATGATCATGATAGAGTTTCCCATTAATTCTCTGTAATATTAATCCATTAATTTTTCCAAGCCTAAAAATTTATAATTCTCTTTTATTTCCAGATTTTCCATGACTGTAGGAACCCTGGATATGGTTTTCTGCGTAGTGCACTCAGTTGCATACTGCCTATTTTGGTAGATCACACAGTATGTAAACTGCAGAAATAGTATTAGTAAGATAGTATAATATTCTGAACATAGTCTTTGAATACAGTATGTATGTGTGTTTTACCCCTGTCCCAGCTGTCGACACACCACAGCAGCATCTCTGTCATCCCAGCCGTTTTCACAGATGGTTCCCCACACACCATTCAGATAAACTTCAACTGTACCATCCAACTTTGATCTGCCTCCCTGCAGTCTCAAAGAGCCTGCAATAACACGCACATTCACACAAACAAAAAGTGTGTAAACATATGAGATAAACTTGCGTATACTGAACTTCACTCCTCAGAAAGTTGATAAAAGGGAACATTTGGTTCCGCTAGTCTCCAAAATTTTGACAAATGTGCCCATTATAAATGTTCCCATAGTTTCGCTGCACGCAAAAATTAATCCATGACTTGCTTTATGTGATGAGATAGGAATGCTTTAACCTCCACATAAGTTTAACTTGTCAGTTCTATAATAAATGTGTTTGTTTGTGCGTGCGATACTGCACATTACTCACAGCTATAATGTGCGTCATGAAAACAATGTAAGCTATTGAAAACCAGCTGAAATGCATGACCATGTCAGTGGCACCAGGCATTCTTAAACTATGTGAGCTTTACTATTGCTAAAACACCTCTGCATTCTTACCGGATATCATACTCAATGTTTTATTGAAGTATATTTTAAGTTGTAATGAAATTTTTTTTTAAATAAGTCTAGATTTTAGGATCAAAAACAACTATACTTAGTTATCATGTTGATAGTTTACCCTTGAAGGTATATATGTAGCTTATGTCAGAAGGCATTTAAGTGGCCTCTGTTGATTCTGTGGAGGTATTTCTACAAATGTATGATGTGAATACATTTTATATGAAATTTGAAATACAGAAACTATTGGAAACAATGCAAAAAAAAAGCTTTTTTAAGTGCAGAACAACAAATCTGAACATAAGGCCATTTGAATGATATTTACTTACCAAATAGTTAGGAACAGAACAACACTAACATACATACATATACATATATATATATATATATATATATATATATATATATATATATATATATATATATATATATATATATATATATATGTGTGTGTGTGTGTGTGTGTGTGTATGTGTGTGTGTGTGTGTGTGTGTGTATGTATGGTATTGTTGTTCTGTTCCTAACTATTTGGTAAGTAAATAGCATATAAATTATATGTAGTATATACACATGGTTGGGGAGTAACAGGTATACATATTTAAAATACAAAATATAAGTAACTGTATTCCACTAGAGTTACAATTTAAATCATTGGTAATTAGAATACAGTTACATTCAAAAAGTACTTTGATTACTGAAGAGATTACTTTTCATTTTATTGTCATTTGTTTCATTTAATATTTAGTCCTTTCAGATGAAAACATTTATACATATAAATGATGCGATCCAAAGTGCATTTGAACAGCGGTAAAACACTTTCTTATGATTTGTTACATTCATACGAGCAGTCAGAGAAGTAAGTTTGAAGTAAGTTTGGAGCAGAAGATATAGAAATAAACTTTGTGTAA
This sequence comes from Moxostoma hubbsi, assembly GCA_032164185.1. Taxonomy (NCBI): domain Eukaryota; kingdom Metazoa; phylum Chordata; class Actinopteri; order Cypriniformes; family Catostomidae; genus Moxostoma; species Moxostoma hubbsi. Next base: position 44,520,180 of record JAVLUX010000012.1, on the reverse strand, counting down.
ATTGTCAGCTTTATGCTAAGCTAAAATGCTATTTCTAGTCATTTTACATGCACATGTTACCAGACACGATCATATATTTTTATCAAGAAAATTCACGTTGTCTCATAATTTCTTTTTTCTAGTAAGACCTTTGATATTAGGGCAAAAATCATATTCTTGATAATAATAATATATGTATTGTTTTCCTGTAAAAATATCTAAAAATCCTTAAAACAAGATCTGTTTGATTTATCTTGTTTTAGAAACAACACTGCATAAGATATTTAGGTTTTTCAGAGAATGTATTTTTAACATGTGTATTTTGTCTTACTGTACTGGCAGAGATTTTATAATCAAAACAAGTGAAAAAATCTACCAGTGCTGAAGAAGTAATCCAAAGTATTTAGAATACGTTACTGACCTTGAGTAATCAATGAAATACGTTACAAACTACATATATATATATATATAAATATACAACAGTTAGTTTCGGTCCTCGAATCTGATTGGACGAGAGATGTTCCATGGGCACTGATGGTTTGACACCATCAGCACTCCGACGCTTGACTGTGTATGTATCACTCCTTTTGTGTTCATGCGGTTCTAAATTAAAGTGTAAGAGCAGTGCATATGTGTTAAGAGCTACTGTTGGTCAATTTTCTTTTTTTGACATTATATATGTTAGCCAGCAGGTGGTGGCAAAAGATATTTTTGTGTGTAATATGAGCCAGTTAGGTGAATCTGCATCAGCTAGTGTTTACATAAAACAGCTCTTAATGATCGATTGTTTTACTACTACACTACTAAAGCTAGGAAATAGCTTTAAACGGCTTTAAACAAACAACTTTAGCATTACAGCTCATCATAGCTGAGAGACACAACAGACTGATTAATTACACAATGGGTGCTGTTTAAATGGCGGAGGACATTGCGGTTTCTATAGTGATCGACTCTTGCGCACTGGCTACTGCAAAATTGTGAGAAATACCCCCGCTTGGATACTATTTTTCCACTGAGAAAGCTGATCTTCAGAAAGCTGACAGCATCTCTGTTGGGAGTGGCAAAAGGTGACTCTCACTCACACACACACACACACACACACATCCATCCTTGTATATCCAATAACTTTTTTGAAAAAGCACAGGCCGTGGTACTATTTCTGAAGTGAAATTTGTATTTATTAACCAAGGCTTGGACGCATCATTTGTTTTGAACCAGCAACGGCAGATTCTGATCCGTTGCATACGAAAGTAGTTCCATGCATAAATGTATTTTTTATGACCATATGTAATTTTTTAAAATGTACTTGATAATTGAACTGTTGTATATAAGCAATATCACTAAATCAGCACTGCTGTGATTACCTTCACAGCTGTGCTGATGTAGGGCCACATCGCATTCTTGCTCGTCTGATAAAGCTTAAATATATATATACATATATACACACACACACACACACAAACACACACACACACAGTATATATCGGGCAGTATAAATCTCACTACTTGTTTACACCTTCCAAAATGAATCAATTATCTTTTCCTCTTTCTCTGATATGTTTGTTGTTTTTATATAAGCAGCTTGTGAACTCCACAATAACAAACACATATAAGCACAGTGATTGTCTCAGAGGGCAAACGCAGTGCAAAACCACACATGATGGCAGCACATGTTCTTTAAACATTTCAGCAATTATCAAGTGTTTGGAAAATGAGAGACTGAAAAGTGCTGAAAACATAAACTAATAGAATGACAAAATATTTAAATACACTCATCCAGATCACATGTAATGCACATTAAAACCTCAAAACACTAAAAAGATTTTGATGTTGCAAAGGGAATGTTAACAACAATGGCAGTCATTTTCAATGCCAAAAAGTTAAATATAGCGTAGACTTGGAGATGTTCAGTGCAACATGAAAACAGACTGCTGCCATAATGCTAAAGCTTGTTTCCATATGAAAACATTTAACAACTTTCATGTAGCAAATAACTGAGGAAACATTAAGGTCTAAATCAAAACTTAAAATGTTAGTCCTATTTTCCCAGTAGTCTTGTCAGAGTACCAGTTAATGATGGAGAGATATTGTATCTACATTTTCTGGATTATATTTGATGCAATCAAACAATGAGGATACACTTACCCTTACACATATGGTATGGTAACCCCAGGTTATATGTAATAATATATTACATATGTATAATATATATATGGTTATATATATATAGAATGTGTACATAATCTATACTGCTTCCTAAAAAGAAAAAGAAGCTTTTCAAAACCTTTCTGTCATTTTTATGGCATTAGTGGCTAACAGGTTTTATTACAATAATAGTAACTACTATGGTATGTGCATATATATATATATATATATATATATATATATATATATATATATATATATATATATATATATATATATATATATATATATATATATATATATATGGTCAAATAAAAAAAAATGTATTGTAAATTGGAGGCCACACTCCGGCTTATTTACATCCCACTGCGGTAACAGCGCGTGGATTTATAATTGATTCTTGATCTCGCGCTCCAAAAATAACCAAGAGCGAGAGCTGCTCGTGCATAATTAATAACAACTGTTGGCGGTACTCTTGCAAGAGAGCTTACACAAAAATCTAATTAGAGCAAATATTTAGAAGTAATTGTGAGGGACCGTTGTCTCCAAGCAGGGACAAAATAACAAAATGAACTCTCGTGCACTACTGATGAGAGTTGCTTTGTTTTGGTCTGTGAAGGTGCAACAGTACCAGAGGCGCGCATACCTTTCCCACACGCGCATGCATTGATTTGAAGTTTGGACGTGTCTTAACTTGCATGCGTTGCACCGTTTTCTTGAACCGAACTCGTTTAATCACTCTGTTCGCTTAACGTTATGCAAAACGTTTAAAAATAAACACGTAACTTATCTCAAGAAATATGAAATGACTGGAGGTACATGGAGGCAACTCCTTGGTGCAAGTACGTGAATCCACTCTGCACGCGGTTCTCCTAATATAACGTAATAATTCATACTGTTCTCATAGATGTAACCCTGTTATTTTGCCAGTGTTATCTATCTACCTTGCTTACAGTCGCAGTACCCCCAGTCAATGCGTCCACGGCTGTTTGGAAAGAAACACCACGGTCGAATCCTTCCGTCCGGGTTTCGGCAGAAACTGTGATCCCCAAGCCCTTTCCCCGGATACCGCTCTATAACACCGGGCACTTCACTCCAGTTCATGCATTTCACACCGGATTCGGTCACGTCTATGGATCCCTCATAAAGGCCAGCCTTCCCTTTGCTCTGAATGCAATCGGTGAACGGAGACCCGTAAACGCACGCGATGAGCAGCAGCGTAGAGACCGTGAAGAAAAACCTGGTGCACGCATCTGTCATGATGAACCTGTGTCTGTCACCATATCACAACAATACAAAAAAAAATCCTCTCCAGTCTATCTGAAGACATGGTCCTGGAGTTGTCTCATCTTGTTTATTGGCAGTTATCCGCGCAGCTCTGGGGGTTCGCAGACAAGGATCAATAAAGGAGAAACCGGGGACGCCCGTGAGCAAACGACTCATGCATATTGATGATTCAGTCCCCAGAGATGTGAAATTTTAGCTGGGTAAAAAAAAAAAAAAAAAACAGTCCTTCCTGAGGAAAAAGGTCAAAAATCAATATTGACGTCCTTCCATCAAGAGTGTCAAGTTGCAAAATAACCTAAATGTGTTTCATGGCAGTTGCATTGTTAAAGGATGTTTTTAGGTTTCAACATTATGAATGAAATCTGAGAAGCATAGAAGATCTTCTCTGTAACAACGGCTCAAATCCACATGGCCTAAATTCCCTGGCTCATTCATAAAAAAAAATCACATCACAACATAACATGAAAATATAAAATCGCGACCAAAATGCACAGGCTTCTGAATGATGCTGCGCGCTCTTTTCTACACTTGTTATCTGTACCCAGAACCTGAATTTAAATGAGAGCCTGCCACGTTATTTCAGTCTGGGCATTATTCCAAGAGGTCCTCGCTGCGGACTGCAGCGGGATGACGTAATGGATTTATTTCACTACGTCATGGACACCCTTTACGTAGTGGATTAAATGCATGCTTTAATTGATCAAAACGTTTGGAGCCGTGATATACTGGATGTTTTAATGCAAATATTTTATACAGGTTATATTTTATATATGCATACAGGTTATATATATATATATATATAGAGAGAGAGAGAGAGAGAGAGAGAGAGAGAGAGAGAGAGAGAGAGAGAGAGTGATATATGCCAGCAGCATAATCTATAATACTAGTGGGGTGGAGTAGCCAAGGGTGGGCCTGGGCCACAGAATTTTAAAGATTATTCTTTGACTTAAAATATATTTATAAAAAAGTGTAAATATGCATAAATTCTGATTTCTGACAGTTTTAAAGAACTTTTTTGATGTGCTGCTTCCCATTTGTTAAGGAAAATTGGGTTTAAATTTTTTTTGGCGAAAACTTGGCCCATCCATTTTTACTGAGGCCCACCCAACAGTAATTTTCTGGCTACGCCCTTGATTAGTAGTAGTATAGTATAGCGTACTAATAACTTCAACAGGGATTTAGACTTCTAAAGAATATGAGAGGTTTCTGAGCATTTCAAGTGAATTTGTTTAGTTTGGATGATGACTAATATACAGTTGAAGTCAGAAGTTTACTTACACCTTAGCCAAATACATTTATACTCGTTTTTTTACAATTGCTGATATTTAATCGTAGAAAACATTCCCTGTCATTTACCTAAGAGTCAGTTATAGGATCACCAATTTATTTTAAGAATGTGAAATGTCAGAATAACAGTAGAGAATGATTTCTTTCAGCTTTTATTTCTTTCATCACATTCCTAGTGGGTAAGAAGTTTACATACACTTTGTTAGTGTTTGGTAGTATTGCCTTTAATTGTTTAACTTGGGTCAAACATTTAGGAGAGCCTTCCACAAGCTTCTCACAATAAGTTGCTGGAATTTTGGCCATTTCCTCCAGACAGAACTGGTGTATCTGAGTCAGGTTTAGAGGCTTCCTTGCTTGCACACACTGTTTCAGTTCTGCCCACAAATGTTCTTTTGGACTGAGGTCAGGGCTTTGTGATGACCTCTCCAATACCTTGAGTCTCTGTTGTCCATTTTGCCACAACTTTGGTGGTATGCTTGTGGTCATTGTCCATTTGGAAGACCCATTTACGATGGAGCTTTCTTCATGGCTGATGTCTTCAGATGTTGCCTCAATATATCCACATAATTTTCCTTCCTCGTCATGCCATCTATTTTGTGAAGTGCACCAGTCCCTCCATGTTTCATGGTTGGGATGATGTTCCTCAGCTTGCAAGCCTCACTCCAAACATAATGATGGTCATTATTGCCAAATAGTTTTTTGTCAAATTTTTGTTGAAATTTCACCAAAAAGTAAGAACTTGTCCCCATGTGCACTAGCAAACTGTAGTCTGACTTTTTTTATGGCAGTTTTTGAGCAGTGGCTTCTTCCTTGCTGAGCAGCCTTTCAAGTTATGTCGATATAGGACTCGTTTTACTGTGGATATAGATACTTGTCTACCTGATTCCTCCAGCATCTTCACAAGGTCCTTTGCTGCTGTTCTGGGATTGATTTGCACTTTTTGCACCAAACTACATTCATCTCTAGGAGACAGAATGCGTCTCCTTCCTGAGCGGTTTTGAGTTGGGCATTTGTAAATTACTCCCATGATGAGCCAGACTTGTGGGGGTCCACAATTTGTTTTTCTGAGGTCTTGGCTGATTTATTTAGATTTTCCCATGATGTCAAGGAAAGAGGTACCAAGTTTGAAGGTAGGCCTTAAAATACATCCACAGGTACACCTCCAGTTCAGCATACCTCCTATCAGATGCTAATTGTCTAATTGTCTAAAGGCTTCATCTAATTTTCCGTAATTTTCCAAGCTGCTTAAAGGCACAGTTAACTTAGTGTATGTAAACTTCTGACCCACTGGAATTGTGATAGAGTCCATTAAAAGTGAAACTATTTACTGTTTGTAAACAATTTTTAGAAAGGGTTAGGTTTTGTCATGCACAAAGTAGATGTCCTAAACGACTTGCTAAAACTTTAGTTTTCTGATAATATATCTGTGGAGTGGTTAAAAAATTAGTTTTAATGACTTATACCTAAATGTAAACTTCTGACTTCAACTGTATGTTTTTTATTTGTTTGATTATGTTTCAATGACTCATGCTATTTCTTCTTTAATTTGATTTGGAATTAAAATCTTATTTTTAGTGTAACATGTCTTATATTCTGCCACGTATAGTACAGAGGGACAGAGAAATATAGGCTTTGATTCATGCATTAATATTGATTACATGCCAATTACTGCTTCAACATCTCTATAAAGCTTGAGAATAATAATTAAACAGTTAGGCTACAGATACAGTAGATATTTTCAGTATCTAAACCTTATATTTTGGACAGCAAAACATGAAGGAAAGATAAAAATGTGTAGGCTAGTAGATTTTTATTTCCAAAACGAAGTTATGTGGATTATGGACAACACATATATTCTTATAAAATATGACTTAATTAAGATGACAAGAATAAAAATAATCTTTATGTATTGTGCAATGGTCGATTAAGATATGGCACAAGTAGAGCAGTGTTGTGGAGATAAAATACAAAACAATGCATATATCCAGTCTTTAAATTAAACTTCAAACTTTGAAGCTGCCAAAGAGAAAATAACCTTTGTTACAGTATATGGATACATTTAAACATTAACGCTTATACAGACACAAATCGTCTGCAGGCAGTAGTTAAACTACTAACTTTTAGTTAGCTACTGGGCTAATATAAACTGCCAAACAAATTCTGTATAGGCCGTTCTGATAACATTAAATGACATAATATTTCAAAGATAATCTAATATAATTTGTAGCTGTGGGTGTGCACATTAAAATACGTCATAGCGCTATAGTGTCTTTATAGTCATCACCGTTAATAAACATGTAGCAAAAGGTCATAAGAATTGCTCTTTGTTCTATTTCATTTCCTGCTGTAAGATTTAATTTTTTTATTATTATTATTTTTATTGATTTTTTTTTTTTTTGGTCTTCATTATTTGGCAATATTTACTTGGATAAAGCATGGAAAATACAAAATTAAAGATATCTTACAGGGTATTGCATAGGATTTATACAGCTAAGCATATTTTGGAAAGATTTAAGCTTCAAATGTCATATATCTGTGAATTTTGTGGACTGGAAAAATAAACAATTCTCAATTTGTTTTTTCGTTATATTTACTCAAGAGTATTTGGGAAGGATTTAGAAACTTATATTAATAGAAAACTGGATTGTGTAATAGAAATGTATTTATCTGATATAATTTTTTTATTTTCAAAATAACACACTGGAATGTAAACAGCAATACATTGTGCAGTTATTTATTTTATTAGGAAAATATCATATACACGAGAGGAAATAGGTGCTTTGTTAACCCAATTTTTGTACATTTAAAAAATGACTTGAAATCATATATAACCCTTTTGGAACAAGCTAAAAAAGCTATTCTTTTCGAATGTGTGAATCTGTTCCAGCATTCAGCAACGGCCAAGTCTACGCAAAGCTTGTCTGCCCTCTGGCGTCTGTAAAATATAACTAAATTGCTAGATCGAAAAAAGACATGTCTTTCCTTTCTGAGTCTATATAGTTGTATATTTATATATTTATAAAATGATATAGGCTACATTAAATAATTGCATTTAAAAAAAATTATAATAGGCCTAACTATATAATTTACTGAAGATCTTTAAAAAAAAAAAAAGGAACATTTGCAACTTTTGATCTTCCTTTGCTAGATATACAGTAGATCAGATCACATAGCAATATAGTAGTACAAACAAAATACCATAAAATTATAAATACATTAATAAATAAATAGAGGCACAATTAAGCGATAATTGCCCACTAACGTATCTTTTTAGCACATTACATGAAGTGAGAATAATTAGATCTGCATTTGAGAAATACAGGAAAAAGTGGGGAAAGTCCAAGAATCAAAGAAAATCACAGATATAACTTATATCGCATGAAAATAAGTTATAAAATTAACAAATAATAACAAATCATAAAACACTAAAAACTTGTTATTCTTGTATTTTTTTTATTGCATATTATACAAACAACAGTTAGCTCTGCATTGGGGGGGAAGAGAGAGAGAGAGAGAGAGAGAGAGAGAGAGAGAGAGAGAGAGAGAGAGAGAGGGAGAGAGAGAGAGAGAATATGTATGTCCATATAATTTACTGTACAATAATTAAAAATATATATAAGTATATAATTATAAAAATTAACATGAAATTAAATAACAAAACACAATTACAAAGAAAAAACGAAATTAACTAACAAAACACAATTACAAAGAAAAACCAGGTCAAAATACTTCAGAAATATATTAGTATTATTATTTATAAGTTATCGATATTTTATTACATTTTACAATTAGAAAGACTTTAAATCTGGGTAGATTATCGTGAAATGTCTTCTTATGATTAAAGTGTTTGCAACGCAAAACAAAAAAAATTGAGAAAGATATCTTACGATAATAACATTATTAAAATTATATAGGAAGACTAATAAACACGTAAATCCTCCGGAAAGGATTGAATATTTTTTACTCTCATAAAAATAATTTTGATATTATTGCCATAATTTCTGATAACCGACGTCAGACTCCGCGTCTGGTAATCTGATGACGTAATATATATGCGACCGCTCCACAAGTTAAGATTTTCAGTGAATTTGTGCCACCTTTCATTTTCTTGTGTATTATTATTATTGACATGGATAGCCGGTTGCAAGAAATACGGGAAAGGCAGAAGCTCAGACGGCAGCTTCTTGCACAACAGGTGAACAAATGCAGCTTTTAAGCTTGTCTCATTAAGCCAGTTTAGCAAGCATTGCTACTCTAACAATGGCATTCTGTTTATAAGTGTAGATGGTGAGTTGTGCGGAATGTGATTTTATGTTTTTGTTTCGCAGCTTGGGGCAGATAGTCCCGACAGTATCGGCGCTGTTCTCAACAGTAAAGATGAACAAAAAGAGATCGAGGAGACCAGAGAAACATGCAGGTGTGTTTTTAACGTGTCCCCGTTTGTAACAATGCACTTGCGTAGTTGCGTAAGAATGAATAATTTAATTGCCCCCAAATTGAGCAAAAACAGTGAAACAAGCTACACTGTTGGAGGCCAAACGTTTGGAATAATGTGATTTTATTATTTTGGAAAGAATTGTTACTTTTATTCACCCAAGTGGCATTCACCTGATCACAAGGTATAGTCAGGACATTAATAACGTAAAAATAATTACTATTACAATTTGAAAAAGATGTTCAGAACTTCTTAAACTACTTCAAATAGTTCTCATCAGAAAATCATCCATGTGCAGCAATAGCCTAGTTTCCCTCCGCTATTTTGTTACTGACAAAGTTAAAATGCGAAAAATAAAATGGCGACCTTTAAATATTAAAATGTACATTTTAAAGTAATATTATATATTACATTATTCAGATTACAATTTCTCAGATCATTTTTTACTATGTATTTTACTGGAGGGATTCTACAAAAATTTATGTTTTGCGAGTGTGTGTGTGTGCGCGCGCGTGCGTAAATATAGGCCTACATTTATACATTTGGCCGATGCTATAAGTAATGAATAATATACAAGTGATTCATCAAACGGTGTCACAGATGGGTTAAACATTACTGCATTTTATTATAATTCATAACAAATAATTAGTTAATAGATGAAAGTTTAGACACTCCTACCCATATTAATATTTTCCACATTTAAAGTAGTAAGCCATCAAAAAAAAATAAATGGAATTATGGGAATTATAAATTTTTTATAATTTTAAACATTTGCCGCTGTTCCATTCAAATGGCCCTTTATCGATAAAAAAATCAAGATTTTTTTAATTCAATATTTCTCCAGCAACTTTTAATGAGCAACTGAACTTGATTATCATATAAAATGTATTTTACTTTCACAATGCAAATATATTTTCTGAAGAAGAAAGTAAATGCAATCTGAGGTAAAGAGGGTTCAATTTAAAGTATTTAAATGTTTTAAAATGTTCAAAAGCTCGTTTTCTGAAAGAGAACACAGCATTGGACAAATGGTTCTGATCGTTTATATTCTTGAAAAAAAGAGCAGAACATTCTGAGAACGTCAGTCAGCCGACTGTTTTCATCTACAGAACAGGGTAAAGCTAATTTAAGGCAAATATTGGTCTAAAAAATATATTTCTTTGGTTTGGTAATTAATTTTTTTAATTTAATGCTTTTTTCGTTTGGTAATTAATTTAATACAGGGGATTTTGCTGGAATTTTTATTTTTTTCAAAGGTAGACTGAACAATAATTTAATAGAATTGGGCTGTAAGTGTTCCAAAAAAATAAAGCACGCTGAAGCTTTTCCTAGTATTGTGTATTTATTCTTAATTTAAAACATCTTCGTGCACAGAAATGATATGTTTATGTTTTGTGGGCTAATTCTGTGACTGCTGTCTATTATTTTGAATGGTGTGGAAAAGAAACTTTAATAAATAAACTGATGGATACTGTGATTTAAATTGATCGCAAAGAGTGGATATTCATTTGTTTTCCGTGCACTTGTCGATGTGCATGATGTTTGTGTTGGCAGTCCTGGAAGTGTCACATTTGCAGATCGGCTCTATATGCCGTAAAGATCCATCCAAACTCACGTACAATAAATTGGCTTTCAATACTGTGGTCATGATTAACACAGGCTAACCCTGTCATGTGACACTACATTTTTACGTTAATACCAATTTTATTGGCAGAAATTTCCAAAGTTTCAAAAGTTTCCAAACCATTTTTTTCACGACATTTGATGTATCGACATAGAGTTTTGTGCTTGAGTTAAACGGAAAAATATTATGTTGACATTTGTGACATTTTAGCAGTAATGTGCATTTATATCAGCTTTAATTTGATGCGCTAAAACTTTTTTTGCAAAAAATCCTTAGATGGAAACGTAGTTAGTGACAGCTTTGCAGATCCTTGGCATTCTAGCTGTCAGTTTGTCCAGATACTCAGGTGACATTTCACCCCACACTTCCTGTAGCACTTGCCATAGATGTGACTGTCTTGTCGGGCACTTCTCACACACCTTACAGTCTAACTGATCCCATAAAATCTCAATGGGGTTTAGATCCAGAACACTCTTTTCCAATTATCTGTTGTCCAGCGTCTGTGTTTCTTTGCCTGCTCAAAACTTTTAATTTGTTTTACTGTTTCAAAAGTGGCCTTTTCTTTGCAATTCTTCCCATAAGGCCTGCACCCCTGAGTCTTCTCTTTAACTGGTGTTGAGCAGGTAGAATTCAATGAAGCTGTCAGCTGAGGACACGTGAAGCATCTATTTCTCAAACTAGAGACTCTGATGTACTTATCCTCTTGTTTAGTTGTACATCTGGTCTTCCACATCTCTTTCTGTCCTTGTTAGAGCCAGTTGTGCTTTGTCTTTGAAGACTGTAGTGTACACCTTCGCATGAAATCTTCCGTTAATGGCAATTTCAAGCATTGTATAGCCTTCATTCCTAAAAACAATGATTGATGAGTTTCTAGAGAAAGTGGTTTATTTTTTGCCATTTTTGGCCTAATATTGACCTTAAGACATGCCAGTTTATTACATAATGTGGCAACTCAAACACAATGTTAAACTTAATTAAAAAAAAACTGTGAACTGTGTTTGATATAATGGCAAGTGATTTTTCTAGTAACAATATAGCATGATTACTCAATGATAAGGTGTTGGAGTGATGGCTGCTGTCTAGATTTGATAAAAAATTATTTATTTTTTCAAATAGTGATGGTGCTGTTTTTTACATCAATAATGTCCTGACTATACTTTATCAGTTGAATGCCACTTTGGTGAATTAAAGTACCAATTTCCTTCCGAAACAACAAAATCTGTACTTTATTCCAAACTTTTGGCCACCAGTGTATATGTGGAGTTACCTTCATATCAAATCAGAACAGAGAGATAATATTCTCTGATAGGGTCAGTCATCCTTTGTTCTGTGTTATGGTACTGTAGGGCATCATTTGACAGATCAGTCCCCTGTGCTAAAAGAAAGTGCCAAAATGAGGATGAGGATCTAGAGGAGGATGTGGTGGAGCAAAGGGTGAGTGAGAGCTAAATTAATTTAGATTAGATCAGGTAAGGACTGTACACAACTGATCTTGAATCCGTTGTGTGGTGTTACAGGAAGATGTTGAGCCCCAGCAGTTGGAGGAGAGCGGGCCATATGAAGAGGTGTACAAAGACTCCAGCACTTTCCTTAAGGTATTGTTGAACACAATCAGATTTAATTTACACAACACATAGTAAAATCTGTCTTCAAGAAAATCTTTAAATTATGCATGTTATGCATAATATTAATCTTTTAATCTTTCAAATAGATAGATGCAGTTCTTGCATGACTAAAAATTGCTGCTTGGAGGCAGCTCTGTATTATATGTATTCGATGGCTTAGCAGTGTTGGGTAGCAATAAACTGCATGTAATATTATTTGTGTAATCAGATTGAATTACATTTTTAATGTGTAATCAGTTATCTGTTACATTTATTACAATTGTCTTGTTATGGATTACATGATTGTATATGCATAACTTAACTAAGTTATTGGAGTTTGATTTCAAGTTTACTTATGTTTAAAGGAATAGTTCACCCAAAAATGAAATTTCTCTCATCATTTACTCACCCATATGCCATCCCAGATGTGTGTGAATTTATTTATTCACCAGAACACAAATTAAGATTTTTAGAAAAATATCTCAGAGCAGGAGAATGGGTGCCAACATTTTGAAGCTCCAAAAAATCACACAAGTCATCATAAAAGTAATCCATATGACTCCAGAGGTTAAATCCATGTCTCCAAAAGTGGTTTGATAGGTGTGGGTGAGAAACAGATCAATATTTAATAAATTTTTCTGCTCAGTCAGGCTGCACTTTCACATTCTTCTTCCCTGTTTTTGGTGATTTACATTCTTCATGCATATCGCCCCCTAAAGTGGCAGGGAGAAGAATTAAGCAAAAATGGACTTAAATATTGAACCATTTCTCACCTACACCATCATATCACTTCTAAAGACATGGATTTATCCACTGGGGTCATATGGATTACTTTTATGCTGCCTTTTTGTGATTTTTGTAGTGTCAAAATGATGGCACCCATTCACTTGCATTGTATGGACCTACAGATCTGAAATATTTTTCTAATAACCTTAATTTGTGATCTGCAGAAAAAAGAGTCACACACATCTGGTATGGCATGAGGGTGAGTAAATGATGAGAGAATGTAAATTTTTTTTGGGTGAACTATCCCTTTAATGAAGGTAAACATGCAAATTGATACAGTACTTACAATTACTGTATCTTCTATCAAAACATGCAATGTAAACAAAAAGTAAACAGATTACATAATCTAAAATATTTTGATATTGAATACAATTTCAGTTGTATAATTTGTTATATTTAATTTGAGTTCTCTCACAGATAAAATTAAATGAGCATTATCATTTGAAATTAGTATAATGGTACTCATTCCAATGCATATTTTTTGTCAAACAGAATTGCAAAAATAAAGTTTTCCAACAGGTTTCCCAAACATTCAAATTCACACCATTGGTTGAGCCAATGTCACTGTGTTAGGCTTGGCGAATATGCAATGAGCAATTTTTTGATTGCACCCATTAATGACTTACTTTAATTGTCTCTGCATATTAAGATGGTACAAGATAAACTTTTTTAACATTGAAAAAGTAAACACTTCCTTTATACTGTTGCTGTTGAAGCAACACCTTTAATCTCGGTTATTCATTTATCACAAGCTGTTTTTTATTATAATGATCAAGATATCGTAAACTTTTTCTTTTACAGGGCACCCAGAGTCTTAATCCGCACAATGATTATTGCCAACACTTTGTGGACACAGGTCATAGACCTCAAAATTTTATCAGAGATGGAGGTACATGGTCCTATCTCTATCAAATGTTCTACCTCACATCCCCCATCCATATGAAACAACTGTAACCTGTTTGCTTTGCTGTGTTGTAGGTTTGGCTGACAGATTTGAGGAGTACCCCAAACAAAGAGAGCTCATCCGACTAAAAGATGAGCTCATCTCTGCCACCAACACCCCACCCATGTAAGATAACACATCAAATACTAAGAAATTCATGTTAATTTTTCAATTCAGAGTTTCACTGAAATTCTGACATCATTTACGTTCCATTATGCGGTCTCAAACTCCTTTGACAAAGATGAGATTTCGAAAGAGATTTTATGTGTTTATATCCATACACTGCATGTCAATGGGGTCCAAAAGTTTAAAGCACTACATCGTTCTTGACGCATGCACTGAGCTTATATACAGCATGGAATTGTAATGAAGCTTTTCTCATGAACACACCAAGGAGACTGCTAATGTCAAGATTTGTAGTGAATAAGAGTTTAAATTTCAGATTGTATCTAACCCAAAATGTATCGTATTGCTTTAGAAGACATGGATTAAAACACTCAAGTTGTATTGATTACTTTAATGTTGCCCTCATGTACTTTTTGGAGCTTGAGCATATTGGACCACAATGACTTGCACTGTATGGATATAAACACATTAGATCTCCTTCAAAATATCTTTGTTGGAGTTCCACAGAAGAAAGTAAGTCAAATGAGTTTGAGATGGCGAGGGAATTATCATTTTGGGGTCCTTTTAAAATAGAAAAATACAAAATAGGAGCCATTCCACTTTGCGTGTAGGCTATTTAAGAATATTTTACATGTTTGTGTTGTCAGGTATCTTCAAGCAGATCTGGAGAACTTTGATCTGAGAGATCTGAACTGTAAATTTGATGCAATTCTGATAGAGCCTCCTTTAGAGGAGTATTACAGAGAGTCAGGCATAATTGCCAATGAACGCTTCTGGACCTGGGATGATGTGAGTCGCTGCCAATGTCTTTCAAATTCATGTCCACATGTGTGGACTGGCAAACATTTCAGAAAGTTGTATTATTTAGGCTCTTGGCAAATGCAATTTTTTTACTTAAAATAATAAAAAAAATTTGTTATGATTTTGTGTCTGGTATAGATCATGAAGCTGGATATAGAGGAAATCTCCTCTATCCGCTCTTTTGTTTTCCTGTGGTGTGGATCAGGAGAAGGCCTTGATCTAGGCAGAATGGTACAAAAACTCACAACCATACACACAGAGAAAAACCTGGCATCTTGTATAAATGCTTGCTGTGTCTGTTGCTCTCATATCATGTCCCATAATCATAGGCTTGACAAACACTGTGATCTCAAGAAAATGTTTTTTACATTTTTTTATTTGAAGTAATACTAGCGTAATACTCTGATGTATACTGGTTTAGTACTGTGAGACAGATTGTACCCAACATAGATGTGCAACTCTTAACTTTAGGAAAGTCTCAATTAGTGTCATGTGTCTCCTCAACCAGTGTCTGAGGAAGTGGGGCTTCAGGCGATGTGAAGACATTTGTTGGATCAAGACCAACAAAAACAACCCTGGCAAGACCAAAACACTGGATCCTAAAGCTGTGTTTCAAAGAACCAAGGTAAAAGACAATGTCAAGCCACACAATATAGCTTAATATGTATATACACCAATCAGCCACAACATTAAAACCACCTGCCTAATATTGTGCAGGTCCCCCTCGTGCCGCCAAAACAGCGCCAACCGGCATCTCAGAATAGCATACTGAGATGATATTCTTCTCACCACAATTGTACAGAGTGGTTATCTGAGTTACCGTAGACTTTGTCAGTTCAAACCAGTCTGGCCATTCTCTATTGACCTATCTCATCAACAAGGTGTTTCCATCCACAGAGTAAATTCTAGTGACTGTTTTGTGTGAAAATCCCAGGACATCATCAGTTACAGAAATACTCCATCTGACACCAACAGTCATGCCACACTCCAAATAACTGAGATCATATTTTTCCCCATTCTCATGGTTGATGTGAACATTATCTGAAGCCCCTGACCCGTATCTGCGTGATTTGGCTGATTAGATAATTGCATTGATGATTGTCGGTGCCAGATGGGCTGGTTTGAGTATCGATATACATTTTAGGCACCAACCGAATTGCCTCTAAACAATCGAGTATCGAAAAATGGCTTGTCACTTGGTACAAAATTTCGATACCTATGGGGTTAATCTCGTCAACGTCAGTGATAAGCATGTATCGTGCTAGATGTGCCCAAATCTGAAAGTGCCAGTGATTGGCTGTGTTTAGACATCAAGGAAAAACACTAGTTCATGCTGGTTACGCCAAGAGACGCCGCTCACACGTGTGGCAGTAGTGTGTATGCGTATGCTACATTTCACCAGGCTCGATGCCAACAGCTCGCTATGCAATATTTGCAACAAGATAATTGCTGCCAAGACCGGCATCATGACAAATCTGATGAAGCACTTGACAGTGCACGGAATAAATCTAAGAGCAGAAAGTTGCTACGTCTTCGACTGCAAGAAGACCGAGCCGGTGCAGTCAGCAGTCATCCTCTCAGCGTCCTTCCACAGAACTTCCGCTATGAGAACGGCGCTATGACTGGGACACCGACAGGTATGGTTAACATATAGCAAACAAAATCGGCTAACTTGTAGTTGTACATGCTTGTGTACTTGTTAAATTAATGTTTCTGTGCGCGGTGACATAGTCCTATAAACTGGGACCTACGTTACGTACTTATCAACAAACTGAAAAAATAAAACCAAAGATTTTTTGAGATGATGTGTAATGTTTGTAATCTTGTTCACATGGATTTCATAAAATTGGTATCTAAAAAAGTAGCGTTTTGTAACCAGTTTCAAGGTCAATGTATCTGTATTGGTATTTGAACGATACCCAGCCCTAGGTGTAATGCGTCGACTTAATGGCCAGTAAAAAAGCACATTAAAATCATTGCGGTATTCATAGTTTTGCCGAATTTTAGTCATTGTTTCGCCAACATAGTCATTGCAAATATGTCATGACTATTCGATATATTGTCCAGCACAGGTGGGCAAACCATAACAATATGCTGGAACTAATTAATAATTGTTTATTGTTCCCACTTAGAAATGCTACCTGTTTCACAAGCACATCTATTTTTGTGTGTAAACACTCAGGAGCACTGTCTGATGGGCATCAAGGGCACAGTTAGACGCAGCACAGATGGCGATTTCATTCATGCTAATGTGGATATAGACCTGATCATTACAGAGGAGCCAGAGATGGGCAATATTGAGAAGCCAGTGGAAATTTTCCACATCATTGAACATTTCTGCATGGGCCGTCGACGGCTCCACCTGTTTGGCAGGGACAGCACCATCAGGCCAGGCAAGTCACCGCACCATATCCACTTAAATTTCATTTAGAGTGGCATACAGCATAAATACTGAAAGTGCTTTTCAAGAGATGCTTAATCAAATATCATGTATTCTTAGGTTGGTTGACTGTTGGCCCCACCCTGACCAATAGCAACTTCAATGCAGAAGCTTACTCCGCACACTTTAGTGAGCCCAACTCTTACTTGTCTGGTTGTACTGAGGAAATCGAGAGACTTCGCCCCAAATCTCCAACTTCTAAAAACAAGGCAGAGAGAGGAGGGGGGGCGCCACGTGGAGGAAGAGGCGGTCCCTCAGTAGGAAGAGGAGATCGCGGTCGAGAGAGAAACCGACTAAACTTCCGTGGAGATCGAGGTGGATTCAGAGGCCGTGGAGGCCCACATCGTGGTTTCCCTCCTCGATAGTGCACAACATGCCGCTTTTAATGTGACGAAAAATTTTATGAAATCTGGATCTGATATTTTTGTGCTTGAAATTCGAAAATGAGTCGTTGCCTTCCATTGGAATGGTGTTGTTTTAGTAGTGTATTGTAAAAGAGGTTATAAGCAGGAATCTTTTTGAATGGCTGGCATACAGACTCATTCCTCAATGATTTTTGTGTTAAGTCACATGATTACTCATGTCAAATTCATTGTAAGAGCTTTATTCAACCTCATGACTCATTAAACCCGCATTTTATAATGAAAAACTGAAAGCATTATTTTGCATTTTTTTATTCTGGGTTCTCACAGTCACATAGGACCTGGAAATATCAGAGAATTTTTAAATCGTGTTATTCAGGCCTGGAAAAATAGTCCTTAGAAAAGATTTGTAGTTATTCTCTTTTCTAAAGTATGTCATCGGCAAGATATTGCTCTTAAAACTTGACTAAAATCTATTGTGCTGCCTAATTTGTGAGCGCATTGTTCTTTTGAAAAGAATTGGTCAAACAATTTGGTATTTGAATGATAATTTAGCGAATTTCTCTGAATTTTAATTAACCAGTGTGCCAGGGCGGGGCCGGGTAGTGACGATACACACCCGGTCCCGTATCAGGCTAATCAAGCCTCCGAGAGGGATAAAGGCCGATGGCAGATGTCCCTCTCTGAGGCTTGATTAGCCTGATACGGGACCGGGTGTGTACCGTCACGACCCGTCCTCCGCCCTGCCACAACCAGTTATCACAAATGTTTTCCAAAAGTCATGGAAATTAAATGGTGGAAAAAGTGCGGGAATCGTGTTTATTACTATTTGTTTGTACATTTCCATGTTTTGATTGGTGTATCAAACATCTCGTATTAATATCAGATTTTCAGACTTCCTGTCTGCCCTGTGGTGGGCAGCAAAACTGAGTTTTGTGATCGTTGTTGTCAAAGAAGCTTATTGCTTGTAGTGTTAATGAAATGTATAATTACTGTCTTTTGCAGTGAATGAAAACAGAGACTGTTTAGCAGAGACAGGCCACTTCTATTAAAATGAATGGGAGAAGTTGCAACGTCCAACCAAGGATCTTTAAGCGCACAACAGATGTAGAAAGGAAGTCCAGCCTTAGAAGTAAAAGAGCCAATCACCTTTTAGAAACAGACATCACCTGTCAATCATCTGGCAAATACGTATTAGCTATACACGTTGCGTTTTTAGCGTAATCTGAGGGAAAGAAGCACAATTTATGATACCTGCATTGTCAGATTTGACTGCTTATTTGAAATCTCATCTTTGATCAATCTTGACCGGCCGCTTTTGAGATTTCGGTGTTCCCCCATTCAAGTAGATAGGAGCTGCACTGTCATGATTGGAAAAAGCCTCCCAGGCGCGTTCCAAAGATGACCGACAGTGGACTGTCTCGCTAGAAAGACTTTGATAAAAGTCAGCATGATTTACCTCACGGGTAGTTCGTTTTTGGTGGGCATGGTTGGGCAACATTCAGAATTTTAGAATTGGCTCGCTTTATAATTTATGAGGAACAATTTGAATTGAATTCCCACAGGGTGTTGAATTAGAATGACAGGAAAATGTATTTACTGTGTTACAATTGAAAGAAATTCAACATAGTCACAAATGATAGGAATTTCAATAGTCCAACAAAATGGGCAAGAACTTTTTAAGTGCTTTTGCTTTTAAGGTTCCCATTTTATAAGCCTACTTCATGGTGTTTCGCTCTATTTTGAAGACTTTAGGGTAAATTTGGGAAATAGAAAAGATCCTCATCCAGCAGCTTGTGAACAACCCGGCAAGGATTGAACGATGTCAGCTTCCTGGAAATTTTTAGGTGTGGTGCCATCATTTCATTTTGTACCCAGGGGTAAAGTGGCTGCTGAAGTGAAGCTGAGTAAAGGCATCTTAAAGCGATAGTTCACCCAAAAATAAAAATGATGTCATCATTTACTCACCCTCATGCCATCCCAAATGTGTATGACTTTTTTTCTTAAGCATAAAACAAATGATGAGTTTTAGAAGAATATATCAGCTCCGTAGGTCCATACAATGCAAGTGGATGGTGCGCTTAGATGCAATCTACAATATGGATCAGTCATTGGAGAGCGACCGGAAATCAATGCCTTTTCACAATAATTGTTCTGTTTCTCACCCAAAGCGATCATATCACTTTAGAAAATGTTTATTCAACCACTGGAGTCATATGGTTTAAATATACTATGATTGTCTGTGCATTTTGGCGCTTTAAAGTGCTGATCACCATCCACTTACATTGTACAGACCTACAGAGCTGAGATATTCATAAGTCATACACATCTGGACGCTATGAGTAAATTAGAGAATTTTCATTTTTGGGTGAACTATTCCTTTAAGTATTATGTGGTTTAATCTCAATATAACTCTTTTAAACTGCTTAACTGACCTAACTTAACTTCCATCATACAGTAAAATTGTGTGAGGTGGGATAGATTAAGCGTGATCTGTGATGTTACAATCAAGTTGCAGGTTTCCCCAGAGGGGAAGTGCTTATACACATTCCTTACACTGCATAAATTCTAACCTAAAATGTTAATGTGATCTCTGCCTGCATCACCTCGGTCTAATGATGGACTACACTCTTGTAATGGAATTCATAGACTATCAGTTAATTGCCAAAAAAAACCTTCATCAGCAAATTAACAATGGACAATACATCTATGTGAACTTCTGCAGTTAATCCAGGATGGACTTTAAAGACATTAGTCATTAATCTTACAGTTCATATAAATTTATAAACACTGGCCCACAAATAGGCCCTATTATGCTTTTTGGGATTTCACCTCTCCTTTAGTGTGTAATATAGCTGTTTGTGCATGTAAAAGGTCTGCAAAGTTACAAAGCACAAAGTCCACGCCAAAGGGAGTTACTCTCTCCCACAGAAAACACCGCTCCTGAACTGCCTGAAACACCTGGTTTGCAGTACAGCCATTACTTCCGTGACATAGCTACGTCACTATCTAACATATTTGCATAATGCCCACCTAAGGAATGCGCTGCTCAGGAAGCCTCTGGAGCACTGTAAGCGGTTGACCAATCACAACAGACTGGGCCAGCTGACCAATCAGAGCAGACTGGCCGGGTAAAGCATGGCTTAAAGTTTTGTCTTACAAAAATAGCGTTATGTTAGCAAACATTCATTCATTCATTCATCTTCAACCGCTTATCCTGTACAGGGTCACGGGGGGCTGGAGCCTATCCCAGCTAACATTGGGCGAAAGGCGGGGTACACCCTGGACAGGTCGCCAGTCCATCGCAGGGCCACACATATACAGACACACACTCATACTCACATCCACACCTAGGGCAATTTTTGGAGACACCAATTAACCTAGCCTGCATGTCTTTGGATGGTGGGAGGAAGCCGGAGCACCCGGAGAGAACCCACGCAGACACGGGGAGAACATGCAAACTCCACACAGAAAGGCCGGGGCAGTTAGCAAACATTAAAATAGCAAATATGTTGTTATATACCCCAAAAACACTTTGAATGCAGTAACAAATATTCAGCCTAGGAATTTCTTATAATTTCCTAGTGGGCTAAATTATTATTATATATATATATAAAATTATTTTATTATTTTTTTCATGTCTTGTGGGCTGCATCAAAACAGGCAGTGGGGTGTAGTTTGGACATTCCTCTAGAAAATCAACTTTTTTAATTATCGAAAGAAAATGTATTTGTTGGCAGGTTTCATCTCAAAAGAATGAAATGTGACTGTCAAACTGGATGACAAGCCAGATATTTTTTTTTACATTAAAAATGGTAAATGGTCTGCACTTATATAGCACCTTTTTAACCTTAACGGTATTCAAAGCACTTTACACTGTGACTCATTCACCCATTCACACACACATTCATACACCAAGGCACGCAAGGTGCTAGCCTTTCAGTGTCTTGCCCAAGGACACTTCGGCATGTGGGCCAGAATTCGAATCACCAACCCTGCGATTAGTGGCCGACCCGCTCTACCAACTTTGCCACAGCTGCCTTAAAACTATTAGTCTCAGCAGAAAAACAAAATTTGAGGCAGTATTCTTGTTTCTCAAAAAAAGGAACTTACATCTCTAATAGTCCTAGTTAAAATCTTAACACTAACTTTTCTACATTTGCCAGATGCTTTTATCTAAAGTGACTTCAGTACAGTGCATTTGGGTTCATTTTCCCTGGGATTCTTCCTGGTGTTGCTTGTGCATGCTCTACCAGTTGAGCTACATGAACTCTGACCACAAAATATATCTGTCCAACAGTAAGAGAGTTAAATCCTGCTCTCCCCAACTTTTTACTCACTACGAACTTTTGTAACCTCCAGACAAACCTTTGTCTTATTTTAAAACTGCGCAGTTGGTCATATTCATTTAATCTGTTCAGCAATAGACCTGCCGGCATCGTTTCCACCAGAAAATACAGTTTATTAATGTAACATATGGCTTCAAGGGTTAGTGTACTGTTTCATCCCAGTGTTGGATAAATTCACACACTGATCAGCTGAGGGCTATTACAGACAGAACCTAGATCAGCACATATCATTGCAGTGTTTAGCAGGATGAATGATGGCACTTTGTCTGAGCTGTAACAGGGAAAACGAATGACCTGTGGTGTCACTGGACACACTGATCTGGTCCTGATGCATTGAGATGTGGGTTAATGTGAAAAAAGAACATGTGTGTTTCTCTGGACACCACATTACTAATTCAGCACATAGACACATGGAAGTGTATACACACACCCACACATAATATTAATTAAGCAATCTCTCGTCAGCCAGCATGTTTCCACTGTGTTTGTCACTGCAAAGTCTTATTGTCAAAGTGACTGACAGATTTAACCACTAATAGAATATCAAATGATGACACCATAAACTACTGTATACTTTCTGTTATATAGAGATACCATTCTGAACATAGCTATAGACCACTATAGTCCTGTCTGGATGGGGCTTAATTAGACTCAACAGCTGATTGGGTATCCGACATAGCCGGAAGAGCAGCGCTGTTTACAAGTGAGAAGGAGGAACACTGTACAGTAGCTTAGTTGGTTTTGGTTTAGATCTGTATTTGTCTGTTTCTTTACTCACAATGGTGTGTTTGTGTGCTTCTCCTGGATGTCTCAACCGAGTGGAGAACGTGAGATTACATCTGAATCATGGCAAAGTGAATACATCACACGAGAGACCGCTTGATCTCCACCCTCTCGTAAAGCCTGACGGAAGCAATGGTATAGTTAAAAATGAGAGGGTTTCAGATGAGCAGACATGAACTTGTTCTCTGAGTTGCTCGTTTAAGTAAAAGAGTGATGAAGTTTAAAAATCACACCTAATACAACAAACACATCTCTAAAGGAACATGTATGATACCTGTCATAAAAACATCTCTGTCTTGTCTCAAACCTGGACAAACACTGGACTGGAGTCCTCAAGGATAGGGACATCCTTAGCACTCCTAAATATTTTAGGGGTATGATTAGGGTGTCGGTTAGGGTTAGTCTAGTATTTATAATTAGCTTTAAACTATAGAAGTTTAAGGTGTGTCGCAATTTAGATAGCTAAGAAATTGTGTGTTAGAGAGAGAGAGAGAGAGAGAGAGAGAGAGAGAGAGAGAGAGAAAGAGAGAGAGAGAGAGAATGATAAGCCACTGATAGGTGAGTGAATGTATCTGGAGGATTGGGAGAAGATTCATGCTCTGCTGACAAGAGCTAGTGGATTTGTCATAGGGACACAAGAGCTCAGAGGGAGAGAGTGTACGTGTGACTTAAATGAAAGGAGACAGACTGAGAGATCACCTTATCTCATCTTGATGCCTGCTGTCAAGCTTACTGCACTTACATTATGAGAGGTATGTATTAAAATGAATGAAATCACATTTGTATTCATTCAAATGTGCATGTATGCATTACTGGACAGTGGGGTAATTTGGAAATAAAAATGTTTTAAGATTTTAACAAATATTAAATGTAAAAAATGCTATGACATAAAATGAAGAAGAAATATTTAAGGTTCTGCACTATTTCAAGGTCACTAATCAAATATGCAAATTTGTGACATTGTCCCATAACAGCTTTTTACAAAAGGTCTTTTTTTCAAAAGCATATATGATGCTCTTTGGCACATTATCAAATCATAGTGGGATTACATTAATAGTCAAGTTTTGCACAAACTTGGCATGCAGTTCATGCCAGCTTGTGTGTGTCAGTAAACAAAAGGGGGGTATACAAAAATTTAGAAGTTCTAAAATGTATGTTAATTTTTAAACAAATTGATCTGCTTATAATTTGCAATGAAAAAAAGTATTAAAATGTGAAAAAAAGTGAAAAAATAAATAAATAATTCACTAGTGGTCTCAGTCTTTTGGACCCTACTGTATGTATTCATTGAAGAAAAAAACTGTAAAACAGACAACGTGTGTATACAGTATGTGGAAAAGCACATTAAATCTCTAAATGAACAATGATAATTATTAATGCAGCTTGTTTTGTTTTAACAGAATTGGACTCCATCAGAATGGTGAAACAGACTCTTGGCTTCACATTGGACAAATCTACCTGACGTCACGGCATTGAACTTACTGGATCAAGAAAGCTTGACTCACTTATGAGAAAAGTATATACTCAGTCCCTCTAAAAAAAGGGTAAATTCAATGCCCACAGAAAGTAACACTGAAAGGGTAGAGAGAAAAAAACCCTCTTGGATTCCCAGACTCTGTACTCTCATGCTACAGCTATTTTCCAGAACACAAAAAGACCTTGTACACCGACTCATTCGCTATGGCCCCAGTGATGTTGATATTGACACTGGAATTGATGTCTGTGGCCATGCATGCACCAAGAAGAATGAGCACTGAGCGTATTATCTGGCTTTTAATTCCCTCAAATGTGAGTGACAAAATAAACATTTGACTCTCATTGCGCCGTTTTGACGTGAGTCAAAGCCAGGCCTCAAAAGCGAGAGGAGAGTATGATAAGCAGGATGCGACAAAACAGATTAAATATAGAGCAAATTTTACAATTATATCTCCTTTAAAATATCATCTTTCAACTGATCTTGCATAAGCAACTCCATAAAGAGTGCAAATAAGACTTGCGTAACAATGTATATATCATAAAGATAGTGGTGAGGTTTACAACGGGTTCTGAACTGGTGGGCCAAAAATTGGTCTGTTTGGATAGGGTAGTGGATAGCAACTAAATGCAACTAACCATATAATCATGCACATTTATAGAAAAAAGTCTTATCGAAGTATTCCATCATGGGTAGGTTGTGTGGTGTGCTATCATCCTTGGAAATCATAACAAACGTAAGTTAAAAGAAAATACCACCCAGTCTACATTTAATACAGTACAATTAACAATTGTGGTACTTTGTTGGGTCACCACTTGATGTACTGTACAATGTAAAATCGAGGTCCACCAGCAAAACCCATTGAGAACCATTGATCAAGAAGGCACAAGAGTTTAGTGAGTTAGTGTCCAGTCCATACTGTAAATGCCCCTTTGGTCACTGATATCATACTCTTCGTGACCCACAAATCTTTAACATCAATTATTCAGTTTCTCAGATACAGGACTCTGATGTGCAGTGAGGACGATATAAAGAGTCATAAACTTTAAATATTACCAGTACTCCACTCTTCTTCACACCCTGTCTGATATTACTGCAGAGCCAGCTTTTCTTTTTCATTATGAGTCTGACCTCACTCTGAATTTGGTGACAATAGGTCTGAAAGTTCTGCTGTGGAATTCAGTCTGTGCTTACCAAAATTTTAACAACTGCCCCCAGTGACTGAAGAAGTGTTGTTTAAAGTATGGGCAGCATGCGTGGGCATGCGATGGAAGAAAAGTGACTCAAGTTGTTCCAGGCAGGCTACTCAGCTGTAAGCCCAAAGTATACTAGGTGGTGGTGGCGTAGTGGCTAGAGCACAGGGCTGCTAATCAGAAGGTCGCTGGCTTGAACCCCACGGCCACCACCATTGTGTCCTTGAGCAAGGCACTTAACTCCAGGTTGCTCTGGGGGGATTGTTCCTGTAATAAGTGACTGTAAGTTGCTTTGGATAAAAGCGTCTGCCAAATATAAATGTACTTCATTTTTGATGCAAGTTTGCATACAGTCGAATGCAAAGTATTAAAAGTATACTCGATTTGACGGTGCATGCATTCCCGCTACAACTACTATGAGATACTGGGCTATTTCTTTTCAGGATTTTAGACCCAAAAAGATTTATTTTTAAACTGGCGGCAAAAAGTTTGGAATAATGTACAGATTTTACACTTATGGAAAGAAATTGGTACTTTAATTCACCAAAGAGACATTCAACTGATCACAATGTATAGTCAGGACATTAATAACATGAACATTTACTATTACAATTTGAAAAAAATTTAACTACTTCAAAGTGTTCTCATCAAAAAATCCTCCATGTGCAGCAATGACAGCTTTGCAGATCCTTGTCATTTTAGCTGTCAGTTTGTCCAGATACTAAAGTGACATTTCACCCCACACTTCCTGTAGCACTTGCCATAGATCTGACTGTCTTGTTGGGCACTTCTCACCTTACAGTCTAGATGATCCCTCAAATGCTCAATGGGGTTAAGATCCATAACACTCTTTTCCAATGATCTGTTGTCCAATGTCTGTGTTTCTTTGCCCACTCCAACCTTTTCTTTTAGTATTTCTGTTTCAAATGTGGCTTTTTCTTTGCAATTCTTCCCATAAGGCCTGCACCCCTGAGTCTTCTCTTTACTGTTGTACATGAAACTGGTGTTGAGCAGGTAGAATTCAATGAAGCTGTCAGCTGAGGACATGTGAGGGGTCTATTTCTCAAACTATTGCAGCTTGGCGATAGCTAGCAACAGCTAGCAACAAACATGATAGCATATTCACACCTCAGACTAATGGCAGATTTATACTTTTCCATCAAACATGTTAGGTACATGTTAGGTATAATGTATATTTATTATACATGTTGGGCATTTATTTTACACATGGGCAATATTACCTACTTTTCTAGGTTCTTTTCACCCCTTTCTCTGACTTGTTAAACGCAACTGACTCACATGCCGAACTGAAAGAACGTCATGGCTCCTCTTGTTCAGTCAGTAAGCAGATCCTCGTTCAAGAACAAGATGACTGAGTGATTCATTCATTTAGTTTACGAACGAATATACCAGTACATTCAGTTCATTCTCAAATGACCGAACTGACTGGTTCAGTGAAGGAGCTTATTGATTCAGTGGGTGAAACCAATGATATGCTCCTTCACATAGCCTGCAATCAAATGCTTTTTGCTCTTGATAGCAGTCTCACGCTTCAAAATAGAGCAAAGACGTTTGTGAATGTACAATGAAGGTGCTTCTCAGTCGGAAGGCTGCAGCCTCGTTAGGCTGGATATCTCGGCTGCCACATCATCAAGCGTTGCCGAAAGCCATCTCATTTGTGAGGACACTGGAAGGCAGCCTCGTTTCGCAGCATTCATTTGCCATATTTTGGAGGATGCATCGGGTGTATCCTTCGTTGACTTCAATCACCCACAATCCTTTGCGCATGTCCCAAGTTATTTAAAAAAATGGTGGAAACTAGTCGCATGCCCACGGAGGTCGAAAACTTTATAACGCAATAAGTAGAAAACTAAAAAAATGAAAGGAGTTTAGACAATATAACAAATTAGAAGATACAAAGCACCAAAAAAAGAAAGAATTAAAATTAATAAAAGGGTAATTACATTAATTTGAAAAGCTTAAATATAAATTCTAAGATCAATTTGTTGCAAAATGTATTATATAAAGGCTTTTTTTGGGTGACTATCTTTGTGAATAACAAATTTTTGCTAAAATAATTTAGAGATTAAGGACATATTTCTCGTTTCCTGAAGTATATGGTTTTTCTAAACAAAGTAACACATTACAATACATAGTTCTGACCAAATAGTTTGCCTCATTGATCTCATTCTAGAGCTGAATGCTGAGGAAGAGTCTAGCCTACAGCCTCAGAAGGACTGGTCTAGGAAGTACACAGCCTAACTTCTGTTTGAGAAGCACCCATTGTATGGGGCTAAATGAGATTCAATTCCCTTCAGTTTGTTCGCTTAAAAGATTTGTTAAAAAAGACTTCACGAACGACACATCACTTGCTATTGCTAATCAGAACAAGGTGGTATGAGCAGAAATTTGGATGCGCCCACAAGTGCAATATGCATTAGATATATCAATATTTTTGGGTTATCAATAGAATTATGTATTATCAATAGAATTGTGACCACTTTTTGTATTTCGTTATAATTTATATTAGACTAAAAGCCATAATACCACAATTCTGAGTCTTTTATTCTAGATATAAAAAAAAGTTCTGTTGTATTGCTTGCTTCCACTGTCAGAAATTCAAAAGATATTGGACTAACTTTTTTGTTTTGTGTGGTTCAGTGCCTGAAAACAAAGAAAATGAGGAAAGCTGCCCTTTATTCCTTGTTCCCTGATATTTCTTCCCCTCTGACCTCATCTCTCCTTGCCTTCTTTCTCCTGACTACCCATCTCTCCTCCTCTTCTTTCCATTACTGACATCTTGAATCAATAATTCAGCTATGTCAGGTTGAGGTTCTCCCAGCACCTTATCTTCCCCACACACCTCTCTGACTCATTCCTCAGCTCACTTCACATTTCCCTAGACCCCTCAATCTTTTCCAATGCATTTCCTTCACTATCTCAAAAATGTTGCTTAGGGGAAGCTTTTTTCCATTTTTTAAATATTTTTTTTAAGGACATCCATTTTCATTTAGTGCAGTACAGGCATGTCAGGTCAGACATCAGTTCACAGACTGCTGTAACATTTTAATGGCTACACCAGTGGCAGAGCTATGGGTTGGCCAGGGGTGGCCATGGCCACCATGGACCGAAGCCTGGCCACCCCATTGGCAACCCACTCACAACTGCTGTAAACTCATTTTTTTGATCATTTTTTGGCAGAATTTAGTTCTTTAGAGGTGAAATCATCGCTGTACAAATGTACAAACTTAACAGGTGTGCACACCAAGGTTGCCAAACCTCTCCGTCCCATTTGTCACTGTATTCTGTTTCCTTTTCATTGGTTTAAGTTCAATTAGTCTTATTATCTTGTTTGTAGTTTAGTCTTGCGATTGGTTGTCTTGCTTACTTGTTAACCTTGTCCTTGTATTTAAGCCCTCCTGTTTGCTATTGTCTTTTATCAGGTATTGTTTATGTAACATTGTTTGTTCTATGATCAAGTCAAGTCAAGTTCATGTTTATGTTTTGTTCACGTTTAGAATAAGGGTTTCTGGATTTCACGTTTCTTAATAAACTGCACTTGGGTTCTACACTTCACGTCATAGTCATCGTCTCTTCGTTAAGCATCGTTACATACACAAGTTTAACAGAATATTTAATGTAAATGCTTTTATAGAATTGTAAGCTTCGCATTTTTTCCTTGAAACCCTCCAAATATTGACACCATTTACTTCACTTGTACTTCCATTTCAATGAAACCTCGAAGAAATTTTTTTTCGTGTTAATCAACATTTGACACAAATGCTGTCGATTGAGCTTAACTTGTATTGAAACCAAAATATCTAATTGAAATGGTATTTAAAGGTCCTCCTTGCCGAAAAGCCTAAGGTGGTTTGCTTGTCTTAGCTGGTCTCCCAGCAAGGTCAGTTGGTTGTCCAGCTTGACCACACCTGGAGACCAGCTAGACGAGCAAAAACCTCTCAAAACCAGATTAGGATGGTTTAAGCTGTTGTTGTTGTTGTTGTTGTTTCAACAGTGTTATCCATTTTCATTTCAGATCATATTTGGGATTTTTTTATATTTTTTTATTTCCCATGGCATAGTCTATTTCAAATATACTAAAGGTGATCATTTCCTCACACAGGCAGGCACAGTATCTTCACCATTACATAGAATATGCAGAATTCTATGACTCTGAACAGCTACTTAGCTGCTGTGCAAAGTATTAATCTATCTTCCTGTATTTCAAATGACAGCCTTGTTCTTGGACTGACAGGTCTTATTGACCTAGGACTTTTTTTCTTGATCCAGGCCTTGAGGGTTTAGTCTGGGTCTGAGTCTTGTCTAGACTCCAACCCTTTATACCTATGGCAATAAGTACTTTGCTACTAAAATTAACTCTTGCATTCTTTAAAACAGAATCTCCCTCCTCATTCCATCACAGATCAATATCTACTGGAGGAAATCCTGACTGACAGCTGCTTTTTACCCTCTCAGCAAATGGTGGGTCTGTCTATGATTGACATCTATTCTTTTATCTTGATATCAGGATAGACTTTGATGTGTGTGTTTGTGTGGCCATTCAGCCAGGTGACCTCATGGCTCTTGTGGTGGTCATACTCCTGTTCCAGGGGACAGGAAGTTCCAGCCCAGAGGGTCAATGAAAAGAGCAGGGGAGAGAATTAAAAAGAAAGTAAGGCAGTTGGAGGACAGCCTTTATAGGTTAGTATGAGCAGGTCTGGGCTGTGAATCAGGAAATTCAACTATTCTTTATTCTATCAGTTTATGATGTTCTCTCAATAGGAAAGAAAAATCACAGCTGTTTTTGGTATCTCCATTTGTTCTCTTAAACTGCATTGAGGTTAAATGGGTGGTTAAGTGGAGACATTTCCTTAATGAAATGTTCTGGGTTCAATACAAGTTAAGCTCAATTGAAAGCATTTGTGGCATAATGTTGATTAACACAAAAATGAATTTACACTCGTTCCTCCTTTTCTTAAAAAAAAAAAAATCCAGGTTCCAGTGAGGCACTTACAATGGAAGTGAAAGGAGGTCAATTTTTGAACATTAAAATACTCACTGTTTCAAAAGTATAGCCACAAGACATAAAGGATATGTGTGTAAACATGATTTAAGTGTGATAAAATCACTTACTAACCTTTTCTGTGTAAAGTTATTGCTCTTTATTACACATGCAATTTCAACATTAAATAAAAATAACAATTGAACTTTTTAAAATAAATTTTTCACCCTATAATTTAAGAGGCTTAAATATGACAATTGTTGTAAACGGAATATAAAATAAAACTTACACTTTCACAAGTTTATGTGCAGGGTTGGGGAGTAATGGATTACATGTAGTTGGATTACATATTTAAAATACAAAATATAAGTAACTGTATTCAACTACAGTTACAATTTAAATCATTGGTAATTAGAATACAGTTACATTCAAAAAGTATTATGATTACTGAAGAGATTACTTTGCATTTTATTGTCATTTGATTCGTTTAATATTTAGTCTTTTCAGATGGAAAATATATTTACATATAAATGATGCGATACAAAGTGCATTTGATCAGCGGTGAAACACTTTGTTATGATGTGTTACATTCATACGAGCAGACAGAGAAGTATGTTTGGAGTAGAAGAAATAGAAATAAACATTGTGTAAATTGTCAGCTTTACGCTAAGCTAAAATGCTATTTCTAGTCATTTTGCATGCACATGTTACCAGACACGATCATATATTTTTATCAAGAAAATTCACGTTAGATCATAATTTCTTTTTTTTAGTAAGACCTTTGATATTAGGGCAAAAATCATATTCTTGATGATAATTTTTGTATTGTTTTCCTGTAAAAATATCTAAAAATCCTTAAAACAAGATCAATTTGGTTGATCTTTTTTTTTAGAAACAACACTGCATAAGATATTTAGGTTTTTTCAGAGAATGTATTTTTACCATGTGTATTTTGTCTTACTTTTTGGCAGAGATTTTATAATCAAAACAAGTGAAAAAAATCTACCAGTGCTGAAGAAGTAATCCAAAGTATTTAGAATATGTTACTGACCTTGAGTAATCTAACGGAATTTTACAACTAACATTATACAGCATGTAATCTGTAGTGTAATACAGTTAAAAAGTAACCCTCCCAACCCTGTGTATGTGTGTGATACATAAATAGAGCACATCAGTACATCCACAGCATGAAGGTAAGATTGTTTTAAAATCTCTGCTCTGCTTCCAGTTGTTATGACATCCCCTGAACACTTTAAAATACTCATGATAACTTTTGACAACTCTATAGCCTGTAAATCCACTTCGCTAGCTAATTACACTTTGACATCAACACCATAGGTATCTATGTAGCAACCGCTAGACCGGAAGTTTCGAAACAAAATTGTCAAGATTGCTGTGTGCTAGATTATCTGGCGCATAAGGCCTTTCTGATACGGAAGCCTACAAGGTTAGCTTGGATTAGCGCAACGCGGCCGTTCCATAGACATTCTATGGCGGTGCACTGGGGAGCAGACAAGAGGCCGTTCTTTTTGAATGGACGTCTATAAAGGAGACGCTTCACAACGTTGTAAGCCGCTTTGTCGAGGAAACATTTAATGAATTAACCGCCTGTCCGCTTATCTTCAACATGTTTTACACTAAACAATCCTTTTGGAGTGAACTATGTGTGGACTTTACTGTGATAAAATTGCTGTTTTATAAGAGAAGTCACAGACGATTTTACGTCCGGACGGTGTCAGTTTACGGCTCTCTCCATTATTCTGTATTAATGCATCATGAAACTGTCGTAAAAAATGCGAGTTGACCGTTATAGATGTTGAAAGTTGCGTTTTTAAACTTTGAAGTGTTGCTATAAATATGACTCTTCATGTGCTCCCTAGACATTTAGAGAACATATTAATGTATTGTGTTCCCTTTAATTTATTCCTTAAATATACTTCAGAACGTCTTTAAAAGTTCTATAAAAACATCTTAAATTTAGCTTCATAAAAACCTTTTGAAACCCTGTATTAAACAAATATAAGCTCAAATGGCAATTATTATATTAAAATATACAGGGTTCCCACAGTCATGCGAAATTTGGAAATACCAGTAAATGAGAATACTTAATTGCATGGAAGAGCCATGGCAATGTTATATTTATGCTTAGAAATTGCTCTTTGTGAGTAAAAACACTGTGGAATTCTCTTAATCTGGAGTGACTGCAAAAGTAATTGAAAATAGTGGAAATGTTTGGTCAAAAAGAGTGGGAAACCTGAATATATCTCTGTTTATCAGACAGAGGGCTGCTGCATGGGCTCTGACAGTAAACTGGAGGCACTGGTTGCTAATCAGACACAAGACCTTACCCATGCTCTCGCTTGTGAGTCATTCTTTGATTTACTGTTTGAATCTGTGACACTGAATAATTACATACATAATTATCTAAACTCCCACTCAGTGAGAATAAGAAAATGGTGTGGTTTTAATGATCTCTCTAATGCAAAGATATTTCATTTGTCTTTTTAACTGATCCTATTTTCTCTCTCCAATTAGTGAGATAGGCCTACTGCACATATTTATAAATTATATAATGACTACTAATGTCTATCGAGTTATGACTTGCTGAACTGCAGTTCCTAAGGTGAAAGCCACGGTGTACTGCAAATGCTCAGCATATCCAGAGGAGAATGAACGACTTGCAGAGAGCGCACTTGAGAATGCAGATAACAAGCCAAAACATTACCCTTTAGGTACGCACATACACACTGTCCAAGACACTAAGTCCTTCCTGTCACACGCCACTAAATATAAGGATTTAAAGTTGCAGTATCCATGGAAACAGCAATCCACTGAAAAGGAAGTGGAATTAGAAATTTTGGGGAGGATGATAATAACGAATGTTTGAGTTACAAGAAAATAGAGCTCTGGGATAGCACAAAGCAGAAAAATTGCACGACTCAACAAGCATTGACTTGATATCTCGGTCGGAGACCACAAAACCTTTACACCCCATTTGAATTCTGCAGAGAATCATCTACATTAAAGCGCTGTGGAAGAAGTCAAACCTCTCAAACTGCTAGACAATCCTGACATTATAAACAGCACTGAGGAAGTAAAGATCAGTTACAAGGCTCTATGAAATACGCATCATTACCCTTGCTAAAATGTTGTTTATTCTGTAGTAACACAGGTATAGAACAGTTATAGATTCATATTAAATCTATTCTCATTCATTCTGTTCATTTCACACCAGTACATTTTTACATTATTTTATGTATTTTATGTACATGTGTTTCAGCCGTTTGTTTTTACCATAACAAATAATATAGTTTATTTTTTAGAAAGACTAGCTTAATTGACCTAAATAGCATAGGTCCATTGTGGTTATGGATATTATTACAAATGCCAGTTAAACAGAGGAGGAACTATGGCCAGCTAACTATTTTAAAGGGCAAGTACTGTACAAGTAGGATACTGTACAATGTATAATTTATGGGTTTAAAGAACCTCTATTAATTTTGGCCAAATTATGGAAAATGTTCCTGTCAGTTGTAGCAAATTAGCCATGCTTTCCTTCAGATATTTAAAGACATTATTTCCTATAAGTTATTAAGACCCTGATAAATGGAAAACAATATTTCAAAAGGACACAACCATTTTTACTGGAAGTATAATCCCATCTCAGTAAATGACCTATAAAAATAAGGTGTTATTTAAATTAAGTTAATTTAGTTTGATTTCCATAGCATTTTGAAGTAAACTAAAAAACTAAAAAAAAAGTAAAAGTAAAAAAAATGCCCAATGTAAACATGAAATGCAGCTTTGTAATTATATTAGTTAGTAATTCATTGCCATTATGTAACGAACCAACTTTGAGCTTGGTACCTCGGCAACCACCTAAGACCACTTTTGAACCCAGGGAAAATCATTATGCCATAGTGTATGGGTGTTTTGGAATTGTAAATAGCAGGTTAACTGGTTTAAGGAAGCAAAATAATCAAAATAATCATTATTTGCCAATTAGTTGAGACAGGCAATTTAAGACTAATAATAATTTGACGAGTTAAAACAACAAGGCAATGTGAAACAGATGTTAAACAGGTGAGGCAATCGTGTCATATTATATAGGGAGCCTCCAAAAACAGCCTTCAAGAACAAGAATCATTCGAGACTTGTCAATTTGCCAACAGATGCTTCAGCAAATAATCCAGCATTTTGAGAACAATGTTCCCCAAAGACTATTTGGAAGGATTTTGGGCACTTCACCCTCTACAGTGCACAATATTGTTAAAAGATTCAAGGAACTTGGTCAAATCTCGGCGTGTAAAGGGCAAGACGAAACTGACTACTGAATGCGCATGATCTCTGATCCCTCAGACATCACTGTCTTAAAAAACATCATTGATCTGTAATGGAAATCATGAACATGGGCTTGAACTTTAGTAAACCTTTGTTAGTCAAAACCCGTCTCCAATTGAGAATGTGTGGCGCATTATGAAGCACACCATCCAGAAATGGTGATGTTTCACAGTGGTAAACACTCGACTGTCCCAACTTTTTTGGAGCATGTTGCAATCATCTGGTTTGAAATTACTGTAAATTTTCTATAAAAAAAACCTATAACATTCACAAAGTAAAACATCATATTATGTGTGGTTGTGGTGCTTTCAATATAGCAAAAGGTGAATATAATTTACAAATCAATCCTTTTCATTAGCAATTTTCATACTGTCCAAACTTTTACAGAATTGGGGTTGTACATTTTCCTTGTCTTCTATCTTCCACTTCATCCATTTACTTAATCTATATTTTCTATACTGTCTATTTCTCTACTGTAAGTACTTCATACACTTTGACAGAACAGTACATATTATCAATCATGCCAAAAAAGCATTGTTGTGTCAGATTGGGAAAAATATCTTTGTAAAATCATCAGGAAATTAAGAAATCCCCTCTACTAACAATACACCATATGTACGATGAGAAAGAGATTATATTTGAGAGACAGAAACATCTTGACATTTTGTGATATTTGCCATTTATTTCCACAACAGTTTACATTTATATGGTGTACAAATTAGTGTTGAGCAGAGAAAGCCAACGTTTCCACACACACACGCACACGCACACACAAAACGTGTTTGTGTTTCACCGGGAGAGTGTTAATTCTTTGCTCGTTAATCCGTGTGATAATTCCCCTGAAAGTCAATGATCAGAAAGTGTTTCACCATGCAAGAACATGACAAACAAACAAATGCACTACTCTTGGCCAGCAGAGAACTCTATGATGAATTTATGTACTGGACTACATCACCCTCATTACCATAAGCCTCTTCCCTCTTTCTGGTTTTGCATGTAGCAGCTAACACTAGCTGTTATCATGGAGATCATATTTGAATATAGCGTAATTCATTTTCACTGTGAACCCCACAAAAACTGTGAATCAATAGAAAGAATACATTGAAATGTATAAGACTTAACTGATTCACAATAAAGTGTATCACATAGTAATACTATCATAAAACTTAGGCTCCCTTCAAAATTGCAAAAAAATAAAAAAATTAAATAGTTTAAAGAAAGAGGGGGATAGAGTGTGTGCAGTACACGGGCAGACTGATTCGTGCCAGGTCATTTTCAACACATTATGTATATACAGCTGATGCAGTTATTACAGTTATTATTTTAACATCTCATACTCTGATTATCTGCTAGGTGAAAGCGGTGTTCTTGTGCAGTCAAGGTACAACAAATAATGGTAAATGACTAAAACGGAGCTAGCTAACCACATCTACTCACTGCCCAAACAAATTTATAACCGATGCGTTTTAATTACGGTCATTGTGAAAAAGCTGATCTGTCTCCTACTGGAAAAAATCATTTCAAATGTCAGTCGCTAGCTTTAGGAACATCTTCTAAAGCTATAGCTAAAGTACAACCTAAAGTACAATATGTAATGTTTGTTTGGGCAGAATGTAAAGGTCTTTTGAGGTCTTACAAATGTTGTTATCATGAACATGCACAACTTCTTCAGGGTTACCAGAGTAATAACTGTACAATATTTTGGATTGTGATTTTGAAATTGTGATTGGTTGTTTGAAACAGGGTAAAGAATGTCTGAGCACATATGATGCATCACACTGAAACCAGTATATACCAATATAAAATAGAATAAATAAAATAAAAAATATCATTTCTTTTCAATACAATTTTTCTTCTTAAATTGTCCCAGGACATGCAAGGCAATGTGTCTTTGTTCTCAAATCGTCCTCCGTGCTAAAAGACTGCATAGATAGACACTTACAGTTCACATCTGTCCTATAGCAAGCTCTCCTAAAAAGGATCATAAAATAAATTCATATTCACAATCTCTACCATCTTTCACACTACTTCTTTTTATCTTTGTATTGTCAATTGGTTTATCTACAACACATACATTGATTTTTACACAGTATGGCCAGAATAAACAGGATAACGAGACATGCCAATGCAAAAAAAACAAAAACCTACCAAAAAAACATGACAAAATAAAGTATCTGAAATTTGAAAAATAAAGGCTTATGATATGTTTGCTATATATAGATACTGTATGTACAAACATAAGTGACTCTTCAAAACCCTTGTTAAAGAAAGGGTGTTAAGTCTAGGATTACAGGTGACACGTCTGGAAAGACCAATCCCAGAGTGCAGCAAGACCACATGAGTGCGTGTGGGTCAAAGAAGCATTGTGAAGCGTTCCAAGGAAAGGAAGCTGGAATTTAACAGCTCTTCACAAACACTGAAGTTATTCCACTAAACTGGATCTGCTGCAAACTGTTCCAACTGGTCAAGTATATATTTTTTATTTCTCTTCCAATCACTGCAGAATTGAGCTTATTCAAGAGCGTCAAGTCCGAGTTACTTGAAGAAAGCACTATGCTGGGGGTCCAAGCCGAATTTCAACGTGATTGAACTGTTTGGCTCTACATTAAGTTCTTTCACCAAGAGTTATTCGATTCTCCTCCCCAATATTCTTCTTTTTAAAGGAAAATTGGCAATTTCACTTTGGAAATATAAAAAAGCACATTCATACATTTTCACTACACACTACACCGAATGGGTCATCCCCTTCCACACTAACTGTGGTAATGTAGGGAAAGTCTATGGGATGCTTAATCCATTGATGTGCATTCATTTTTTGTGTTTCATATTGGCATACTTTTTGAGCCTCGATGTCAACAGAAAAAGTCCAGAATAGAATAATGTCCGCAGAGCTTCAAGAAGGAAAAAAATAGAATAATTTGGTAAAAGCTTTGATTCGTTTTTACACGTTAACCCATCACATGTGCCATTGAGTCATTTGACATCACTTTTTCTCATCTATCCATTCTCTCCTTTACCTATTTTTGCATTCATCAGGATAATGAAGCAATATCACATGAGCAAGAGTGCTGTTGTTTTGATAATCAGCTGATATTCAGACCAACAGCACGAATGCAAGTGTGGTAGTGGTTTTATACAACAGTTCTATGAACAAAAAGTTGGTATTGAGTAACTTACACTTTAGATGCTTCGTATTTTGTCAATATTTGCTTCGCAAATTAAAATAATTGCAGCTAAAGCAGGCTTGCATTTTGCCGAGCAACGCAAAGACTGATAGGCTGTCTGGAATTTTGTGGAGAGATACAAACAGAGGAGTGTCCCAGTGCCGTGTATACTAAATATCAGCACTCTTGAAACACCACATGTTCGATAAGATTAGAGGACCAGAACTTACTAGTGTATAATAAAAGATGTGACAGTTACAACAAAAAAAAGTGTGGTTTCATGACACTTAAAGTACAAACATCCTTCAGCAAATTAAGCAGCATCAAGCTCCCCTCAACACACACACACACACACACACTCTGCACACACATCTGATCATGCAGCTACAGTTACTAACTGTGACAATACCAAAGAAGCTCTGGTGAGGCAAAGCAGCCATATTTGTTTTGAATTATACACACAAACAAACTTTCATTCTAATTAAGGCCACATCCACACTAATACGTTTTCGTTTGAAAACACATATTTTTCTCTCCGTTTGGGTCTTCTGTCCACACTAAAACGGCATTTTTGTTAGTGAAAACTGAGCTTTTTGAAAACGCTCTCCCAAGTGGATAAAACGCCATCTTCATGTTGTTGTGTGGAATGGGAAAACAAAGATATCCGAAAACGATGACATATTTGTTGTCATGTGACGCAGTCAATAACAATCAATATGGCGGCCTGTGTTATAGCGGCGCTGTTTTGCCTGACATTCACTTTAATAGCGTTGTTAAAGATAAATGTTACTTTGTACAACATTCACATTGCATTCCTTCCAAGGTGATGGGAAGTTTACTCGGAATTGGTGTCCGGCAACGGAACAAGAGGACAATTGTGTTTCAGACCATACATGCAACGGCAATTTTTCACATGCGCAGTAAGGGGATTTAGGGGATTTGTTTTTTCATGTTTCAGTGTGGACGAGCAACTTTTGGAAAACTTTTCGAAAATGAAAACACAGTTTTCAAATGTATACGGATTAATGTAGATGCAGCCCAAGTAATCTCTGCTGACGAAATTCAAGCAGGCTTTGTCCGCACAGGGTGGGGTTTTGTAGCTGGTTGGTGCCTGCTGATTTCCGTCATGCTTGAGAGGTGTGGCTTTCCATGCAGATACGACCAACATATGGGTGGTAGTAATCGAAAGAGGCTGAAGTTTGTGGATCAAGTGCGTGTTTCTGAATAAAGGGTATATTTTCTTGGCATAAGCTCATCTATGGATTAGACCTTGAGTTCCTCTTCATTTCCATCAAGTCACTGGTATGTACAAAATATTTTGATAGTTATAAGCATGCAGAGTGTGTGACAGCGAGTATGTGTGCTTGTGTGTCAGATCACTGGGGAAGCTCAGTGACAGGTCTCTTCTGTTTGAGTGTATCGATGAGGGAAAGAACTCCACGTTTGACACTGGTGGAGACACGGCGTGTGACTGAATCCGCAGGGGGCGCCTGTGAGCAGGCTTTCTGAGATGGAGGGCGTGCCACCAGACACTTCTGATACCTCAGCTGTGTAGACATAAGAAAACAAGAAAAAAAAATATTTAATTAATGTGTTGAATGTTTAATTCTGATGTTGATGTTGATGTTGTAACAGGCTGGGCCAGAAAATAAAGAAAAAATTTCATACCAACTAGTCCTCATATTACTATAATTCCAATAGAACTGTCTTGTCTGTTCTGTTGTCAAGACATTTCACTTGCACAAGTTGGTACAGACACTAATCTACAACAGTTAAAGTCATTAAAACTCATTTTTAACAAATTCACATATTTGATATTAGCAAACTATAGATTTGGAAAGGGCATCTAGGACATCTACTTTGTATTTGACATGAGTAATTTTCCAACAATTGTTTACAGACCAATTGATTCACTTTTAATTGACTATATCACAATTCCAGTGGATCAGAAGTTTACATACACTAAGGTAACAGTGCCTTTAAGCAACTTGGAAAAATCCAGAAAATTATGTCAAGCCTAATTTAGCTTCTGATAAGCTAATTGGAATCAATTGGTGGTGTACCTGTGGATGTATTTTAAGACCTAACTTTAAACTCAGTGCCTCTTTGCTTGACATCATGGGAAAATCAAAAGAAATAAGCCAAGACCTCAGAAAAACGCTGCAGAGCAGTGGAGCTTGGGAGCAATTTCCAAACACCTGAAGGTACCACATTCATCTGTACAAAAAATTGTATGCAAGTATATACACCATGGGACCATTCAGTTATCATACCACTCAGGAAGGAGATGCATTCTCTCTCCTAGATAAAAACTTAGTTTGGTGAGAAAAGTGCAAATCAATCCCAGAATAGCAGCAAAGGACCTTGTGAAGATGCTGGAGGAAACCGGTAGACAAGTATCTATATCCACAGTAAAACGAGTCCTATATCGACATATCGACAAGCTGCTCAGCAAGAAAGAAGCCACTGCTCCAAAACTGCCATAAAAAAGTCAGACTACAGCTTGCAAGTGCACAAGGGAACAATGATCTTCCTTTTTTGGAGAAATGTCCTCTGGTCCAATGAAACAAAATTGAACTGTTTGCCCATAATGACCATCATTATGTTTGGAGGAAAAAGGGTGAGCACTGCAAACCAAACAACACCATTCCAACAGTGAAGCGTGGGGGTGGCAGCATTATGTTATGGGGTGCTTTGCTGCAGGAGGGACTGGTGCACTTCACACAATAGATGGCCTCATGAGGAAGGAAAATTATGTGGCAACATCACAAGATATCAGCCAGGAAGTTAAAGCTTGGTCGCAAATGGGTCTTTCAAACCCCAAGCATACTTCAAAATTTGTGGCAAAATGGCTTAAGAACAACGAAGTCAAGTACTGGAGTGGCTATCACAAAGCCCTGACCTCAGTCCAATAGAACATTTGTGGGCAGAACTTAAAAAGCATGTGCAAGCAAGGAAGCCTCTAAACCTGACTCAGATACACCAGTTCTGTCTGGAGGAATGGGCCAAAATTCCAGCAACTTATTGTGAGAAGCTTGTGGAATGCTCCCCAAAACATTTAAACCAAGTTAAACAATTTAAAGGCAATGTGTGGCATGGTGGAGTGGCCCCACCCTCTGCCCTGCCACACAATGCTACCAAAATACTAAGTTTTTGTAAACTTCTGACACACTGGGAATGTGATGAAAGAAATAAAAGCTGAAATAAATCATTCTCTCTACTATTATTCTGACATTTCACATTCTTAAAATACAGCAGTGATCCAAATTGACTTAAGACGTTTAAATGTATTTTTCAGATGTAGTTTAAATGTATTTGGCTGAGGTGTATGTAAACTTCTGACTTCAACTGTATGTGGTCTTGACTCTGATTGGAATATATAGACTATAGTATTGCTTATTGAATTAAGCAACAAAGTGAATATTGCTCATCATAAATCATTTTAATGTGCTTAATATTTGACCATCAAGTTTCCTACAAAACAATCAGAAACCCAGCATAGCAGCATTGAAAGGTTTGTTTACGGCAATCAAACAATACCTACATATACAATGCCAGGCCAAAAAGAAAGGCGCCATTTGGATTTAAGTCAGTGTTATGATCTGGGGTTGGTTCAGTTGGTCAGGTCTAGGCTCAGCAATGTTATGCGGCAATAAAATGAACTCAGCTGAATGTACTGAATGACCAGGTTATTCCATCAATTGATTTTTTTCTTCCCTGATGGCATGTGCAAATTCCAGGATGAAAATGCCAAGATTCAACAGGCTCAAATTGTGAAAGAGTGGTTCAATTCAACGTGGGGTGTGCTGGAGAAGAATTTACGGAGTTGTCTGACTTTTCCATCGTCAATACAAGATCTCGGCCAAATTAATCCAGCTCTGGATGGAAATAAATGCTGTGACGTTGCATAAGGTTGTCAAAACAATGCCACGATAAATGTGTGCCGTAATCAAAGCTAAAGCTAAATATTAAATTGTGTGACTTTTCTTTTGGCCAGGCAGTGCATATATATATAAACTATTTATTACAGCATTTGCAACTCCGTACTGTATCACAACAACTGTTTTGTTGGGGAAAAAGTGCATATTAAATGTCAGCTTGCTGAAGTAGTCACTTACATGCAAAATGTGCTTAAGAATTAAGATTTTCCTATAAACTGGCATTGTTTTCTGAAGTCACAAAAAATTAAATCCAAAATAAAAAATACTCATATATACCGTACTGGGCAGGAAGAAGAATTTCTAGCAAAAGAAGGACTTAAATATTGATCTGTTTCTCACCCACAACTATCATATAGACATTTAACCACTGGACTCGTATGGATTAAATTTATGTTGTCTTTGTGTGCTTTTTGGAACGTCAACATTGTGTTGCAACTCACCATGCATGCTGCCTGAACAGCCTCTGACACACCGCCAGCATTGGGATCACACCAAAATGCATGACACTCAAAGTGCTGGTTCCCAGAGTCCATGATAAATGCAAATGAATGCACATCTTTTCCTACTCCCATGAATGACAGGAAACGCACGCGACACTCCACTAGCACCTCCTCTTCCTCCTAAAATAGATTATGACACTTTGAGTATGAGTGACATTCAATAATTCATCTATGTCTAATTGACAAAGGGAATTTTCATTTGTGTAAGAGTCTAACTATGTGATTGGCCAAGATATCTGTCAGTATACTTTAGGATTCCAATACTACAGTGCTTCAGTATAGTACACAGCTATTTTTGCAAAGATCCTTCAGAATTTTAACAGGTTAAAGTTTTGTAAATGCCTTCTCTTTGATGACAGTGACTGTTGCATCAGCTACATTCAGCATCACGGGCATCCAGTCATCTCGGGATGATGAGGACATTAAACTGTCTATTGCACCGTTGAGAATGTCCATGCCTAGAGAAAAGGGGCATTTGACATTCTGTGTAACTGCATTTATGTATACCAGTCAAATGTTTGGACACACCAAGTCATTCTTTATTTTCCACATTTTAGAATAATTGTAAAATTATCAAAACTATGAAATAACACAACTGGATTTACGGGAATTATGCAGTGACCAAATAGGTAAACATACCAAAACCATCTTGTAATAGCTTTGTTATATAGTTCACCCAAAAATTAATATTATCTCATTATTTACTCACCCTCAGGATATGTGTGTTTGACTTTCTTTCTTCAGCAGAACACATTCTAAGAAAAATTGTAAAAAATTGTAAGCTCAGTGGGTTCTTAAAATGTGAATGAAGTGAATGGAGATTTCTCTTTTGAAGCTCAAAAAATCTCATACAACAACAGTTAAAATAATGTCTATGATCGGTTTTGGTGTGGAAAAAGATACATATTTTAGTACTTTTTATCTATAATCCAACGCTTCACGAGAGGGTGGAGTCCAAGCGGTCTCTCGTGTGATGTATTCGGGTG
The DNA here is from genome assembly GCA_032164185.1 of Moxostoma hubbsi. NCBI lineage: Eukaryota > Metazoa > Chordata > Actinopteri > Cypriniformes > Catostomidae > Moxostoma > Moxostoma hubbsi. The sequence goes on along the minus strand of JAVLUX010000012.1, from coordinate 44,476,628 downwards.
ACATCCAGGATAAGCACACAAACACACCATTGTGAGAAAATAAACAGATAGAAGACAAAACTAACCAAGCTACTGTACAGTGTTCCTCCTTCTCACTTGTAAACAGCATGTCGCACGTGTGTCAGTTCTTGCGTGTTTCAAGTGCCAATGCGATTATGTCACACTCCTGGCCAGAAGCATGATTTAGAGTAAAAATTTGTTTTATATTTATCTTTTTCACACCAAAAGTGATCGTATTGCTTTAGAAGACATTAATGTAAATGCTGGAGTTGTATCGATGACGTTTATGCAGACTGTCTGTGATTTTTAGAGCTTCAAAAAAGAAATCTCCATTCACTTGCATTTTAAGGACCTACTGAGCAAAGATGTTTTTCTGTTTTTCTTCAAATGTGTTCTTGTGAAGAAAGAAAGTCATACACACCTGGGAGTAAATTATGAAGAATTTTCATTTTTGGGTGAACTATCCCTTTCATAAGGGTTGGATCCTCTGATGCTTTTTAAACAGTATTGAAGTAGTTCCCATGTATGTTGGGCACTTGTTGGCTATTTTTTCTTTTTCTCCAACTCATCCATTAAAAAAAACTTTTACTAAATTAAAAATTGTGCATTGCAAAGCAGTTCATATAAGCAATTAATATGAAGTGATTTCAAGTATTTCAGCATAAGCCTTTAAATCAAAGGGTTTTAAAGATCACTACAAACAAAAATTCAGTCAAGCGTGTCCAAACCAGTGTCAGGATAAGGGGTTTAGGTGTGTGATTTCTCACCTAAAGGTCTAGCAACTGGCAACATGCCAAGATAGAACACCTGGAATTTCTGCACAAGTTCAGTCTTTGGTGTGGGGAACTCTGCTAAGGGTAACACACATCAATTACATTAACACACAACCATTATGCACTCTTACAGAGAAAAGCATACATATTAGCATGTTGTGTTACCTTGTAGCGGGACATCAAGCCCAGTGTGTGTCCTGTCCTGTAGGAATCCTCCAGCCATAGCTTTGGCAATTTTGCGCTCTGCCATGATCTGTTACACAGTACAAACAACACATCCTTACAGCAGAGATTGAACTCATTTAGGTTCCAAACATAAATTAGGGAGGACCTTGTTCATCTAGGCCTGCCAATCATATCCCAAATATATTTGTGTACAAGCGGCTGCTTCCCTCACACCTTCCTTCTTCCGGCATCCCTCCGCCTCCACCTTTATGTCATAACACCTATACCAATAATACTTTTCTAAATTGTCTTTCTGTTTCTTGCTTTAGTCATATTTAAAAGTGTATACACATACATGCACTCTTGCAGTAGGTCTGATATCAACATGCAGTGACACAGATTATGTGAAGCAAGTTCACTTCATACAAGTACTCCACAGAAGTCGGATCAACCGAGACAGATCTTAATATCAGATCTAAACAGGGCCTTAAATGAATAGTTCACCCAAAAATGAAAATTCTCTCATCATTTATTAATACTCATGCCATCCCAGATATGTATGACTTCCTTTCATCTGCTGAACTCATATGAAGATTTGTTGAAAAAATCCTCAGCTCTTTTGGTCCATACAATGCAAGTGAATGGGTGCCAAAATTTGGAAGCTCCAAAAATCACATATATCAGCATTACAATAATCCATACGACTACAGTGGATAAATCTGTCTTCAGAAGCGATATGATAGATGTGGGTGAGAAACAGATCACTTTCATATTCTTCTTCTTGTGTTTTTGGTGATTCACATTCTTTATACATATCCCCCCAACTGGACAGGGAGAAGAATTTCAAGCAAAAAAAGTACTTAAATATTGATCAGCTTCTCACCCACACCTATCATATCGATCATGAAAATATGGATTAAAACACTGGAGTTGTATAGATTACTTTTATGCTGCCTTTATTTGCTTTTTGGAGTGTCAAAATGTTGGCACCCATTCACTTGCATTGTATGGACCTACAGAGCTGAAATATTCTTCTAAAAATCTTAATTTGTGTTCTGCAGAAGACAGAAAGTCTTACACATCTGGGATTGCTTGAGGGTGAGTAAATAAGATAATTTTTATTTTTGGGTGAACTATTCTGAACAAACTTGAGACTGTCTATCTCTGTCGTTTCTCTGCTGTTTAATATAATTTTTGGCAAATTATTGAATGGACCATTGAGGATATTACTTCAAGCAGGCCTGAAAAAGGATATTTTGAAGTAGAATTACAGAAAAGTGTTAGATCTTGTTTGTTCAGCATGTAGTTTCTTACCCTGGAGCAGATTTCGTGCAGACTGGTAGCGATGGCTTTGGCAGGGGTGTCACAGCGGAACACGTGACATTTTAATATCCGAGTGTCCTTATCTCGCGCTACATACGCGAAATCCCTGTTTGAACAAAAATATAGACAGAAGTTTAAACAAATCTTTTAATTGCTTTCAGAAAATAAACACATTTGTATAGTCTGTGTGGATATGTGTGCATGTGTGCATACATGTATATGCTAAAAACAGCCCACAATGACCCCTGATGGATGAAATGCCCTTTAGATTTAACAGACACAATCAATCTAGGAAACACACACACACTCAAAGCAAACAAAAAATGATGTAAAATCCAACTGTGGATAAGATAAATACACCTCTACTAGTAAATGCAGGTGCACACTGCTGTCTTAAATGAAAAAGTGTCTGTAAATATACACCTCCACCTGTATCATACACATTCTTAGACATTTCCACTAAAAATAAACTATTAGGAACAAAAATAAAACTGAAATTGGACTACATCCAAATGCGGACAATACAGATGAAAATGTGAAATCAATTTACCTCTCTCTAAATCCAGGAAAGCAGTCAAGGAAAAGAGGGAAAATATGATGAGACAATAGTGTGTGTGCGTGTATGCGTGCAGATTTCAAAGAACATGTGCATTAGACAGAGCATAAAAATGGCTCTGACCGGATGTCCATCTTGCTGTGGGGTACCACTAACACACACACATAGGGCAAATAACAATAATTGCTGGAGCTTGCTGAGCAAAGGACATTGTTAGTTCACAAAAAGATAAATTTTGCAACAGATTAAAATTTTCATAACCTCCAAAATTAGGACTAGCATTCATGTAAATATGAGTGTGTGAGAGAGATTCAGTGATATATCATGATGTATGTGACAGCTCAAAACATGAGGGTGGCAATACAAAGGTGGTAAAAGGCATGAATATGTAACTGTAACACTGTGGTATTTAGAGGTAATAGGCACACAGATACAGTAACTATCTACTTGCAGACAGTTTGTCAATATTACGTTTCAATCAGCAATTAAAACTGACAGCAAAGAAATAAAATAAAAATGTGCTTATTTATCTCAACGCACACACACAAAATCAGACTGGTCCAGTTAAGGGTAAGTTCACATAATAAAATTCTTCATTTGCACACCCTTATGTAGTTCTGTTAGGACTTGGAACATAAGAGAAGTTTTGAAGAATGTAGACACTGTTCTTTCCCAGCACAATGAAAGTGAACAGGGAGTGAGTTGGTCAGTCTCTAACATTATTATATTGTGTGCTCCACATTAAAATAAAGCCATATGGGTTAGGAAAGATATGAGTGTGAGTAAATAATAACATAATTTTGGGGTGAACTATCTCTTTAATGTGCATGCACGTTCTGTAGTAAGTAAACTATTAAAAATGCTCTTGTAACTGAAAGAACATACATCGTTTCCAACAGTTTCTCCAATTAATTTTTCTATTATAGCTTTTCTATTCTTCTCCTCCTTAAACAGTCTCCCCAGGGTGGAACAACTGTTTAGAATGGGCTGTTTAACAGCACCTTTGCGGGATCTGACAGCAGGCAAATGTGCTGGAGGGTCAAGGACAAACTACAAGAAGTAATAAGCAACAATGCAAATGGACCGAGGACAGAACCTTGCGGTTCCCCTGAGGAGTTTGTCAAATGGCTGTGCTAGTGTGTGCGATGATATCTGAGTGAAGATGCTACAAAGTTGCAGTCTTAAATGTAACCCATTTAAAGATGACGTGAACATCCCGTGACCTACTTTAATAAGTGCACACACAATACGATTCTCACCACAGAAAACAACAACAACGCACAGTATACGTCCATACTTTTCCACTGAAAACCTTTCAACCTCCTAATCCACACTATCTAGAGCAAATCAACCCACTCTTTCACTCTATTATTCTACCTCTCACACTCCAGTACATACTTCCATTGAGAACTACTGACCAAAAATGTCATGCTGTAGAAAATGCTTTTCGTTCATTCACTTATTAGAGTAATGTCTTAAATTAAGTGGCCTACAGAGCAAAGAATGAAAAGAAATGGAGAAACAGAGAAAGAATACTCACATCTAGTTAAGTAACATGTTTTTCCTGCTGTAGCATTATGCTGCTCCCCTCTTCTACAGATTTACACCTCCTCATCTCATCCTCTGCTCTGTTAAAAACATGCAGCTTACCTCTCTACACTCATCCTCTCTCTTTTTTTATCCCCTTTTTTCACTCTCTCTTTTCATCCAATACCAGCATTCCCTCTACCCTCCCCCTCCCATTCTGCTTGTCGCTACGGTAACCTCCTGCAGGGTCTCGGTAGGAAAATGCTACTGATGGGCTTAGTGGTGAATTAGCATAGTGAACATGGTGAGCACATGCAAACAAATACTTCTACATGCAGGCAACACCATAAATCTGACAAAGCCCAGATTGAAGCATGATTCATGTGGACTGCGCATATGAAGTCTGCCCTCTACTGGTCATGGAGTAGTACCGCTTAGACTCAAAGCGCAAAACTGTGATTCAGCAGCCCTGATAAAGTATGCTGCATTCCACCCCTGCATCACTCACTCTCACTCGCTCTCTCTCTCTCTCTTTCTCACACACACCCACACACACACACACACACCCACACACACTCTCTCTCTCTCTCTCTCTCACACACACACACACACACACACACAAACACACACCTTCTGGGACTAAAGCAGGAAAAGTACAGCTCTTTAGTAAGAGGAGTGTGTGAGCAATTCATATGCAATACTTTGCACAACCACACAAACACAAACACACACACACACACAAACGCACACACAAACACACAAACACACACAGAGCCCCATATCACTGGATTAAACTTTCATTAGCACTCGTCTCTCGATCATCAATCTTTTATTTCTGTCCTCTTTTCACTAGGGTGACTTCTTCAGTCTAAAATCATTATTGTGACCTTTAGTGTGAAGGTGGGGGAGGAGTGCACAGACAGAAAGTGAATCTCTCGTGAACCGTTTTAGCCTGTAAAGACATGAAGAAAATCACAGGTGCAAAGATGCTGAGGTTTGCTGATCTGAAATTGCTAATTAAAATGAAATGTGATGACTTCTGGGAGTAGGTTTCTGGGCATGATACAAATTAGGATGAAAAAGAGAAACAAGAAGTGTATATAATGAAAAAAGATTGTTTTTGCATGCTTATGCCATTTGTTGAGCGTACACACCATTGTGATTATGGTTAAAGGAATGGTTTACCCAAAGTTGACAATTTTGTAGTCATTTCAAACCCATGAACCTTTCTTTTTTCCATGGAACACAAAATGAAACATTTTGAAAAAGGTTGACTCTGCTCTTTGTTCTATAAAATGTTAGTGAACTACTGAGTATAACATTCTGCTTAAAAATCTCCTTTAGTGTTCCACGGAAGAAAGAATGTCATATGGGTTTGGGACGGTGTCAAAAATGTACCTTTCCATATTGGGGCAACAACTACCCCCTGGATCTGTGGGCAGGGACATTTTTTATTTTTTACGTTTATGAGAGCATTTTTTTGCATATGAAAAACATACTGTCATTCTTTTATTTGACTACTATAATTTATTTAATTAATATATAATTAATTTACATATTTCTATCTGAATAATTATATTGAGAATATATTACCTCCTACCAATAAAATCGAATTAACATCAAATCATATTAAATGTGACAATGTGTATAAATAGGCTTAAAACAGAATATTATGTAATATATAATAATTCATAATATATCTGATGAAAAATTAATAATGGGGCCTCTTCTGGGTGTTTAAACCCTTTCTTTTTTTCTTTTTTTTTTTTAATAATATTTTTATTAAAGGAAGAACAGAATGACGTATCATATACAGAGAAAGATAACAATGTTCCTTGTTTTTACATTTTCCCCCTTTCCCCACAACCCACCCACTGAACCAAAAAATAAATAAATGAAATAAATAAAATATATATATAAAAAAAAAAAAAAAAAAAAGGAAAAACAGAATCTCAAAGTTGTTATTTAACATACAGTGAGGAAATAATTGACATCATTGTTAGCCCATTGTGTCGAGTTGCGTTATCCGTTCCACTGTGCATGGGCCTTTTAATAACAATATTAGTTTTAGTTTTTGGGAAGAGTTACGACCTTTTCAAAATATGAAATCATTGGGGTCCATACTGAGTAAAAACGTTTGGTGGATCCTCTAAGAGAATATTTAATTTTCTCCAGTTTCAAAAACAGCATCACATCACTAAGCCAGAGTCAGACTAAAGGTGGTTTATTGATTTCCAATCAAGTAATATTCTTCTACGAGCCAAAAGACATGCAAAAGCGCATGCGTCTTGACAATATTTGGAAATGACCACATCTTGTACAGGTACTCCAAAAATAGCCATCTCAAAACTAGGCCTGATATCCTTGTTTAAACCCTTTCTGTTCACATAAAGTGTGTTAATTACGGGAGTGACAACTGCACTTATATACAGTAATAACCATATTATTCAGAAATTAACTAAAAATCATTATGACACTGACAGTTGCAGTGCTAGAACATCACAGAAGCAAAGTTACATAACACATTCACAAAGTTTAAAACCATTTTGATAACATATTTGTGACCCCCCCCCCCCAAATCAGAGCGATTTTTAAACATTATTAGATGAGCCAACAAATAAGACCCAGATTGTGCCTGTGGAAGCAGACAGCTATAGTGTGTGTTTTTTAAATGATCTAAAATAAAATAAAAGAGTGTGCTTTCAATTTATTTCTTCTTTCATTTATTAAACATTTCAAAAACTCTTCATCATGTAACATGTTATCCTCAACTAGCCCATACCAATCTCAAAGACTCATGCTTACCTTCCATTATCACGGCCGACGCCCCACACACGGATGCTTGCGATTGGTTGTGTGTGCAGAATGCTGCGATCCATTGGGTCGACCAGATTCAGCATGTTATTCTCTAAAACGAGGTACATATCCTTCCCCTGGACACACACACACACACACAAGCCAGGAAAAAATAAGGCTCTTTTTCAAAACCTTGCGAGCTGACTTGCTGTCTATTTAGGGCATTTGCTTTTCAATGCATTATCCAAAGTAAAATTTGATAAAGGGGTCATGACATCAGAAATAAAATGTTCCTTTATCTTTTGACATACACTGATCAGCCACAAGATTACAACCACCTACCTAATGTTGTGTAGGCCCCCCTCATTCCGCCAAAACAGCTCTGACCCGTTGAGGCATGGACTCCACAAGACCTCTGAAGGTATCCTGTGGTATCTGGCACCAAGATATTAGCAGTAGATCCTTTATGTCCTGTAAGTTGCGAGGTGGGGCCTCCATGGATCGGACTTGTTTATCCAGCACATCCCATAGATGCTCCATCGGATTGAGATCTGGGGAATTTGGAGGCCAAGTCAACACCTTGAGCTCTTTGTCATGTTCCTCAAACCATTCCTGAACAATTTTTGCAGTGTGGCAGGACACAGTATCCTGCTGAAAGAGGCCACTGCCATCAGGGAATACCATTGCCATGAAGGGGTATACTTAGTCTGCAACAATCTTAAGTTGGTGGTTCGTGTCAAAGTAACATCCACAAGAATGCCAGGACTCAAGGTTTCCCAGAAGAACATTGCCCAGAGCTTCACACTGCATCTGCCGGCCTGCCTTCTTTCCATGGTGCATCCTATGCACACGCACACGGCCGTCCACATGATCTAAAAAGAAAACGTGATTCATCATACCAGGCCACCTTCTTCCATTGCTCCAAGGTCCAGATCTGATGCTCACGTGCCCATTGTATGCGCTTTCGGCGGTGGACAGGGGTCAGCATGGGTACTCTGAACGGTCTGTGGCTACGCAGCCCCATACGCAGCAAACTGTGTCAGCAATGTGTGTTCTGACACCTTTCTATCATGGCCAGCATTAAGTTTTTCAGCAATTTGTGCCACAGTAGCTCTTCAGTGGGATCGGACCAGATGGGCTAGCCTTCGCTCCCCACATGCATCAATGAGCCTTGGGCGCTCATGACCCTGTCGCCGGTTCACCGGTTGTCCTTCCTTGGACCACATTTGGTAGGTACTAACCACTGCATACCGGGGACACCCCACAAGACCTGCCATTTTTTAGATGCTCTGAACCAGTCATCTAACCATCACAATTTGGCCCTTGTCAAAGTCGCTCAGATCCTTACGCTTGCCCATTTTTCCTGCTTGCAACACATTCAAGAATTGATTGTTCACTTACTGTGTAATACTATATATATCCTACCCCTTGACAGGTGCCATTGTAATAATTGAGATAATCAATGTTATTCACTTCACCTGTCAGTGGTTTAAATGCTGTGGCTGATCAGTGTGTACAAATAAAAACATACAGTAAGTTCCAGAACTCAAAACTTTCTCCTTACAGTAAAAAGAGCATTTGTTTAAACCAAGCTGCAAAAACAACCATTCTCTGCTTCCTCCACATTGTGATGTCACACTGTGGTATACATTTGCATCTGACTGCCTCCGCAACAAAACATTAAAGCCTATTTTACCTTTAATCACCTCTGTAGCTCGCCCAGAAGTGGTGAGCAGTGAGATGGCAATTAGAGCATAGAGCCAATCAGAACAGTGGGCGTTAACGGTCAAGTCTTAAAGGAGAATCAGCACCAAAACAGAGCATTTCTGACAGAGGGTCAAAATTAGGGTGGAAAATGATCATGATTTACAAATATATTATTTATGATATTTAGTAGTATTATAAGAGAACCTCAAGGAACATATTGAAATTATAAAAACAGACATGTCATGACCCCTTTAAGTGTTAGAACTCTGTATGTCATACAAAAAGCACTCATCATGCAAAGCACACACAGTTGATTTCAATAGAGTTTACCAGATGCAATGCTGCCTTGAAATTTCCCTTAGGAAGGTATCTAAGAATATTGTTATCAAGAGCACTTCAAAATACAGTGACAATTTCTAGATAACCTATTAACCAAACAGTTTCGATTTTTCTGAATGCAAGTAGCACTTCTATCAATCAGTCAACATTGCCAACTCTCTAACTCTTACAGTAGACATAAGAGATAGGAGACATACCAAATTACTAGAAAACTCTAAAATTCATGTTTCTTTTTCAATGAAACTTTTCCCTCAAAATGCTTCCATTGTTGTTACTTGTTTATTTGCAATGAAATTAAACCAGAATAAATTAGATCAATGCAAAATTGAAGCATTGGACTCAACAAGTATACAACAAGTAAATAAATCTTGTAATTAAGAACAACAAAGTTGATATATCTTTCAACCCATTTTGTAATTCAATACAATACCGTGACAAATTCCTCAGGCATTTGAAATAGTTATACCATCACAGCCCTACTAAGAAGGCAGCATAATTATGCTGTCTACCTTTTGGAACAGCCTTCGAGACAGGAGTGTGCTAAAGATGCCTTAAAGTTGCACTCAGTTATTATTTTATACTGAAAATCGAAAGATATTTACTTCATATCGGAAATCGCACAATAAATGAATCAAAGTTGGCTGCTAATGCAACGATTTGTACATTTGACCATATTTGCCAGTGTAATATAAAGAATTATTGAGTTGTTCACTAGGTTTTGAAACAGTGACGTCAAGTCACAATTGAGAGGTCTTAGGATGCTTGTATTTGTATGTGTGTTGGAAGTAATGAATAAATGATCAGACCAAAAAATAAAAGGCAGCAGGAGAACACAGGCTCTCTTCCTCTGTGTCCTGTCACAACACATTGAACTCTCATTTATCCTTTCCCTCTTACATAGAGGATATTTTTTCCTCCAAGGCATTTCACCGATCCCTCATTTCATTACTTTTCTTCTTTCTTGGCTCTTTCATTTATTTGTATCTTCCTCACTTTCAAGCTGATACAGGAAATGTTAAGAAACATATAGTGGGTATCTTTAAAACAAATCCCTGTGTCTGAAATGGCGTAACTGTTAAGAGTATGTACTCTTAGAATTACGCATTTCTCTGCAGATAAAAAAGTACATTCTTTTGGTATGCAAGTGAGTAGTATGAATACATTCCGGACATACTTAATCCGGTAACGTGGGCATTGTTCTGTGACACAAATATATGAAAATACTGTACCCTGATTTTGTTAAACAAGAACCATTTAAGCATAAGAAACATATTTCTTGGTATACAGTATATAGCATTGACATGAGCTCCCGACTCCAGTGTTGAACGTGACATCTCCTCTGCCCCCGAGGCCTTATGGGATAAAGTGTCTAGTGGATACACGCTCATATTTCTCACTAGTTTAAAAATACTGAAGATTCTGACACCCTACATTGGCATACTGTTTTTTTGGCATACTACGTACTAAGAATACATACTTGGATGCAGCTAATGTGTTTGTGTGTGTGTGTGTGTGTGTGTGTGTTTGTGTGTGTAAGAGACAGTGTCTCTCACCTCTCCCCAGATGCCCACAGTGTCTCGGATGTCATTCTTGCAGTAGGACAGTTGACGGATACAGTTGTTAACAGCGACGCTGCTTTTACCAGGAGCCAAGTCCTCTTCAGCCATCTCTACCCAGCCCAGAGAGCGCACAGCAAAACACTGTAATAAACACAGACCCAACAATCAAACACCAACCCCAGTAACATATAACACACAGCACCACAATTATAACCTTTATATAACCATGCTGAAGTAAAATTATATAAATGATTATATTATAAAATATTTATATTGTATCCAGATTTCTCCTCTACCGAGAGACTCTGAAATGAGGAAACGCCTCTTTAAATATTCATATGGCGATCTCTAAGAATAGCTGCAGTTGATGAGAGAGAAAGAGAGAAAGATGTCCTTTTCTTCTTACAAAACTCAGCATCACTTCACCCATCACTCTGTCATTTAGCAACAGAGCCTGGGTCTGTAATCTTAAGTTCACCATCATTTACACACACACAGAGACACGTTTCATGGCAGGGTGCCAAGATCAAACGGGAAGATCCCTTTAACTAGAAGATCTTTTCTTTCATGTTCCACTCTTTCCCCTCCTCCTTTCTGGTCTCTCTGAGCGCTCTGAGACTAGAACGATCCATCATTCATTCTCTTCTGTTTTCTTAAACTCTGTGATGAGCAGGGATGTGCACAGACATTTTGGGGGCAGGGGCTCAAGTGGAAAAAAGGCTTTCTAATAATTATTTATTTAAAAAAGAAAATTTTAAACAAAATATTAAATATATTAATACAACTCTGACTTATTTACCAATTTATTTTAATTCCCTCACACTCACACAATTGTTTCATACTCAACAGATTTCTAGAAAATAATCAGTTCACACAGAGACCATGGTCTTCTTTAGTATTAAAGGAAACTATGCCACAATGTGCATGTTTTCTATGCTAATAGTTTCAAGTATACAGTATATTTAGAATAATGACTGCACCAAGGAGAGGGACATATATTCACTAATAATTAATTTATTTTGCACAAGGCAATAAATCGTTTTAATTATTTTGGTGTAATTGGAATACATGACAATTCCATGTATGCAAATTAGCGCATTTTAATTAGATAACGCCTGATTTGCATATCAATGTGGCGATAGTGATGACGTTATTAGACATAAATTTGACTGTTTTCACATGTAGTGTCTCCATTAAGTACAGTACATTAGCCTGTTCGGCCATGATATCTTGCCTTAGCAAAACTTTAGCTAACTTATTACATTAGCTAGTAGCTCATGAGTAATGCACATTAGCAAGACACAAGTTAACTATATTTGTCTTTTGGCTAATTAGCTGTAAAGTCAAGGCACTGGTAGCTTAGTCTTTTGTTCAACACCACTTACCTCCATGCAAGCCGGAACTCTACAAAGTCTCCTGACCTGATATTTAGATTTTTTAATCAATAAATATCTTTGTTTGACAGGGAAGTTGTGCATAAAAAGGAATATATAATATTCAATTATAAAAAAAATAAATATAAAAATAAAGGGGGGGCGACACTTTCTCTCGAGGAAGAAAAAGGGCAGGTGCTCAAGCCCCCTTTGATGTTTATGTGTGCATGTGACTGGTGATGAGTCTACATCATTATGGGAGTGTTCATGTGTGAGAGAGATTATTAATTGACAGAATGCAGTCATCCTCCTTCAGTTTGTTTTTAACTGCTGCTGAAAGAGCAGAACCCTAAAGAGAGAAGTACAATGACTTGGAGGAGAGAGAGAAGGAGGTAGAGGTATACAGTAAGTTGAATGGTAACATGAGTAATAGATGAATTCTCATCTGATAACTCAAAACCAGGACTTAAGAATGAAGTCATCAGTGTGATGCCATGATCATAACCAAGTTTGCAGACTTTATTAGCATTACTACGCTGATACTGGGGGGAAATTTGAGGAATGGATTTAAATGTGGCTAAATGTGTTAAAGGGAAAGATCACGAAAAAATTGTATCCTCATGTTGCTTAAAACATGTATGATTTGTTTTCTGCACCAGGGTAAAAGGGAAAGGAGGAGGCGAAAAGTGGCTTGACAATATAAATAATCATTTAATGATTAACTTAAAAGACATGCAACTTAAACACTTAAAGGGCAGCTGCCTGTAGCGCTCTCTCTCCCAAACTTCCACCTCAGGCGGCCTTTATCCCTCTCGTCGGCTTGATTAGCCTGATTAGGGGCCGGGTGTTTGTCATCAAGGCCCGGCCCCACCCTCCTCCTTGCCACATTTTCTTAAAAGATATATTTATCAGAATGTCCAGACTGCTCTTTGCATACAACAAAAGTAGATGACACCAGAGGCTATCAAACTCCAAATAGTACAAAATAGTGACAGGCATGGTCACCATTCACTTTCCTTGTAGGAAAAGAGCAGAACATTATTTCATCATTTACTCACCATAATGCCATCCTAGATGTGTATGACTTTCTCCCTTCTGCAGAACACACTCTGTAGGTCCATACAATGCAAGTGAATGGTGACCAGGATTTAGACGCTCCAAAAAGCACATAAAGGTAGCATAAAAGTAATCCATATGACTATGGTTAAATTCACGTTGTCTAAAGCGATCCAATCAGCCCAAAATATAACTGCTTTTTCACTATACATCTTGATATCAGCAGTCACCATTCACTTGTATTGTATGGACCTACAGAGCTGAGATATTCTTCTAAAAATCTTCATTTGTGTTCTGCTGAAGAAAGAAAGTCATACACATCTGGGATGGCATGAGGGTGAGTAAATGAGAGGATTTTCATTATTGGGTGAACTTATCCTTTAACTTCTTTAGTCTTCCACAGTCAAATCATGCAACATTTAAATGACATGAGTGTAAGAATGATGGCAAAATTTTCATTTTTCAGCGACTATCCCTTTAAATTTAGCTTACTACATTGTACATTTTACTGAAAGTAAAATCAACTTAGCTAAAATATGTCATAAATGGGCATGCAACGTTGTTCCAAATCTGAGTGTTCTGCAGAATCAGAATTTTGTCATTTGACAAAACTATCTAGTCAGTAATAACATAAGAGTAATTATATTTAAAAAATGAAAAAAATTGCATATTCATGCCCTTGATGTGATTCTTTTATAAATCAATTTTAGAAAATATGCTTTTTTCAATTGTGTTGTTTCACATTTTATGATTCAAGGCACAAATGCTCGTGATTATCCTTTTAATGCATAGTCTATTAACAGAATTGGAGTTGTTTAGTGCTTTCAGCTAACATCCAAGTTCCATATTGTTTTGTGAAGGACTTAAACATAAACACAAGACATAATTACTTTACACATTTGTTTGTCCATTAAACCCTTCCACATGTTTCCAAGAGTGAGGTACTTGTGAATTTCTGTCAGTAGATGGCACTGTATATTTAGGATTACATTGGAAGTTGGAAACTCCTGACAACACCAAATTCCACAAATAAACAAATAAACAAGGGAACAACATGTAATAAACATTGATTTTCAAATTAGCTGTGCCAATGCTGCCATCTGAATCGAACGTAGCATTTATTTGCCATGCTTAATTGAGAAGAACATGCTCACAAGAGGGGTGAAGGCAGGGTCATGTTATGGTGATTTCTTAAACCATCGGTTAACCTGAAGCAGGCCAAGATTGTGAATTTATGAAAGGAATATTCCACATTTGTGGCAGTTCTGGATAATAATTTTTTTTTTTAGATAAACTTGAAAAAATTCACATTTTCCAATGAGGAAAATGTTGTTAGACGATGTGCAAATTATGACAGATAGAAGGTTTCAAAGGGGTCAGGAGGTTCAGACTATCATACTTACAATTTAAGTTAAGCCACATTTGATTATTAAATACAGGCCAAGTAATTCAAAGCACATTTTTACTCACATTTGACACTTGGTGAATGTTAATTTTGGCTCCTTCCCTCAAGACTAAATTAAGTTCTCTGTTGAGCTGTTATCTTTGAATAGCTGCAGTATGTTGTCTCACCTTGGCTTCAGGGTCACTGTTAATGCTACTGGAATCTTCCTCTTCAACGGGAGTAGGGTTTCTAAATGCACACATACACAAAATGAGAAGAGGTATATGCAGCTCACTTCTCATAAACACACACAAACCATAGAGGACCTCATAAAGATATAATGGTGTTCATACAAAGAGGATGATTTTTACTATACCCTATCCCTACTGTAATATATTTCTCTATATTTATGAGGACATTTTCACACACACACACACACACACGCTTACTTAGCTATCTAAATGGGAACATACTGTAGTCATGTTTTATATAAATCTAATTATATAGTTACTACACCTTACACTATATAACCAAAACCCTAATCCTACCCCTAAATAAGATATAAATCTATCTAATATGAAAAAAAAATGCATATGAAAAAGGATTTTTTTTCATTCATCCAATACTTCCAAATTAGGGCATCACCAAACGTCTCAAAAAGAGGTTTTGTCATATTTAGCTAACTTCTGTGGTCCAATTCATCCCCAAACTAAGACTACATAAATCCACACACACCGTAGCTTGAGGGAGGCATAGCGGAGAGTTGCTCCTTCAAATTCCTTTAGACTGGGGTCAGGGTTCACTGTGGCCGCCTGTAGATCCTGAGGCGGAGAGATTTTACAGAGATGCTTAAAACAAGCAAGCACACATTAAGCCAAGTCTAGAGCCAGTGCTGAGAATGTGTGCGTGTGTGTGTGCAGATCATGCTTAGCAAAACTCTTTAAAACCGGAAAGGACAGTGCCCGCAATGAGCGATGAAATCAACTATTTACCGGTCTTAAACATGACTCAGGCACACTTGATGTGAAGACAAAGTACATGAGCATATTTACAAAAGGAATGGGAAAGAGGAAACGGAGAAATGAAGAGTGACTCAAGACTCAGGAGGAGTGAATAGGAGGAAAGCCATGCTCAGATGAGATTCAACGGCAAAAGGTGAGGAAGGTACAAAGCAAAAGGTATCTGCTCGGCAGATTTTAGAGAACACAACTTCATCAGTAGAACGTCTACAGGTAGAACCCATTCTGCATAAGTGCAGAGGCACAAGATTTATGATAATGAGATGTTTGACAAGGGCAATAATAATGAATTTAAATGTTGTAACAGTTATGTACAGGGTTCCACACCTTATAAACAATGAATATCTATTCGTTTTTTTGTTTTGTTTTTCATTTTATTCAGTTTTATTTATTTATTCAATATAATTTTATTGAGATTGCACTCCCAAAGAGCATTAACAGGCCTATAAATCACTAAATTAAAATCCATAATATTTCTAGGTTTTCCGTGGGACCCCTGTATATATTCAGTGCATTGCTACTAAATACATGAAAATGAGCCCGCAAGAGAAAAACTTATAAAAGACTATTTAAGTCAGTTTGGCCTCTATTTGTAACCGATATTTCCACTTTTCCAATTAATCGGTTATCATTTCTTAAATATCAGGTTTACCTTTAACCTCCTAAGACCCCCGCATGACTGCAGTGTGCATTTTCCATTTCCCTTTTTGATTTGTAACTATTATAAACTACTATAACAAGCATTTTAGTGTAAATAGTTTTCCTAAAAATGTATGTCCACATTTGTGGACAGATGGACTAAGTTGTTGAATATTACGCATTTTCAAGATTTTTTTTGTCATCAAATAATTTATTATGTGTCCAGGGGTGTTGGTTATTCATGTGTTAGAGACGTTATATACATTACAGCTGATTTTCTATAAAGTTGAATAAATAATTAGGATTGAAAGTAATGGCCTAATAGCATCATCAAATCTCTGCCAACCATGTTAAAATAAAATTTTGCATTAAAAAAATTCGGAATGTATGTACTGATTATCAGTATCCCATGTCTGTGAAACATATTGAGTGGTCCAAACATCATCTGCAGCATGAAACTGAATTTAAGACCAGATGTTAAATTAATTCACTTGGCTGCATAGGAGTGATATATGATGCTCCCTTGCTCCATAATTAGTGAATGACTTAACCTCCAGTGTGCTGTCTGTAGTCACTGGCCTCAGAACAGTTTGAAACACACCTTATTTTCATCCTAACTTTGTATACAGCCTCTCAAAGCAACATTTTTCAGCTTTTGAGTACATCCATTGATTCTCAATGTGATAACTGAGTCAATGAAGGATTTTTATGGAAAGTTAGTCCTATTGCCAACGTACATGGACATTGTGTTTAACAGCGTCCCATTTCGCGATAAATCGAAGCAATTTTTAAAATGGCATATTGGATGAAACCAGAGGCTCTACTCTTTTGACTCAAACAGGTTTTAATGTGAAAACTTAAGCTGGTTTCTTACCAGATGTAGTTTTGTTGCCATTTCTCTGAAAGACAAACTCGGCTGAGATTGGCACCATGTTGTTTTGTCACATGACTCGGTGCACTGAAAGTTTTACCCTTTGTTGACAACATAGAGTCTCCAGAACTGAGATCAGTTGGTTTTAAAAAAAATTGAATTAAGCATAGCCAATTGCGAAGACAAAACGTAATGTCCACACATGTGGAAACGGGGTCACACAAGGTTAAAGTTAGACACAAAATACTTTAAATCTTAAATATTAAGTGAGGGGCTTTGCACAAGTGTAAACTGCAAGTAACGCGTTATTCACACATACTCCGTGAGCAGCGCGTGAGCAAAGAGCTCGCATTGGGCTTTCACAATGGCCGTGTCTCTTCTGCATAACATAGATTCGGCTGTGCACAGAAAAAACGTATCTCTGGGAAAATACATAAATTATATCTTTTATGAGAGGTGATAATTGATAAGTATAACAAATTGCGTCTTCATGAAATCATATGTACATGAGTAGGACCACATTAACATCACAATGTTAAATCATTTTCATAGATGCCCAACCCATACAGTATTGGGTGCTTCAATCGTCTGCATTTAGTCAGAGAACAGAAACTGTTGTGTGTCCCCGCATCATGTTTGCATCAAGCACAACAGGGCTGTTAAATTAAATAAGTAAAAAAAAACATCTTTGTAAAAACACCTGACAAAACCGTGTTAAGTAGACTATTATTTACGACATAAAGGCAAGACACATATACCAGTAAATTGTAACATCAACTCACTGAACAAAACTGATAAAGCTACTGCTTCCCACACCTTTTCCTCGCTAATAAATCCTTGAATAATAAATGCTGAGGGTTGTACAGCACTTCATAATTCTCAACCTCTACAATCAGTTGGGAATCGTCCAGTGTTGTGGCCTTGCAAATCCGAATGAGGTAAACTGTTGCTTCAACGATAATGGCGGGTAGTCTTGTAATGGACACTTGCTTATATTTATCAACATAAATGGTCATGATTGGTTAATATTGTAAAGCCTATACTATATCCTATATATACATAAACAGGCGAAAGATTATTTATTCTTTACTTTAGATAGTTTGTGCTTGTTTGTATGCAGACTTAAAAATTGTAGGATATTGACGGTTCAGTTTAAATATTTTTCATTTGCTTTTGCGTCTTTTCTATACTCTCTTGATTATTTTAGCTTTTTACAACACCCAGTGCCACTTGAGTTCAGCGTGAGCCGCGTGGCAAAAATAGGCTCAACGCCGAAACAATCTGCTTACTGCCACATCTGAGACACTTCCGGGATGCTTCACCTAACGGCTCCTTCTCGCAATATGAAGGCTGTAATCTGTTAAATTGGGCACCGGAACAAAAACGCGCTACTCACGCTCCGCTCACAGAGTATCTGTGTATCTGGCCTAAAACTAGAAAAATTCATTATTTGTAGACACAATATTACAGGTAGATTTGTAAAGCAGTTCAACTTATCATAATATGTGGATTCAATCGAATTGTAAGAGCGATAGTCTGACCGTTGCTGGTGTAAATAAATAATCAAAAAACAATTTACATGGTTTCATAGCCGGTGAGAAATACATACGGTCAATAAATTTAACACTCCAATTGTGGCATAAAGTTAAATTTGGACCCTGTGTCAAACATAAAGTGTTGACTGTTCTAGAAGACATTCTACTGAGCATTTGGCTATACAGGTCATTAAGAAATTGCCTGAGATACTAACCTTCCAGATCTCACTATCAATCTTTCCCACTGCAAAATCACTCCATGGCTTTTTCTGCACCATTATTCACACAAAAACACACACACACAAACACACACACAAAGAGGGTGGACAAGGTTGAGGGGTCAAGGGTGGGTGGAGAGAGACGGCACAGGGTTGTTAGATCACCCAACAAGCATATGTTTGTGTATGATGCCTGTTGAGTGTGGGTTATTGTGTGTGTGCGTGTGTGTGTGTGTGTGTGTGTGTGTGTGTGTATTTGGATAGGTGCGGTATGGATGTATATATCTTGCTTTAAGTGGTATGGCTCCTGTAAGTATCCGAGGAGAGACAAAGCTGTTTTTCACTACATTCTGAGAGTGAAAAAGTTCATTACCTTGTCATCCTCCCGATGGCACATCTCAGAGTGTCTATCCTTTCCTGGCATTATCTGTAGGGATGAAGAACGAGGCTACACACACACACACACACACACAAAGTTGTACATTTATGACTAGAAATAAGGGTTTGGCAGTATGACAAATATCACAGTATGTGATTTTATATAATAGAAGCGATAAATATCACAGTATAGTTATTTCTGCTGGAAATGCATCAAAAATGCTTTATTTTTTATTAACCATGTAGCAAAGCCTATTTTTGGATAATCTACTGAATTAAATCTAATTGAATTAAATCTCACATAACATTCCTTGTCTTGACATGTTTTGTGCCACACTGTAAGCTTGATTTTTGCTTAGTTACAAGTCAAAATAAATTTTTGTGGTAATCAACATCATGCCAGAAATGCTGCCAATTGAGCTTAACATGTATTGAACTCTGAATATTCCTTTAATGCATTGCAATACTTACAATTCTGTATTAAACTGCAACTGGTTAACTTTTTTTTCAATGCATGCTTTACTAATATATCCAGAACAAAACCGTACTCATTGTGAAACCTAAACAATCAGAGAATGGCAGGACAGCTGTAAAATGGGACACTGATGAACAGACTTACAAAGTAGCAGCTGTTGACAAATCCACAGGAAGGAACATTGCCATCGGAGGATGAGGAAGAGTTTGAGGAGAGGATAGGCGTAGGGTCCACACAGGAAGAGGACGGGATGGGGGCGGGTTCAAAGGAGCTCTCGGAGGTGGTGCTGCCTGAATGACTCGATGCCCCAAAAAAAACATCAGCATGAGACATTGACTGGGGGAGAACAAAAAAGAAGACATGAAGTCTAATAAAAACATCAATTGTCAAGGTGGATAAATCTCATTTTTATCCAGTGAATGTAAGTCCAGTTTGCATACCACATGGTTTCAAAGTGTGTAATCTTTGTGTGTGTGTGTGTGTGTGTGTGTGTGTGTGTGTGTGTGTGTGTGTGTGTGTGTGTGTGTGTGCGTACCTCATGATCCGGGGTGGGCGTGGGTGACAGGGAGCCCAGGGAGTGTTTGCGGTTGGCATGGTTAGGCCCAGTTGGCACTGGATGGCATGGGGCTGGTCTCTCCCACTGTGTGGTGCCCGTTGGAATGTGCCAGTAATAAATACCAGCCATGTCTGTCATCATCTTCCATCCTGGAGGCAAATCAGGGTCTGTCTGAAATGACTGCTCCCCCCAGATATCTGTAAACACAAATACACAAGGTCAGGCGTGGTCCAAACACATCCAACAACTAAGATATCCAAGACTCCCAACATGCGAACAACAGCTTTAACTTGTTTACATGGACATTTAATTGGCAACCAAATAATTTATGTTAAAGCATAGATAATGACCCACTCCATCTTCAGCCATGGTCAAAAGTATTGGCAGTGACATACATTTTGTGTTTTGCAAAGTTTTCTGCTTCAGTATTTGTAGATACTTTTTTCAGTTGTTTCTATGCTATACTGGAAAACAACGATAAGCGTATCATACATTTTTATGGCTTTTATTGGCAAAAACATTCAATATTTGCAAAGAGTCAATATTTACAGTGTTGACCCTTGTTCTTCATAACCTCTGCAATTCACTCTGGCTTGCTGGATATCAGCTTCTGGGCCAAATCCTGACTGATGGCGATCCATTCTTGCCTTATTAGTGCTCGGATTTGATCACGATTTGTGGGCTTCTGTTTGTCCACTCGCCTTTTGAGGGTTGACCACAGGTTCTCAATGGGATTAAGATCTGGGGTGTTGCCTGGCCACAGATCCAAAATTTCAATGTAATGATCTCCGAGCCACTTCATTATTACTCTTGCCTTGTGACATGGTGCTCCATCATGCTAGAAAATGCACGGATCATCGCCAAATTGCTCCTGGATCGTTGGGAGAAGTTGCTCTTGCAGGACGTTTTGATGTCATTCTTTATTCATGGCGGTGTTTTTGGGCAGAATTGTGAGTGAGCCCACTCCCTTGGATGAAAAGAAACCCCACACATGGATGGTCTTCGGATGCTTCACTGTTGGCAAGACATAGGACTCATTGTAGCATTCACCTTTTCTTCTCCGGACTATCAATTTTCCAAATGTCCTGAACAGTTGAAACGGGGCTTCATCAGAGAAAATAACTTTGCACCAGTCTTCTGCTGTCCAATCCTTGTACTTCCTGCAGCATTTAAGTCTGTCCTTGATGTTTTTCTTGGAGAGAAGTGGCTTCTTTCCTGCCCTTCTTGACACCAGGCCATTGTCAAAAGTCTTCGCCTCACTGTGCGTGCAGATGCACACACACACCAACCTGTTGCCAATATTGTAAAAGCTCTGCACTGGTGGTGACATGATTCCGTAGCCGACTCCTCAGGAGCAGATGGTCCTGGCACTTGCTGGACACTCTGGGACATCCTGAAGCCTTCTTCACTGCAGTTGAACCTCTATCCTTGAAGTTCTTGATGATCCGGTAAATGGTTATTTCAGGAGCAATATTCTTTGCAGCAATTTCCTTGCATGTGAGGCCATTTGGATGCAAAGCAATGATGGCTGCACGTCTTTCTTTAGAGGTAACCATTGCTAACAAGAACACAATGATTGAAGAACTTCTTCCCTCCATTTATAGCAATTAGTCTGCTCTTATAATCCAGTCAGAATGATAGAGTGATTTCACCGGACTAGTACTCATTCACACTTTCCAAGGTGCTGCTGATGTGATTAGTGAAATTATGTTAGCTGGTCATTTTGAGCCAGGGCCAAAAAACTGTGAAATTTGGGTTTTTGTGATAAAGTTATTTTTTTTTGCCAATGAAGCTTTTTGCAATTATTTAAAATGCGTCTGATCACTCTGCACAATAATCTAGAAACAATGTGAATCAACACAATAACATCTGAAGCAGAAAACGTTGCGAAACACAAAATTTATGTCACTGCCAATTCTTTTGACATGACTGTAAGTGTATTTTTGAGGATATGAGTATGCTATAATGCAGTAATGCTTTTTCATATCATGGCACAACATTATCACAGCCAAAATGACAAAGAAAGGTGTCATATGTTCAAAGTTAAAATACCATCTACTATCCTAGATATGACAACTAAAAAGCAAGATCATTTTGAAATGACTCCTCATGAAAATTAAAACACTGTGGTGCTATCTTTTTGTCTGACTAATGCCAGATGGAGGGAGTGTTCGGGAAACTTGTTTGAAAACAGTCATATTGTATAACATTTGCTTGCTAGAACACTTTGAAAGAGCTACAAAATAAAGTGTATCACAAGGTTTCCACCATGAATAGGCATTTTTTCATAGACTCTATCATACTTTAAAATCTGTCTCTCACACACACACACACACACACACACACACACACATATGCATGAACTCGCTACTGTTCTATCTGTCCCCACACAGCAGCTGGGAATGTTTGTTTCATGTTTCAGATGTTGGTAAGATCATTATGCACACAATGAAATATGGGCGAGGAAAACCACACGTACTCACAGAAAACCACTGCAGCGTCTTACTCACATCTGCTCAACAGATTCAAACAAGGAAACACATCCTTAATAAACCTATAAAGCTCTTACACAGAGTGTGTTTGAAAGAATTCTAGGAGGACATTCTTCACATGACACCTCCACAAAATGAATGCAGCATATGACAGATAATCACAAAGAAATTTACTGACACTGTATCCTAAACAGGCCCAATATTTTTTCTGTAGATAGTTGATAGGCTGGTACAAGATCCCCCAGAATAAGGCAAAATTTCAGTTGTCGGTACCATTACCAGTGAAATTTCATGCTTCTTGATACCAATTTCGATACACAGAAAAAATGTGCTAATATGACAAAGTGCTATTGAACACACTACTTTAGCTAAGTTAAATTTCAGTGTAAATAATAAATACAAATTATTATTACATTTCTAACAGTTTGTTTTTAAGCAGGGCCCTACTGAAATCTATTTGATATTTTCCCCAAATATTTTCCTTTTTTTAAATTATTTTTCCAGAATTCCATGTTTTAAAGTTTAATTTCATTTCATTATCAAAATGGTGCCTAATCAAAAATTTTCCTTAAACTTTTAAAAACTTTTAATAAGTAAAAAATAGAATAATTACTTATCAACATGCAATTGCATTTTTTAACATACATTAATTCAGTACAGAAGCAATCTTGCTTGTAATTTATTGCTTAATTTGTGTTATTATTAAAATGATTATTCATTATTCATTAATATTATTTTTACAGTGTGGATTACATTTTACTATACAGTTATAATATATTTATGTTGCAATTTCTTCAATTTCAGGTGTTTAGCTTTTACTATGAATTGTACTTTTATTTTTACATGTATTTTTGATGGAAGTTTAACTTCTTTGGATAAACAGTTCGCTACATGGCCCAGTGTGATCGTTAAAGCACAAATGCTGTGATATAAATATACTAATATACTACATATACACGGGGTAATCTCCTTGTGATCGCTATGATGTGGTTCGCTCTCCGTGCGGTGCGCGCGGTGAATTGCGCGTGGATGCCGCCGCGGATTGAGGCAAGTCACTACACCACCACGAGGACTTAGAGTACATTGGGAATTGGGCATTCCAAATTGGGAGAAAAAGGGGAGAAAATAAAAAAATTAAAATAAATAAAATAATGAAGCTTAAAATTTCTTCATAAAGCCATAAACATTTAAATAATTTATTTTCAGCTTGCATTCTGAAAAGCAGTTAGTGAGGCAAACTCATGTTTAAATATTTCTGATTAGGTGCAGGTGAAGTTCATTAGTGTCAGCATTTGTGCAACGCAGTGGCTCCTTTGGCTTGGATAGATGGCACTAGTGTGTTCCAAATTACTGATATTTTTTAACCCTACACCCTTCAAACCTCCAAAGCTCTCACTCTAGAGGGTATAGGGATGAGCCCTTCAGAATGGAACGTACCTATGGATTTAACCACTGGATTTATATGGAATACTTTTATGCTGCCTTATGTCCGTTTGGAACTTCAAAGTTCTGGCCACCATTCACTTGCATTGTATGGACCAACAGAGCTGAAATATTCCTCTAAAATCTTTGTTTGTGTTCTGCAGAAGTAAGTAAGTCATACACATGTGGTATGGCATGAGGGTGAGTAAATTGTTAAAGAAGTTTAATTTTTGAGTGAACTACCTCTTTAAAAAACTTTGTTTTCATGACAACATAACGCCAGTAAACCTGAAATCTGATATACATTGTAACATTGCTAAATCCCTTATTTTATCACACTAAAATTACTTTCCCTATTTTAAAAATACATAAATAAACAAGGGACCAGTCCAATTTGTGTGTGTGTGTGTGTGTGTGTGTGTGTGTGTGTGTGTGTGTGTGTGATAATCAACATTATGCCACTATTGCTGTTTTTAATCATACTCTGAGGATGTTTTGTTTGTTGGTTTCTATTTCTATCAGAGGGCTGGGAAAATGCTTTTAAAAGCATGAAATGGACTTCTATTTGACCATGTCCTCTGCCTTTCATGTCACAGCTTAGGATAGTTGCTAGTTAAGGTCTTGGGCCGATGCAAATTCTTGTGGTGCCATCGGCCAATCAGTGAGGTCATGACATTATTTTCCAGAGTAATAAGAGTGAACATTTATAGCTGTAGTGACTGGCTAAAAATGTAGTGATCACTGTAGTGATCATGAGCAGAGATGGCAGATTTTAAAGTGTAAACTTCCGAGGGTCCTGCACCAGCTAGGCAACTGCCATTGAGATGAATGGAATGTTAATGGAAAGCTTTCTCCGGGTATGCTAGACCTCCTTGAAATATCCTATCAGGACACTCCATTAAATGAATGAAAAACATGAGTTGGGCAGCCTTACTGTTTCTTTAAGGCACATCTCACTTCAATGAGTAAATAATAAGCCAACAGAACAGTCTAAGTGACTGCCTTTTAGCCAGCACTAGTCATGTAAATCTAATCTATTGTGTGCTCAATAAAGTCATCTTCTCCTGTCCCCCAGTTCCCTTTAATAAGACAATGAGGCACTGCAGCACAGTACTGTAGTTTCTTTAATACAATGTATTATGATTAGCAGAGATGTATCGTGGGAGTTGCAGTCCCTGATGTAAAGTGGGTCACAGCAGCTGCCTAAAAAGACCATTGCAATTCTCAGAGAGAACACAACATTAATAAGGACAAAAATACAAAGAAATAGACATAATCGGGTTGATGATAAATTATTTGGTGGATGTTTAGACAAAAACAGCCACTCCGTTTTTAAAATCAACATTAAGAGAGAGACAAAGAGACAGAGGGACACATACAGATATGCACACAGAGAAAAAGGCATGTGCTTCCACGTAGTAACTATTCTTTTCTATGCTGGTTCTAACATTCGACCCACTTTCATTTCACCTCTCTCTCCTCTCTCTCTCTGCAGTCTATAAAGCATGTGCTGAACAGAGGGGGAGGGGAGCACAGCTGTAAAATTCATGCACATGTGCACATACACACACTAACGGAGCGAAGTGCTTGCCATGAACATATGCACAAACTTTAGTATGCAGCACACAGCTCGTGAAACCCCTCACAGCAACCTCCCTCTTTAATCTCTCTCCTCCGCCTGCATTTACAAGCATGCACACGCAACGCAGACGTGTAGCTACATGCGCAGCAAGGACTCACAGATTCATTTGTATACAGGCAAACACACACGCACAGTACCTACCCTCGTAATTCACTATAACAATGGCCAACATGTAGTCTTTACCCAGCATCATGACTGAGCAGCCGTAAGCAGAGCAGACGACATGAGGAAACCGAAGAGCAAGAGAGGGAAGCAGAGGTGGGGGCGACTGATGGAGAAAGAGAGAGGGAGATACAGGGTAGTAGAGAGAGAGCGAAAGACTGTTTATTTGCTGTTTATTTTTTATCCTAATCAGTCAGGAAGATAGATATCAGCTTCCTGATCATCCTCGACATACGATTGGTCGTGTGGCCACACAAATTAACCTCCCTTTCTGTAACCCCGACAACCCCGGGATCATTTTTCTTGCAGTGTCACCCAGTGCATGGTCATAAGGGCAGGTTGATAGAACTTAAAATACTCAATATTTTCAGCCTTTTTGACATTATTGAATATACAGTATACCTCAATATTTATGCATTTGTTCCAAAATGGCTTAAAGGGATAGTTCACCCAATTTTTTATTTACAAAAATTATCTCATCATTTATTCACTAACATACCATCCCAGATGTGTATAACTTTCTTTCTTCAGCAGAACACAAACAAAGATTTTTAGAAAAATATCTCAGCTCTGTAGGTCCATACAATGCAAGTGAATGGTGATCAGACCTTTGTTGCTCAATCACATAAAGGAAACATAAAAGTAATCCAAAAAAACCTGACATCACTTTAAAGGGAAAGTTCACCCAAAAATGAAAATTCTCTCATCATTTATTCACCCTCATGCCATTCCAGATGTGTATGACTTACTTTCTTCTGATGAACACAAAGATTTTTAGAGGAATATCTCAGCTCTCAAGGTCACTCATGCAAATGAATGGTGATCAGACATTTGTAGCTCCAAAAATCACATAAAGGAAACATAAGACTCCAATGGTTAAATCCATGTCTTCAGAAGCAACATAATAATTGTTGGTGAGAAACAGAAACAAAAACACCAAAACTAGAGGCTTTTTATAAAATGTGCTCTGCCTGTGTTAAGAGATTTCACGCTCATATAAACATACATGTCTGATGAGCTTCCGACTTTGCAAGTCTTGCCTTGTAATATAACTTGGCTTTGCTTTAGAAGCACAGACGCCATGATACATCTTCTCTCATCCAACACCTCAACAACACATATCTGTGATGAGGAGGAGGGCGGGGCCGGGCTGTGAGGACACACGGCCTGCCCAGAATCAGACTAGCCGAGAGGGGGATAAAGTTCGAGGGAGAGACGCGCACACGGCCACGTTGTGTGTTTCTATTTGTCTTACGGTTTATGTTTGTTTTATGTTGAGTTTTGCATTAAAATGTTATGTTGACTGTTCAGCCAGTTCCTGCCTCCTCCTTGCCCGTCCTTATATTTTCACAGTATCCAAAGCGTCCCCCAGTGGATTCAGATGTATCTGTGATATTTGGTGACAGATTCAGAGGGAAAGCAGTGTAAATCAGCACTGTTCACAGCAGGGAAATGCGGCAAGGAAAATGAATATGCAATATTCCAGTAGGGTTTTTAATACTCAAGTTGTTGGTGCAGAACGAGTACTCTCGTGCACATCCCTAATTTCATACATATCAAACAATTCCAAATGTGTTTCGCAAGAAGTAAAATAGAGTAGAAATCTAGTTAGAAATAATCATGTTTACAGTCAGAGTGCAAACCCTGCTGCAGTAATGCCAGTTAACATCTGTGTGTAAAACCAGTTCGCACCTATCAATTACCCACCCCGCTGGCCAAACATTCCTGCCACACACCTGTGAGCTTTTCCTGACTACAGTGTGAGAGACATTGACATTGTCACTGGCAGCCTAGGTTGAGTGACAGATGGGGGCAGAGAGGAGTCTCGGTCATTGCCATAGAAACAGGCAAATTGTCCAATACTCACTGCAGAGAAAATACAACAAGCAGAGCAACTTGCACCATTTTTAAACTCCTATAACATTCTGGTTTAGCTGAGTAAGTTTACTGGAAACACCAAATAAACTAACTAGCGAAAAACATGTTCAAATACACTACATTTGGGTTACAGTAAAAACATCATAAAGCACTTTCCCATTCACAGTCAGTTGGCCTTCCGTTGAACTTAGCCCAATAGCTTTGGGAGACAACAAGGTGGTGATGTAACATATACTGTACTTAATACAAAGTTATAGTCACCTCTGTCACCCTCTACATTGATGAAGCTGGATAGTGCATAGTGTTTCATTGTGCATTATGTTGTATGTTATGACAGATAAACAAATTGAAGAGTATCGGGAAAAGGACAAAAGAAGCAAAAGAGTTGGCCAATGTTCCATATGAACAGATATCATGGCGAATGGCAGATATGTGCAGTGAAAGGCAAAAAACACTTTGAAGAAGCTTTGATCCCAGGACAAGAAGCTAACAAATTTCATAGCTATGTTTATAGTCGGCGATATGCAGCCGTTTAACGTGGTGGAGAGTAACCGGAGTTTACCCTGTCGCTCACACTTTACTAAAATTGTGTTGAGAAATATGTATAAAGAGACAAGACTAATGTGGAATGGGTAGCCCTATTTATATCAGAATACAAAATGCTGATATAGATAGATAATCGGGACATTTTCTGATTATTGATGCATGAAAATGGCAACGATCTGAAGCCTAGTTGCAAGTACTTGAAAAAGAATGGTTCAGCCAAAAAGGCAAATTATGTGATCATTTACGCAATCTTCAACGCTAAATATTCTTAATTGAAGCATGTTCATGCTTTCTCCCCCCAATTCAACAGTGACTCTGGGTTTTCAAGCTCCAAAAAGAACAAAAAAGCAGGCCATATGACTTGTGAAGAACGTGTAAATTGAAGTTGTTATTCACTGAATATCTTTTTCTTCATTGCGACTCTCAAATCTTTGTGGTATTTTCATGGTGCAAGATCTCAAATATTAATTAGGTAAAGATTTGGTCAAAATTATCATATTTAGAGCCATTCCTTTAAAACTGTCATTTGCAGTTGACAATCTTAGAAAAATGTGTCACTAGAGGTGAACGTGGTACTGTCAAAAAAGTATATAGTGCATAGTCGCCAAAAAGATATCCAGTAAAAATGGGTAGGCTAGTAAATACAAAACAAATATGTAGCAAAAGCAAAAGCTTCTATTCAACTAAAAAGGGAGAAGCCTCATTATCTGCTTGGAATGAAAAAAAAATGCTGTGATAAAATAGAAAATATTTATAATAGCATTATTTTTTAAGATTTCAATATTCATTGAAGTTGTTTCATTGCAAAGGACTGTATAATAATTGTATTATTTCTTCAGTGATTTTTATGGAATCACTTTCCGTAAAAATGTTGATACAGTGATACATACTGTTCACAAATTTTGAAATCCTTTCTACCACAGCCTCACTTCTTTGCCCAAAAAGAAAACCAGTCACTTACTGACACGCCGCCTGTGTTTACCTATCACACTCCAGTGAAAAGCCTAAACACACAAAAAACCTTGTGCCAACACACTTCAGTCAAACTGAAAACCACACACATCACAGGAGCGCACCATCTCCACCACAGTGGGCCAAATTATAAACAAAACCACGCTGAGGAGACCAATATCTTAACACAGTGTGAAAGTGTACTGACCGCTCTCCTCTGGTGAGTTCAGTGATGCACTGTCCTGAGACAATGTGGTCCAGCTGGACTCCTCATCGCTGTGTGGCAGGTTCTGGATACGGTTTAGTGCACGGTCTGTCTTGGCTCCCGTCCGTGGTCTGTCTTTTTTCGTCTCTGGTGAGGAAGAGGAAGATGAAGAGCTGACAGACAGCAGGGGTGTGTCCTCAGGGCTGTGCTGTTTCCTTGGAGACATAGGACAGGGATTCTTCTCTTTTTCCAGCAAAGGCTTTGTGACATCATCATCCTGCATATCGGGTCGTTCGTATGACAGGTCTTCAAGGCATAACTGCAGGTAACTGTTGGTCTTAAGATGCTCGGTGGACTTCATGTCTGAGACAATCTCAGTTTTCTCCGACAGAATGAGTAGATCATCACAATTCTCCCCAGACTGAACATAGTTCTCCTGGTTAGTGTCATCATTAACCAACTCATTTATATCCTCATTAACAAGCTCGTTATTGGGATCAAAGTCAATGTTAGACTCACTATCAAGGCTTAATTCTTCAACATTCAACTCGTCATCAATGTTAAGCTCTGATTCAGCAACTAAGTTTCCATCTTCGTCTTCTTTGGTGGTGTTCTTGTTGTGATCCTGCTGTTCCGCAGCTTTACGTAAATTATTCACACCGTTTTTGGCCAGTTTTGGATTGGCAGTAGTTTCTGAAGAAGACGACGGTGATGTCACGCCTTCGCCGAGGCCCATCGCGCTCTGAATGCTTGTGAGTGCATACTTCTTCCTACACTTAGGAGGTGTGACCTGGCCTTGCTTGATGACATCATCACTCAGCAGTTGATTGTGTGAAGAAAGCAGGCTGAGGGAAGTGGGCGGAGTTGCCGGAGGCCCGTTGCGATTGGCTACATCCACAGAGGGGGAGGAGTTACGTGGTGAGGGCACGCAGACTGACATCATAGCTAAAGTAAGCAAAAGGGTAAAGCAATCAAAACCCCACATAAACAAAGAGTAACAAACAAAAGAAATACTTGGATACCAACGCAATGCAATTCCTGTATTGGAATACAGTTACTTATATTTAGTATTTTAAATATGTAATCCTGTTACATGTATTCCGTTACTCCCCAACCCTGTTTATAATACACTGAACTCCTACATAATATCTCAAAAGATTAAGGAAAATATGATTTCTCATGATGTCATTATTTAAATGAGATCAACAATAGGACTGCTTCTGCAACAAAGTTCATCAAACATTTGTTTGCTTTTGTTCAAGACTTGCACTACAGACTGTGCTGCTTCTGTGGGACAAAACTGAATTAACACGTTTAAAATCAACTTAATCTTGCGGGAATTGAATACAACTTATAACTGACCCACAACCCAGTGTTTCCTCCTCTGATTTGATTTAGGACTAAATTAAATCACGTTCATGCTGAAAGATGAGCTGAGTTTCCCAAACACACACAAAGCCGTTCATAGAGACATCACACTGAATGCGAGAGAGGGTCTAACCAATGACTTGCACATATCAAAGTACTCACATTAAGACAGTTAGACACAAATCAGATACCGACACAGAGTGCTGCCAGACCTTGGGCAGGATTTCTCCTTGAGCCTGAGACGCTGTCAGTGTAAATCTGCAAGAAATAACACAATGAGCTTCTTTCATCAACTGCAGACCTTGAAGACCGTCCACCAACAACACATGCATAGAAATACAATGCCATGCATGCAGATAGTATGGATCCAGTACATACGATCCTATGGATCCTTTTTCCTGATTATTGCAGACAAAAATGACTGAATTTGCTGCGGATTTGCTAAAAAATTGCAATGCCATTTGCAGCTGTTTTTTGTGCACTTAAAACTCACAAATGATTATAGTATTAAATTACTTGTCCAATTTGAGTCAATGACGTTATAAGTGCAATTGTCTGTAATTATTTTAGTGCATTACAACATCTAAGATGTGAAACCTGAGACACGGCTAATATGAGTTCAATGAAAGACGCTTAATTATTTTACAATGCAATGCAATTAAAATAGCAGACCTACAATAAAAATTAAAAACACAAGTCAAGTCAAGTGAGGCCTGTAGCGATTATTACATCACCTGATCGTGATCATTAGTTTTAACTGCAATTATCTAAGAGAACTGTAATTATTGAGCACTTAAAATTCTAATGACATTGTACTATCCAAATGAGGGATTTTTAAACTAATATAAAAATGCCAATCATGAACACGTTTCCCGAATGTTGAGTCTTATTTTCCGGTGCAACCATGCGTATTGTGAGCACTCGAAATGAACTGAGGCCGTCACCAACTTGCACCTTGGACGTAAAGATTAAAAAGTAGCCGTGATGCACGCGCCGCTTATCCCCACTTTAACATTTGTGTAATGGCAAAATAAATTCTTGGCTGTTGCGGGATCATACACGCAGACTTAATGACACGCAGTGACACAGAGTATGAGACAAAGAGTACATGTTTACTCTGTTACTGTGGAGACTGCCCATTTGGACTGGTCTCGACTGCTTCAAGCTTTTTAAGCACTTGTTTTGCTGCTGTCGATATGGAGAAAAGCATTCAGATTACCTCAGATTCACAGTTTATGCAAACAATTATACAAAATGGCAAGCTATCGCAAATAATGTGGACATTGGTTGAATTTGCATAAATTCTTGCGATCATAAGATCGAAAATTCCTGGAGGGACTGCATAGTGCAACTTAAGACCCCATGAAATGGCTTAACGAGTGCAGTTTGGATGTATTTCCAATTGAAACAGAAAGTTTGGGTGGGACATTGCAAAGGGCTCATACCTTCTTTATTTTTAAATAGTTAGATCCGAGCTTTAAACCTTGCTTATACATCAACAGGTGGTTTATTTGTATTTATTTTTCCAAATGTAAAGACTTTAAATTATAAATGGATAAACTATTTCTGCTAAAATGTAATTCTATCAAAATGTATCAGCTGGCCTCAGAGCTTTTTCACATGGACTAAAAGCCACAAAACTCCATTTCATCGACTGATTTTTCAAGGGGTCTTTACATTTTTGCATTATCTCAAATTTGTCAATTCAATTTCAATTTTGTGCAGCATTGCACATCATATCTTTAAAATGAATCATAGGGTAAAACGAACACACACACACACACACACACACTCCCTCAACAAATATAATTCGATGAGCAGGCAGTCACACTCACCAGGGAACTGAGGATTGTGGGTATTTCCACAGAGCCTCCTGGGCCATGGTGTAGAATCAGCGCATCATTTAGGTTTCTGCCAATCAGCACCAGCCGAGTATATCACCATGGAAGCACTCTAGAAATGTATTCTGAACACAATAAAAAAATATGATAATGAGACATTAGATAGCATATGGATATTTTTAATTAATGCATTTTCACTACACCCATGCCTCGTCTAAGGAGTGTGTGTGTGTGTGTGTCTCTTCTGGGACATCTCATGCTCTGCGTATAAACAGCATGGGGTGGGATTATGCATCTGGAGTGCAAAGACAAAAATAACTGTCAGGGTGGAGGCACAAACAGAAACACACACACACACACACACACACACACACAGTCTCACAGGGAATCACCTCATCAGGTAGTAAATTAATAATAATAATACATTAACAGAACAACTGGAATGTAGTCTAAATACTACAGTCAAAAATAAATGGGGCTGGAAAATATATATTCAAAATGATTTTGCTGGTGATATAAAATTAAGCGACATCGTGAATATTGCAATAATTTTATTGGGCTTTTTAATGGGCCATTTAGTTTCCTAAAGACTGTGTCATTAGATTGGCTTCACGATCCTTCACATTAAGGGAGATTTGAACTTGACAGCCAAAAAAACCATACCCTTCCCTTCAGTGCTCCTTCAGAATCTCCTATTTAATCTACTTGGCAAAAATGGCTGTTTGATTGAAATGATGGCTACTCTGATTGAAAAAATGTCAAGCAAATTCATAAATATCAAGATATATTTTGAATATTGTAAAAATCAAGTGTGTTTATGTGTGTGGTGAGTCTTAATTATAGATGTCTGACTGGTGGCTAACCTCTTCGAGATCCCTCTTTCATGGTTGCTCGGCTCATGACCATAAAGAAGAGTTGCGTGAGTGTGTGTGTGTGTGTGTGTGTGTGTTTAAGTACATGAATTAAACTTGACTTTGATAGTTCATTCATGCCTGCCCACAAACTCAAACATACACGGGGATGGGAGAGATAATGAAGCGAGTAGTGGATACTGGATACATGCATAAAAAGACATCTTCACAAGACATTTTCATCTTTTTACAGCATACATTCAAACTTTTTCTCTCTTCCTGTATTACTATTACAATACATTGCATACTCTAAAGAAATAATAATGCAAATACTATTCAAAAAGTACAAAATCTTCCAAAGCACTATTGTTTGAAGGATTGCTCCCTGTAATGTGTGTTGACACTTCAGGGAGAACATATAGCATCCACACAGACTTGCAGCCAAAATCACATACGTTTATTTTTCTATTATGATGGGGACTTTCACATTGACTTGCATTGTGTTTATACTGAGCTAATGACATTGTCTTTCCTCTAAACCATTAACATTAAGACATTTAGTATGTTTACTGTTGGCTGGTCCCCAAAATGTAGGTGATTTCAGGTTTTACCATCATTGTGGGGACATTTGGTGGTGGTGGCACTTCAAAGTTAGTAGCCTGACCACTACACACACACACACACACCAATCACACAAAATTAAACAATAGAATGAAATACACTTTAATAACTTTTCCACTGGAGTCTTTACAAGGAGCACAAACCAGGAATGTGAGGGAAAGCTGAAAAATTCTTGGCATGTAATTTTCAGAAGGCTATAATTAGCTATCTGAGAAAAACACATCTCATCGCTCTCTCTCTCTCACACACACACACACACACACACACACACACACACAAGTACACACACAAGTACACACCTGTATTTTTGCAGTTAGAGAGGGGCTTCTGTCACATTCAAATGAGGTGCCTTATCTGGAAGGTGGAACAAAAGAAGAGAAAAACACTGTTAAGTTTGTTTCTTACTGAAATTAAAACATTGCAAAAAACTTTTCCTTAATCAGTATTTTGTTTAGATATGAAATAACTCCTCTCCCAGCTAATGCTGTTAATTATACAGGATCTTCTAACTAGGTACATTATGAAAAAAAGTTTTTTTTATCATTTTGGTCACATTTTAGCTATTTAAAAATGTACATATCCATGTATTCCATCAATAAATATGATTATATTTACATATATAAAATTTCGTTACATGTCTATTTATTTATTGTTTAATGCATAGTTATAGAACACGTGCATAAAATAGGTACTGTATCTTTAAGAAAACCATCTGTTCTGTAAAGAGCCTCTGAAATGAGTGCATATTACAGAGAGAGGATGAATGGCTTCTTTTCCCATCTGTGTTTTTCGTGATTAGAAATAAATATATTAAAAAATTTTAGTAGCATAGGGAGCATAAAATTTGATAGCATCTGCGAGTGATTTACTCGCATTGTAGAGGGTTGCCGCATAGATTGATCTTATGATTCTAAGAATCGATATCGATATCGATTGCAATGCATCTGAAAATCAATATATTTACTAAGCCCTATTAAAACCCTATATTATAGTTCGTTTTTTTCCTCCCCTTTTCTCATTTTTGTAATTTGAATGCCCAATTCCCAATGTGGTCTAAGTCCTCGTGGTGGTGTAGTGGCTCGCCTCAATCCGGGTGGCGGAGGACGTCAATCCGCACATCTTATTACGTGGTTTGTTAAGCGCGCTAACGCAGAGACCTAGCGTGCATGGAGGCTTCACGCTATTCTCAGCGGCATCCGCGCACAACTCACAACGCACCCCACAGAGAGCGAGAACTACATTATAGTGACCACTAGGAGGTTACCCCATGTGACCCTACCCTCCCTAGCAACCAGGCCAATTGCTTGCTCAGGAAGCCGAACTGGAGTCACTCAGCACCCTGGATTCGATCTAGCAACTCCAGGTGTGGTAGTCAATATTGTAGGTTTTTATTAAAACATAAAACAAGAAAAACTGTTTGCCACTGGAGTAAAAAAATACATATAATTCAAAATTTACAGTAAACTTCTAATTTTAAAGATGTTTATATCTTTTTAGATTAAGATGATTTATGCAGTAAGAGTGTGTCACAACAAGCTGAAAATAAAAATGTTAAACAAACCACACAAAACAGAAGTAAATATGGCCTGCCGAATAATCCAACTGTGCAAATCAAAAACACAGAGCACTATGAAGCGCCCCTACTGAGAGTGAGAGCGAGTGATAGAAGAGAGAGACCTCCGACTGGTGAGATTAAAGAACATTTACTTAGCAGCACAAACTGGGAGGAACATGTGAAGTCAGACTCTGGACTGCCATAAAAGTGCATCCAATCACGTGTTGTGGAAGAAAAAAACAACTTAAAACTCGACTTAAACTGCCCACAAACACATATACATGCCAATACACAGATGAATGCTGGGAAAAGAGGCAAAAGGCAAGTCGATTTCAGAAAGGAGTAATCTCACACACATACAAAGTCTTGGTTTCCAGCACACTGCACTGTGAAAATAGCTGCCAAATGATGAAGAAATAGGAGAGAGAGAAAAAGAGGGAACTAGTGCACTAAAGGCTACAGAGAAAAAAAGAGAAAATCCTACAACACTTTCAATTTCCATCAACATCTGTATAAACATTGTGTGCACACAAGAAGCTTTGAGATACATTAAGCTAATCATCATTTGTCACACACACACACACACACACACACACACACGGTTCCAAAAAGGGTTTGGATGCTGGTGTCCCCAACAGGCTTCAAACCTGACGTCAAACCTGCACCATTCTCACGGTATTTAATTTGTGTGCAACTTTAGAATCATGTCATTTGGTCAAGATTTACGCAAGAACCAATAAGGTTGGATGTTATTGTGCCGTATGGTCTTTCTTGATTTGGCCGCTGCCATTGGGAAATTATCAACAATTATAGTGAATAACGACACAAATTTAATTTCACAAAGTGATGTTTTTTTATCAGTAAAAATGGAGCTGCTTTCAAGAGGAGAGTGCTACTCTCTAATTGGTGGCTGAAAGAATAATCTATTTAGTCAAAATATTTAATAAACAAACACACAAGAATCAGGGATTTGTACAACTTTGTGAATGACAGGCGCACAAATTCAGTGGAAATCTGCGGGAACAGATTCCATGTGGGCCTGCCAACAGGCCATATCTTCTGTATTGCAGCTGATCAGAGAAGAAAATGCTGATATACGCCAAATGCACCAGATATGAATTTTAAGTGGCTGCTTCTACTGGTGCAATCTGCTCTGATGAGGCTTAAATGAAGAGTGACAAGTATGTGTAGCATATAATATGAGTGCCTAATAACTGCTATGAGATCAAATGTGATGAAACTTCTTAAAGGGATAGTTCACACAAAAATGAAAAGTATTTCATTATTTACTCACTCTCATGATATCCCAGGTGTAACTTTCTTCTGCAAGAAAAATATCTTGGCTCAGTAGGTCCTTAAAATGCAAGTGAATGGTGATTTCACTTTTGAAGCAATAAAAATCACAGACAATCAGCATAAACGTCATCCATACAAATCCAGCTGTTAAATTAATGTCTTATAACACGATACAACTGCTTTTGGTGTGAAAAAGGTCAATATTTAAGTACTTTTGAACTATAATCTAACGCTTTGGGTAAGCTTCATGAGAGGGTGGAGTTCAAGTAAACTCTCGTGTGACGTATTCACGTTGCCATCTCCACTCGGTTGAGACATCCAAGATAAGCACACAAACGTACCATTTTGGGGAAAAAAAAACATAAAATACAGATCTAAACCAAAACCAACCAAGCTACTCTAAAGTATCATCCTTCTCACTTGCAAACAGCGCTGCTCTTCGGCAGTGCTGCACGTGGGTCTGTTCTCGCGTTTCAAGTGCCAATGCGATTATGTTACACGTGCGTACCACTCCTGACCGGAAGCATGATTTAAACTTTAAAAATTACTTGAATATTTAGTTTTTTGCACCAAAAGTTATAGTGTTGCTTTAGAAGACATTAATTTAACCACTGGAGTCATATCGATGACATTTATGTTGATTGTCTGTGATTTTTGGAGCTTAAAATGGGAAAACATCATCCACTTGCATTTTAAGGACCTACTGAGCTAAGATGTGTTCTTGTGAAGAAACAAAGTCATACTTGGGATATCATGAGGGTGAGTACATAATGAGAGAATTTTCCTTTTTGGGTGAACTATCCCTTTAAATCAATGCTGTCATTTCAGACAAATACACAGCTAAAGTTTACACAAGAATCAGACAATGAGAAATCAACTTGACTGACTTTACTATGACACATGTATAGGGAATTGTGTTTAAAGTCAATGTGAAACCCCATTTGCAACCCATTTTATTTCCATATTGTGGCATATTCCAGATATACGTTTTGTAGAGCTTGACTCAAGAAATATTTAGATTATAGCCTTTATTGTTCCAGAGTTTTGAGCAAAAACTTAAACTCTCTTAATATCGCGCCACCTAGGGTAGAGTAGTGCCAGGGATTTGGGACCATCCTGCCAAGTTTGGTGTCTATAGGACTTACATTTTTTGCTGCCATACACTTTTTACCCTAATAATATATCAATAAAAGTTACATTATATTTAAGCAATATCTCACAAGCAAGAGAGCACACATGTTGGAAAGTGAAACTGAAAGCGCGCATAATCACACAAACTCACAAATCACGGATATAAGACAAAGATCGCCTGGTTTAGATTGGTGCACCACTATTAAAAAGTAATTGTTCTGCTTTTATTTAATTTACTTTTATTCCATTTAACTGTTTTTTTATGCTAAAATTGTATTCAAATTTATAACACTGAATTCAGAAAAAATTCAATGGAAATGGACAGAAATAAAACAGAAGAGAACAAAATGTTTTGGTTTTTTGGAATTACGCATCAATGGACCATTACAATAAGACAACAACATGCATTCAAATTTAGATTTCATGTTGACTTTAAATGACACATACCTGCAATTTTGTTTGAATGCAATTGAAATGTAGAAGATTTAGGCAAAGAAAGCAATGCAGAAGATAAGAGGCACATAGCCTGGATCAGGAACACACAAGAAGAAGCATTCTTGTCCCTCTTAAACATAAAGACACACACACACAAACACACACACACATACTGTGTGAGCGCCAGAGGCTAGCACAGCCCAGGAGCTGAAATGAGCCCAAAACCCCGTTTCAACAGCAGACAGGAATGGGGGAGGGAGATGGAGGGCATCATTAAAAAGTCAGTTCAGCCCCCTTAAACACTCACTAATGCCAAACATCTGGAGAGGGCTTTCTCTTACACACGCAAATACACACAATGCACAATGATATGCAACCAGTACAGCCTTACACCATCTCGGATCACATTTCACTTATGTCATCATGAATGTGAAATTCCACAGTTCTGGTCTAGTCATGTCATAAACTTGTCATTGTATGTCACCTTATTTTCAATAGACACTCAAAAGTGCAGAGCGTCAATTTTACTTTCTCCTAATAATGGAGACAGTACGACTGGATCAAGTTAGACATAAAAACATTCTTTTTAAAAATTCTATCATTATGTACCACGTCTTTTAAGTCTCTGGCAGCAGAAGTTTACTGAGCTGTGTTTTACACTTGGCCTGTGTACTCTCTTTAAACAAATACATATATTCAAACTGAGAGCCTGAAGCACACACAGTCAGTGCACTCCAGCCAAGGAGAGTTAAGCTCTTTCCCTCATCAACGCTGTTAAAAATATTGTGACTGTTAAGCCATTTGACATGGTTGAATTGCTCCATAGCGCTTTAAAATAGAAAATTGTCTTGCAAAATGGTTCATATGCACCACAATATCGAGGGAAGCTTGATTCAATCACGCATGCGAGCCGCTCCGCCCCATCCTGCCACCAGAGCTCGCAGCCTTGATGACGCAAATGCACGGATAGAGCAAAGGCTTCAATAAGTTCAATAAGTGGCACATTGCATATTTAGCACTTATAAAACGAGATATCACAACGAAAAAATATCAACAGCCAAAAGATCAACGGATATAGAAAGGAAGACCTGCCTTACAGTTAAAAAAGCCAATCACCTTTTAGATACATACATCACCTGTCAATCAACTCTTCAACGTGCATGCACATTAGCTATTAGTGGTGTAAATCGGACGTTTCATCACTATACAATCTTATATCGATTCTCTTGGCCTGCAATCCAATATTTGCCGATACTTCA
The DNA here is from genome assembly GCA_032164185.1 of Moxostoma hubbsi. Lineage (NCBI taxonomy): Eukaryota > Metazoa > Chordata > Actinopteri > Cypriniformes > Catostomidae > Moxostoma > Moxostoma hubbsi. The sequence continues at coordinate 44,436,724 of JAVLUX010000012.1, read as the reverse complement.
AAGTCTGCCATGATACGATTTCGATTTGATTCGATTCAGGGCCCTGCGATCGATATTCTGAGATTATGTGCCTATTTTACACAATCAATTAATTTTTTTGGCCTCAAATGCAACCAAAATATAATTTTAAGATTTTATTGAGCTCTCTGAAAAGTGCAAATTTAGTATCCACATTGGGACATCAAAAAAAAAAAATAATGTACTTCAGGGGGCCAGGGTAGCTCAGCTAGTATTGACGCTGACTACCACCCCTGGAGTCACGAGTTAGAATACATGGTGTGCTGAGTGACTCCAGCCTTGGTTGACTCCATTCAACCAAATTGGCCCGGTTGCTAGGGAGGGTAGAGTCACATGTTGTAACCTCCTCATGGTCGCGTTTAGTGGTTCTCGCTCTCAAGCGACTAGCATGAGCCTCCACATGCGGAGTCTCCGCGGTGTCATTCACAACTAGCCACGTGATAAGATGCGCGGATTGACGGTCTAAGAAGCGGTCTAAGGTACTTCAGATGTTGAAAAAAGAAATTATACAGATAATAATATAAAAAAATAACGTCTCACACACAAGTGATCATAAATCATTTGATTACAGCTTATTTTTCAGTTTAATTCAATTCAAAGTAATTAAATACCCATGACTTGTTGGGTTACAGTTAACTGGGATAAATGTTAGTAAGGGTGTTGATGTATAGATGTGTAAGTCTTATAACTGATGCTAGTGCTGAGCTGGTGATTTCTCTTCCCCTCGTTAGTGCTGTTCAGAATGTCGGCGTTTTCAAGACGTTTCACGTGGTTGAACTGCTCCATGGAACTTTAAAATAGCAAATTCTCATGTAAAATATGTGCAATGATATTGATGGAAGCCGCTCTGCATTTGTCACAAAAGCTCACATTTTAAGGAGTGCCCGGTTGACTTGCTCGCACTTATCCTGTCACTGGAGCTCATGTTTCGCAGGAAGCCCGGTTGATGCTTGCGCATGCCACACGGATAGTACACAAAATTTGATAGAGCACAATTTGGCTCCAAAGAACCCATGCAGATCTGTGTATCACATGAACGCATATTTAGATTAATGTAATAAGGTTGCTTCATCGCCTGACAGAAATGCATACGAAGGTGAGAGTATTAAAATAAAGGTACATACATATTTTTCGTCTTTTTCTCCCAATTTGGAATACCCAATTCCCAATGTGCTCATAAGTCCTTGTGATGGCATAGTGACTTGCCTCAATCTGGGTGGCAGAGGATGAATCTCAGTTGCCTCCACTGAAACCGTCAACCGTCTTATCACGTGGCTTGTTGAGCGTGTTACCATGGAGATATAGCGTGTGTTGAGGCTTCACACCATCCAACACGGTACCCGCGCATAACTCACCACACGCCCCACCGAGAGCGAACCACATAGCAATCAAGGGGAGGTTTCCCGTGTTACTCCAACCTCCCTAGCAACCAGACCAATTTGGCTGCTTAGGACACCCTGCTGGAGTCACTCAGCATGCCCTGGGATTCTAACTAGAAAACTCCAGGGGTCTTTAGCACTGAGCTACCCAGGCCCCCAGGTACATCTTTAAAAAAAAAGTGCGATATTTTCGCGATGTATCGATAACTTTGGATCGTTGGTTATTGGATTTATGCATCGATTCAGATCAATGAATCTTTAAACCCCTATTAGCTATACAAGCCGGGAAAATTGTGTTTTTAGCATAGTATGAGGTAAAGAATCACAATTTATGATTGTCAGATTTTATTGCTGATTTGAAATGTGTTCTTTGATCGTAATCTTGACCAACAGTTTTTGAGATTTTGGTCTTTCTCCATTCAAGTACATAGGAGCTGCACTTGTATGACAGGAAATAGCCTCCCGAGAGCATTCCAAATATGGCAGACAGGGGACTAACTTGCTAGAAAACTTTTTTTCCTATACTCCAAAATAAATATCCAAATATCAGTCCAAATATCAAATATGAGTTTTCACTGAAAACTAGATGCCATAAAATAGATTTTAACTCTTATTTTAGATTTGATATGAGCTCGTAATTACAATTTGCTCAAGTGATGTGATAAGGAACACATGAACCCAACACAGACTCCTGAACAATGAACAGAGCGGATGAGCTACAATAAACATGACTTGCAGGCCATTAGAGCAACAGAAACACACACACACACACACACTCATTCCCACACAAGCAACAATGAAATTCAAATAGACACAACAAGCAGAGTGCGAGAAAGAAATTTAGAGCAAAAGAAAGAGATGGTGAGACGTGTGTGTATAATAAATCTGTTCTATAAAAGCCAACAGAATGAGTCCATTGTTCCCAGTATTTCCTCTGTAAAACACAGTAAAACTCAGGGCCATCAGATGCAAAAAATAAAAAAATTTTGAGAACGGTTTCAGCTTTAAAAACTGAAACTAGCATTTGACAAATCAAAGCAAAGTCTTTATATTACATAAAACAGATTATCCGTGGTAATCTCTCTCCCACTTTCTCTCATTCAATTTTTGAGAAACTGTAACTCCTGATCAGATTGTGTAGCAGTCTGGTACACAGAAAAAAAAATATTTGTTGGCTCAACAACTACAACAACGTATAAAAGGGCACCAATTATGCCCCTTTTCACAAGATGTCATTTAAATCTTTGGTGTCCCCAGAATGTGTCTGTGAAGTTTCAGCTCAAAATACTCTACAGATCATTTATTATACCATGTTGAAAATGCCATTTTTTGGGTGGGAATAAAAATTAGATGTTTTTGTGTGTGTCTTTAAATGCAAATGAGCTGGTGCTCCCCGCCCGTATCCAGAATAGGGCGGAGTTTTGACATCTCTGCTTTGGATAACTAGACATCATATGCAATATGACAGACAGTGAAAATAGTGGTGTTCAGCCCTATATGTTTAAACCAGAGTCAGACACTGATGAGGGAGAGACTCCGTCATAAGTAACAACTTTGAGAATGATCCAGGAAGTTTCCGTATGGTTATTTGATAAATGTACTTATTTGTTGTAGAGTTCTTTCAGCAGTTTTGCAACGATGGATGAGCAACACACACTCACACAAATACTGTTACAATGTCCACTATGCGCTATAACGAAACAACGCACACAAACAAACATCACTGATGAGTTTCTAGAAAAAGCAGTTTGATTTTTGCCATTTTTGACCAAATATTGACCTTAAGACATGCCAGTCTATTGCATAATGTGGCAACTCAAAAAACAAACCCAAAGACAATGTTAAGTTTCATTTAATAAACCAAATAGCTTTCAGCTGTGTTTGATATAATGGCAAGTGATTTTCTAGTACCAAATTAGCAATTTAGCATGATTACTCAAGGATAAGGTGTTGGAGTGATGCTGCTGTCTAGATTTGATCAAAAATGACTTTTTTTGTGATGGTGATGGTGCTGTTTTTTACATCAGTAATGTCCTGACTGTTCTTTGTGATCAGTTGAATGACACTTTGGTGAATTAAGAGTACCAATTTCCTTCTGTAATCTGTAAAGTTTTCCAAACTTTTGGCTGCCAGTATATAAATATCGATAGTTGTCGATATTGTATTTTTATTTTTTCCCCTATTTTTTTTAAAATTCAAAATATATTATTCACAATAATCTGCTTTTGGGATTTTATTCATTTTGGGCTCTTTTAGCCTCAATATCTGTGCCTGCCATAGTAAGGTAAGACTAGGAAATGGTTTATTCTTCTATAAATCGATAAAGAAAAATGGAGCAGCTATTTGCATCCCAGTAGTCTGATGAAACCACAGGAATATACAACAAACAATCTACTCAATAGATGTCAATACAGTGCTTGCTTATCCAGTTAAATCATGTTTGCCATAGTATAAATTCATGAGTGAAATCAGACATTTCATTTGGCATTACCAGGACTATCAAATATTAGGACCCTTAGCATTGTTACACATTATATTAAGCATACAGTTTATATAGTACAATCATCAGATTCACTCTCGCACTGAATTGTTGTATTAGCTACATGCACTTACATGAGAAGAAACCATCAAAAAAATTTTAAAGCCGGCACACTTGGAGGGCTGGGTACCTCAGGGAGTATTGACACTGACTACCACCCCTGGAGTTGTGAGGGTTCTACGGTGAGCTGCGTGACTACAGCCTCTTAAGTCTCCTAAGCAACCAAATTGGCCCAGTTGCTAGGGAGGGTAGAGTCACATGGGGCAACCTTCTCGTGGTCACTATTAGTGGTTCTCGCTCTCAATGGGGTGCGTTGTAAGTTGTGTGTGGATCGTGGAGAGTAGCATGTTTCCCCACATGCTGTGAGTCTCTGCGGTGTTGTGCACAGCGAGCCATATGATAAGAAGCGCAGATTGATGGTCTTAGAAGCGGAGGCAACTGGGACTTGTCCTCCACCACCCGGATTGAGGTGAGTAACCGCGCCACCACAGAGACCTACTAAGTAGTGGAAATTGGGCATTCCAAATTAGTAGAAATGGGGATAAAAAAAGCCAGCACACTTGAACCTCTGGGATATTGTGACATCCATGAAAGCTGCATAACTAGTTATATTGAAAATGAAGTGTGATTGCGCTCCCTTTCTACATTCCAATCGGTTTGGTTGACGTGGATTTGCGCACGCAGAGACTCGCTTGTGGTAAAGACAAATGGCTTTGCGGAATGGAAATATGCACATGATTTTGAATTCATAACATGTATACATTACAAAAAATATAAAATAGCAGTGAAATCTAAGTTATGCACTGCAGAGGAACAAGTCTAATGCACATCAAACAGAACAAGCCCTCTTTCAACACACCTTATGTAGCAACCACTCCACTATAAACTGTAGCCTAACTATGATCTTCTTTGAAGTGTTTATAAAGTGCTCTTGTGCGATGGACATCTTGGGTCATGCTTGTTTCCGCTTCATCTTGTCTTAGTCGTTTTTCAAGCAACACATTTTTCACTGCGCTGTAAACTGACATCACTGATGGATGTTATCTGTGCTTGCAGCAAATATCCAACTAATCAATAATTAAATTAATTGTCGATGATTTTCATTATAGATAATTGTCGATTTAATCGATTAGTTGTTGCAGCCCTAAAAAAAAACCTAGCGGCTGATTAATCGGTTCATCTTTTCCACCACCTTAGTTAGCGGTATCAGCAATCCACTATCGGTCGACCTAGTATAAAGAAAATAACATCCCGATCAACAATTGATATATAAATATTTTATGACATTCCTAGAAACAAAACTACCTATAAAACAGACAAAGTTGCAACCAGCTAACAATGTCCTAGCAACCTCCCACAGCACCCTAGCAACCATAAAGCAACACAATAACAACCAATCAGAACTCCACAGCATCGCTTCAGTGACTTTTGCATCAACAACCACCTTTTACATTTTCTACAGAAATTATTTAACGTTGAAAAAGACGAACACTTCAATTACAATATAACTGTGGTAATAAGTGTAGTAAGATTTAGTTAAATGGTGGAGAAACAAGCTATTGTAAAACTTTTAGAAAATGAAGAGTTCCTCTTGCTTTTGGCTTGTAATGGGTGGATAAATTTGAATTTACAGCCGCAGAGATGGCTGATTGGAGGTACACACACACACAAACACACACACACATAAACGCGCATGCAATTGGACCTGTCAGGTTTGAGAGCACATTGCTCTGAGGCACAAAAATTACCATAAAAATTACCATCCACACCTGATAGACTTGACAAACATACATATGCACATATGCCACCCAGGAATATTGGAAATGCAGATTTACTCTCAGGTGCATATGTAACCTGAATCTCACCTCATCTTTCTGTTGAAAAAATCAACACGAAAAAAATTAAAAAACCAGATGACATCAACAGATTTTCCTGATGGGAGAACATTCAACAAGGAGAGGCAGAAGTTAAATGTGCAGCGACTGCAGTTGTGTCTTTCACATCTCCATGTCTGACACAATCTCATTTCTTTCCCGTCACAACTGAAGGTCGACCAAGGAGAGGCAGATAGTATAATATACAAATTCATCCAGAAAAACAGAATAAATATGTTTTCTTTTCACAAAAAAGCATGAAGAAAAGTCTGGCTGGGCTGACATGCAAACACACAATCACTCTGAACAAACACACAGAGGAATGTGAGTGTGTGTGTGTGTACTCAGGTACTGTGAAAACATCCACAGGAAATAGGAAGTGATGTCAGGCTTGTCAATAACCATGAGCTCTCATTTCAAGGGGCCAGTGAATTGAATTATCAGGCAAATTAGTGTTTTTCTGTATGTGTTTGTTTAAAGCCAGTCAAATAATACAACCCACCTTTCTCTCTCTCTCTCTCTCTCTCTCTCTCTCTCTCACACACACACACACACAACAATAGTACTTTGTACAAGTAAAAAAAAAATTATGACATCTCTGATTAATTTTCTCAAAATTACAAAAAAAAACAGTTTGTCATGAAAGGCACGTAAAATGCTGATTAATAAAGCTAAATTTAGACGAAAAAGTCGCTAGTCTAAAAAGGTGACACGTGAACTTTTCCCGTCATTTATCAGACAGATGAGATTATTTTATTTTGCTTTATTCTCATTTTCTGCAGTGTTTTAGCGAACGATGCCATTATACATCTACGTCTCTCCGCTGCTGTTGTTAAAATAAACACGCCTGGAACTCTATGTAACATAATCAGGTTTATGCGATGCCTCGTGTTTTTCACGAGGGAGAGAGGCAACACGCACAGAGCAGGAAATGAAGCGAGTTCGGCACATGAGAAAAAGATGATATTGCACCGATCACCCCCGAGTGCGTGTGGTGTGTATAGCTCTATTGTGTTGACGCACAGCTCAGTAAAACTGTAGAAACGTTAAGATAGGACAACCGTTGTTATTATCTCGTGGTCCAGATGAAACCAAGCCCAGGGTCCGGACTCGGACCACAGTCCGCTAATTGGTGACAGCTGAAGTATTGAATAAGAAATAACAATACAACCCTCCTATTGTTAAGCCAGGAAAAATAGACATCAGGAGTCAGGACACACACACACATAAACACACATACTAGACTGGACACACGCAGTGGGAATGAAACAGCACTTTCATAATCCTGAGTCAAGCCGAAGGCAACTATTGGTAAAATGGGAAGAGTGTGATAATAATCCACACACACACACACACACGCCATGATTCTAGCCCCCTTCCATCAGCAGGACAGCAGAACTGATCAAGGCTGAATTACGAAGCCTGGCTGCTCGCTCTATAGTACTAAACTTGAATATTCGATCAAAACCCAGAATCTTCTAAGTGGATCAAAATGTAAACGGAGTAAAAAAGAACCTTGTTCTCACATCTCTTTCTGTTCACACTAAAACAGGATTGAGATCTTATTTTGGTTGAGAATGGTCTCAGTCCAGTTTGCATTCACATTTTTACCCTAACTAGGGTGGCTTGATTTCATAAAGACAAAGTAGCCTACTAACTTATAAAATGTTATAGCCTTCAGTCAATGCCAGTTTTAATGCAATCCTGATGGGATAGCAGGCTCAAACTTGCAGTCTGCAGCAATAACACGTTCCTGTAAAACATTATAATACAGCCATTAAACTAACAGTGCAGATGCCATCAGCTGCAGTCTACAGGACACCTCCCTCTCGCCCCTCTCTCTCTCTTTCTCTCTTCATCTCTCTATCCCCCTCTGACTCACTTTTTCCTCAGTCAGCAAGTCCAGACCCTTAAAGAGGGAGACGGAGACATAGTGCAGCAGCCTGCTGGAATATAAACCACTACACACACACACACACACACACATGCGCGTGTCTGGATGCTGCTATTAGCAGTGACATCACATCGCGCTTACCTAAAGATAAACACACACGCTGCAACAATGATACCAGATCCTGTATGGAGATGGTCACCCATACTCTGAAATTGTCATATCACTCCAGTCTGCTGCTCAAGGAGAGATTACACATCCTCATTTCATTCCAACACAGAATTATGTTTAATAATTAAAAATAATTATTATTATTTTTAAAGACAAATGAACTCATTTGAATTTGCAGTGCATATTGACCATGACCGTATAGCTCCAATTAGATATATTCAAACGTTTTAAAATCTTCAAAAGCTCATTTTCTGAACATGAACTCAGCATTGAACAAATAATTCTGATAGATTATAGTCTTGAAAAATGTGCAGAGCATTCTGATAATGTCATTCAGCTGACTTTTTTTTGTCTACAAAACATTTTTTAATTGAATGCTTTATTTGTTTAGTAATTTATTTTATTTAATACAGGGAATATTTTTTAAAGTAAGATTCAATTAATTGCAAAGAGTGGCCATTCATTTGTTCTACATGCACTTGTTGAAGACAGGTGCATGAGAGATATTTGTGTTGGCACTCCTGAATGTGTCATGACGCAGATGTGTTTGCACCACCAGATCTGTGCAGGCATGCTGTTAAGACCAACCCATAACGGTGTGAGTAATGCTTCATGAACAATAAATTGGCTTTCAAGGACCTTTACCTTGTCATCATGATTATCACAGGCTAACGGTTGGGGTAAATTCTGCCATGTGACACTATATTTTTGCATTAATGCCAATTTTCTTCAACAAAAGTGTAAAAAATTCAAGAGCTTGACAGTGGGGTCTTTTGCAGTGTAGTCATTCGTGTACAGGGAGAAGAACAGTGGAGAGAGAATGCATTCCTGAGGAGTACCAGTGCTGATAGTGAGGAGCCCGGATGTGAGTTTCCCCAGTCTCACTGTCAGAAAGCTGGTGATCCATCGACCAGATTCATAATAAACTTCATAATGTAATCATGAATGCTGCATCCTATACGACTGTATCGCTAATGATTTTACCTTTATCGTAAATCGTGGTGACAAATATAAGTTAAATACCATGTAAATATATATATACACTATAATAAGAACAAATGACCAACAATGATCTTACAGGACATAGTGTCAGCAGCGGCCACAGTGCAAAATGGCTTTTTGTGAATCTGCTGGATGTATTCACTTTCTACATGTATCAAACAGACAATAAGATAAGCAGAGCTGGTCTAGAACCAGCGATTTGCAGGAAAAGACCGTATCAGATTACATGAGCGCATTGCCCCTGAGTTATCAGACCACACATGACTTTCAGAGAACTTCAGTTTTTAACTACTTCACACCAACCGCTGTAACTTTAAAGAGCATCATTAAAAAAGAACAAAATAATTGCATGCACACACACACACACACACACACACACACACACATATATATATATATATTAGCGAGTTAACACTTTTAGTCTAACAATGCCGACTAGCCGTGTCAAATATCACATGTGATAACGCCATTAATTAAATGCATTGTTGCATGTAGGACTAACAAATGAAATTATGAATGTTCACAATGTATTTACATTTTGATTTTCAGGAAGATTATTAAATAGCTAATATCTATAAAGCATCTGTTTTAACTGTTGAAAAAGGCTGACATTTAAGCATTTTTTTCTGTATATCAACTCATGAGCTAACTAAGCTATAACTTTAATGCTTCCATTAATTTTGCATTGCTAGATCGCTTCTACACATCAATATGTAAAAAATACAATTTGAATAATAATATTACCAATTTAATTATAATAACTCTCACTTTCTTTACACTACTAAACAAAAGTGACAAAAGTGTATCACATTTTCATAAGGTGGTACCATATGGTTACAAAAACTGGGAATCTGTGCACTAACAAACCAGTCAGTATAGCACAACATACATGTCAGCACATAACAACCTTATGATATAAATTTCCATTTACACACAGAAAACTCATGTGGATTTCTATGCACTTCAACATTATATATTATACAGTGTATATATATATATATATATATATATATATATATATATATATATATATATATATATATATATATATTAGGGCTGTCGATCTAACGCGTTAATTCAGTGCGATTAATTTGACAAAAAATTAACGCAATTAATCGCACCATAATAAGGAAGATTCCTGAGAAATGCAAGCTTGTAGTACCACCTGTTTACTCCAGAGGGCAGTAAGTGAAATTTCAGCTGTATGAGCAACGCACAGTTTATACAGTGAAGAAAACACTTCAGTAGGCAGAACAACACAAACATACGTTACCTTCTTGCGTTCAAAACACTTGAAGGAGCGCAAATGCGAACTAAGGGATCTCAAGATGTGTTTAAAGATTGAGTATTAAACTATAATTAACTTGAAACAGTGAACTAAACATTTTATATTTATGACGCAACACACCCAAGATGTCTGACGAAGGTGTAAATTGACGGGTCCTTAAACAAGCCCTCATAATAAATCTCAAACTGATTGACAAATTGACTTGTGTAATGGATTGTTGTGAACTGTATACCTGTGATTGACTTATGATCAATATTATGGTAGTAAACAATACATTGTATTCTAAAACCGCTTTTTGTATTGTCTTATTAATGATTAACTCTTCTGCTACAAGAATGTAATGCATTTTAATTATCTGAATATTTTTTATAATTTTTTTTATATATAATTTTTTAATATTTAAAGATAACTATGTATAATATATATATATATATAATTTTTATATATTTAATTATTTTTATATGAGGGGCTTTCTCAGCAAATATTTGTATATGCGATTAATCGCGATTAATTAATCGGGACTCCATGTAATTAATTAGATAAAAAATTGTAATCGATTGACAGCCCTAATATATATATATATAAACATTAACTATGATAAATGTTATAGCAAGCATTCCATCAAATAACAATTCCTGATGAACAGACAGCTTTGAAAAAAAGAGTGCTCACTTTTTTACCACAACCACCCTCAGCAAAACATTCCAGCAGACTTTCATTCCAAAAACAGAGACCTTGCCCCAGCCAGAGCATAAGGAAATATGAATCCTGAACAAGGCTACTTCTTTCACTACAGCTGACCAGAAGAAGAAGAAAAAAAAATCCACTGAGCTGATCTTGCACAACAAATAGACAAGGAGTCAAGGGATAAAAGTCAGGTTTAGGAGATCATGAAGAAGAGAATGCCATTGGAAATGACAACTGGACAGAGCAGAGAATTACACCAAAGTTTCCTCCATTATTATCCATATTGTTCTTAACAGTAACTAGCTTGCTGTATATAATTCAAAGTCCTTATACTTTCCATTACTAACACTCAGTGTCTGCAATTTAAGACTGTATATTACATGGGGGCACAGCAATTATTATAATGAACATCCCTATGTAATAAAAAGTTTTGAATTGGGGGGAAATAGAATAGCATTCACTATAGTGAAACTAAGAAAAGAGATCATTTACCCAAAAATGAAAATTCTCTCATATTTACTCACTCTCATGCCATCCCAGAACAAGAACAAAGATATTAAGAAGAATAACTCTGGGTTCAAAACTTGAAGCTCAAAAAGCACAAAAAGACTGCATAAATGTAATCCATCTGACTCCAGTGGTTTAATCCATGTCTTCAGATGAAATTTGATAGATGTGGGTGATAAACAGATCAATATTTAAGTCCTTTTTACTACAAATCTCCAATTTCACATTCTACTTGTGTTTTTAGTGATTTGCATTCTTCATGTATATTGCTGCCCACTTGGTAGGGAGGAGAATTTATAGAAAAAAGTACTTGTATATTGATCTGTTTCTCACCCACAGCTATAATATTGTGTCTGAACGCATGGATTTAACCACTGGAGTCATATGGATTACTTTTATGCTGTCTTTATGTGCTTTTTTGTGTTTCAATGTTTTAGACCCTTTTGACTTGCATTTTATGGACCTACAGAGCTGAGATATTCAGAGATATTCTTCTAAAAATCTTAATTTGTGTTCTGCAGAAGAAAGAATGTCATAAACATCTGGGATGGCATGAGGGCGAGTTAACGATGAGAGAATTTGTATTTTTGGATTAACTAATCCTTTAAGTGAAACTCGTCAATCTGCTGGGAGCCATTGAATTTATCTGTACTCCAAACATGTAAACTCAACTGGGAGAGAGAGGTGGGGCATTCATGCTAGTATTTTGCAACACATTTCTATATCAAATTGTTATATAATAATATGATATTTCTACATTTTTGCCCACAGTTATTATGAGCATATCAACAGTGTAATAACTAGAGGGAAGACAACCCCATGAAGCTATCACACCACACATTTCTTGTTGATAAATGTGCAAGGCCCAGAGATGAAACTGAGTGGAAATGGCCTCTTGTCATTTACAAGCACACATAGGGCGTACTCACACTAGGCCCAGTTGCCTTGTACCATGCCTAAGCATGACTGTTCCCCCTCCGCACTCCCCTGCTGGCCTGCACTCACATTGCATTCAACGTTCCGGTCCTGAGCATGCCATGTCATTACGATGCGACTTTTTGATTTGAAGAAAACAGGAAGAAAATCGCTCTTGCACAGCACAATTGAGTCCATCATTGTAATGTCACTTTGTGGCTTAAATGTAGTCGTCTGGGGCACGGTGACACACGGCCCTCTCACATGCCTAATTGTCGACAGCATTGTACCACTGGATTTTATCCGATGAGCTGCCAGATTTACGGAGTCCATCCCGTACCTTCAGATACTGAACACACAGTTTTTTCTGCTTTGACATTGCTCAATGGTTCTTTGGTATCCACGAACATGAAGACAGTCGTGAATTTTACCAAATATCTTGCCGTTCTTGTGTGTTGTATCCAGTTGTTCCTGTATACTCTCATCTGCCCAAATTTCCATTAAACACTATACCTCTGCCACCATGTTTGCAATGTGAAGCATTTACAGGTGCAGCTCAAAAAATTTGAATATCGTGGAAAAGTTTTCCATAATTTAATTAAAAATGTGGAACTTTCATATATTCTAGATTCATTTTTGTAATCTTGATGATTACGGCTTACAACTCATGGAATACTGAAATGTCGACCTTCTGAAAAGTATGTTAATTTATGCACTCAATACTTGGTCGAGGCTCCTTTTGCACAAATTACTGCAAATAATTATTGCTCAGTGGTCCAAAGTTCAATTTTGCATTTCATTTGGAAATCAAGGTCCCAGAGTCTGGAGGAAGAGTTGAGAGACATAGAATCCAAGTTGTTTGAAGTCCAGTGTGAAGTTCCCACAGTCAGTGATGATTTGGGGTGCCGTGTCATTTGCTGGTGTTGTTCCACTGTGTTTTCTCAAGTCGAGAGTCAGTGCAGCGTCTACCAGGACATTTTAGAGCACTTCATGCTTCCATCTGCTGAGAAACTTTATGGAGATGCTGATTTCCTTTTTCAGCAGGACTTGACACCTGCCCAAAGTGCCAAAACTACTAGTAACTGGTTTGCTGACCATTGTATTACTGTGTTTGATTGGCCAGCCAACTCGCCTGACCTGAACCCCATAGAGATTTTATGGCGTATTGTCAAGAGGAAAATGAGACACCAGACCCAACAATACAGATGAGCTGAAGGCCGCAATCAAAGCAACATGGGCTTCCATAACACCTCAGAAGTGCCACAGACTGATTGCCTCCATGCTGTGACGCATTGATGCAGTAATTCATGCAAAAGGAGCCCCGGCCAAGTATTGAGTGCATAAATTAACATACTTTTCAGAAGGTCGACATTTCTATATTATATAGTTTATTCTAATATTTTGAGCTGTAAGCCATAATCATCAAGATTACAACAAAAAAAAGGCTCTAAATATTTCACTTTGTGTACTGAATCTAGAATATATGAAAGTTCCACTTTTTGAATTAAATTATGGAAAGAAATGAACCTTTCCACGATATTCAATTTTTTTCAGATGCAGGGGGGGGGGTTACCTCCTCCTCATCCCTCATGGAAACTACGCCCCTGCCCTGGACTAGTTTTAATGGGAAAGCCAGAGCTAGTAAATGCCTGCTTTATGCGGTGTTATTGGCTATTGTACTAGTTCGGAGAATAGGAAATGGTATTACGGGAACATGTTTGCACTTGGCGCTGCCTGTGCCTGCCGCAGAACGGGCGTCATAAAACTGGACTAGACCGTCGCCACTGCGCACCTACATTACTCAGGCCTACGGGCGCGCGGCAGCGCTGTAGATGTGCGTCGCAATGTCGACTGTCAGCCGCTACGTGCATGCGCTCACATTGATTTCTCGTAAAGCACAGTATCTCGCTTTAACTTAAACGTGTGCGTCTGTCTCAGGCCCAGGTCTATCGAATCCCGAAGCTTTGGATTTTCCGATAGCTTGGCCTTAAGCACGGTGCCGGGGGGAGGCGACTCAAGTAAAATAAATAACCCTGTCACTGGCAACATAAACGTAATGTTCGGTCCACATGTTACGTTTTATTTGTTAATATACACCCTAAATTTGGAATGACATTCCCCGCAAAAGCGAAGGCTCAACAGCCACAAAGTGACCCGTTAAGTCAAGCTAAATTCGGAAGGAGGGCTGCGACCACACGCACGACCCTCAAACACACCATCCCATCTAAACTAAAACGAACAGAATATAATAATGTCAAACACGCGCCAAAATGTTACAATGTAACAAGCGATATTGTGTTTGTGTTACTGTTGCAGCATTCGAACGTCCGCTCTGGGATACAATGTAACGACCATAAACGATACAGTTAAAAGCCTTTCTGCCTGGGCGTCTGTCGAAACATGTCCTTTAAACTTTATATTTACAACCTTTTAAAACATATTTATACCAAATGTGTCAGACGGCAAAGATTAGACGTTCTCAAATCTAAAAGCCTGCTGTTCTAATGTCCAGGCTCGATTTTTATCATAGAACATCACTCACCTCAGATGTCAGCACCCTCTCTCGTTCTCTTCCTCTTTTCTGCTCTCTCTCTCTCTCTCTCTCTCTCTCTCTCTCTCTCTCTCTCTCTCTCTCTCTCTCTCTCTCTCTCCCTTCCAGATGTCGGGCGGACTCTTCCAATCCGCGACTCCCCGGAAGGGAGCGGACCAATGAGCGAGCGGACCACAGGAAATACATTCCCGTTTCCCGAGTCGAGAGAAGAGAGAGCATGTGACGGAAAGTTCGGAGAACGGGAATGAGAAGCTTACACTTTTTAAAGGAATATGACATGTTCAACACAAGTTAAAATAAGTCGACAGAATTTATGGCATAATGTTGATTACCACAACGATTCATTTCGACTCGTCGCTCCTTTTCTTTTAAAAAAGCAAATTTACAATGGAAGTGACGGATTAAATAAATAAAATAGGTACAACAATTCTCATGTGTACATTTGTTCGTACAAACATCCATACGTAAATCCATATGCATATACCTTTACATACCAGTGCATATGTACATATATGTATAATACATTTCACATGTGTTTAAATCAACTTTCATATATATAGTGTGTGTGTGTGTGCGCGCGCGCGCTTAAATATTTATTTAAGGTTAGGGTTTATAGTTCCAAATAACACATAACCTAAGATTTGTCAGTTTATATTTTCTTCTTTTCTACGATCTTTCTTCCAATAAGTTTTCTTGATTTCTTATCCTATCAGTTATAAACGCCATATTAAATATTTCATCGGTTGTTGTTTCCCATTCTATCACCTGTGGTGGTTTGACTTTAACCGATTTTTTGTACTTTTATTGGCCCTATTTTGTACTATTATTTTTCAAAATTCTAAATAAATATATGGTAACATGTGGTAACATCTAAATGAGCCAACTGGTGTTATTAAACATAACAATATTAGGCCTATTTAATCGGTATTTAAATGTATCAGGTCACATTAAGAAACATAATTTTAAGGGATAAATCGAGTAGAAATATATCCTTGAGGTAAAAACTGCATGTTACCACTTTTTACAATAAATTAATGAGTGACTGAAAAGATCCTATATGACCCAATTTATAGTGGTTTTGCATAAATTGTTGTGGATTAAAGGGTTAGTTCACCCAAAAAGGAAAATTCTCTCATCATTTACTCACCCTCATGCCATCCCAGATGCGTATAATTTTTTTTTCATCTGTTGAACTCAAATGAAGATTGTTAGAAGAATATATCAGCTCTGTAGGTCCATACAATACAAGTGAATGGTGACCAAAACCTTGAAGCTCCAAATAGCACATAAAGGAATTATAAAAGTAATCCATATGACTCCAGTGTTTTAATCCATATTTTCAAAATGTATATAATGTGGGTGGGTGAGAAACAGATAAATATTTAAATCATTTTTCACTTGAAATTCTTCTCCCTTCCCAGTAGGGGGCGATATGCATTCATAAAGTGTAACACCAAAAACATAAGCCACACTTATCATATTACTTCTGGAGATATAAATTTAACCACCATTACTTTATGCTGATTTATGTGCATTTTGGAGCTTCAAAATTCTGGCCACCATGAGTTGCATTGTATGGACCAAAAGAGCTGATATATTCTTCTAAAAATCTTCATTTGAGTTCAGCAGATAAATAAAGTCATACACATCTGGAATGGCTTGCGGGTGAGAGAATGATGAGAGAAGTACATTTTTTTGGGTGAACTATTCCTTTAAGGATCTAACAGCTGTCCTATGTCTAGACTGAAACACTGTTACACCATCTTCCTCCAGAGAAGAAAGCACAGGAGGAGAAAGAGGTGCTTGTATCAGTGTGTATGTTAAACAAGATACCCATTAACCATCTGTGCTGTTATATATGGGAGATAGGGGGATGGGAGAGACTTTTGGTGTGAACCTTGACCTCACAGATTGCACTAAGCTAGTTTATTTGACACTCCAGGATAAACTGAATTCCAGAGGTTAGAAAGATAGACACATGTTGCAATACTGTTCCAATGCTGACTGAAAGATTCCATATAAATCTCTACTTACCCATAATTAAGAATTCCTTTAGTATGAAAAGCACATGCACAACTGTATTTAATATTAAGCTGCTCTGAGGATTATCAAAGTAGGAGTTAAATGTAAGTTTTGATGTATTTTGCTGAAATGAATTTTTTTTTAGTTAGTTTAGATTCTATGGTAATTTGTGACTAAATAATGTAATCATAATATGAATAATAAGACTGAATCAACCTGAATACATTGTGTTACAATTTACTAAGTATTAGGGACGGATCAGGTAGAAATACCTTCTAGTTTTTAAGGTAAGAACTGCACTTTTTTTAACCAACTATTCCCCTCTTTATTTCTTATAGACTTAGCAGACACCCCCCCCCCCCCCCCCCCCCCCCCCATTAGTTAATATCTAGTTAAAGCTCATTAGTATGCATTAACTATTAATTTAGCCCTGGCTGAAGATTCAAGGAGCTTAATTATCAAGAGTTTAAAGGAATATCCTGGGTTCACTACAAGTTAAGATCAATCAGCAGCATTTTTGGCTTAAATTTGATTACCACAAAAAAATTGTTAAAAAAAATAAATAAATCGAGGTTACAGTGTGGCACTTAAAATGGAAGTGAATGGGGCCAATTTCCGGAGAGTTTAAAGGCAGAAATGTGAAGTTTGTCATTTTATAAAAGCATTTACATGAATTCTTCTGTTAAAACTCATGTATTATATGAGCTTTAAAGTTGTGCGAGTCGTCATCATCATTTAAGTCGTCATAACGATAAAGTTGTAAAATTGGAAATAAGTTCACACAGGTTAGTAAGCGATTTTATCATCCTAAAACGCATATTGTTTACTCCTTGTGGCTATACTTTTGAAACAATGAGTATTATATGAGTTTTATACAGTATGCATGTATTTATTACCTGCCGTTAAATGACACAGGAATTGTTTTTCCTTCAATACCTTATTGTTAGAAGAGTTGTGAGGTTGTTTCAAGATGCTATGTATAACAACAATTACAGATAAAGAATAAATGAAATAAAAGAGGAAAGCTTAATAAATGCCATTTTGACTTGACTTAAAATTAGTGATTTTATTAGACTATTGAATACTGTGGTCACAATGACAACATATTACATCATCTTCGACCCACTGGTTTAACGCCTTTAGATATCACCATGTTTTAGATAAAATCAGTGCTAGACATCATGAGAGTATTCTGTGCATTTGAAGGTAAGCCATTTTAAAGGGACCAAAATAGAAAATGTTTTAATACTTTTTAAAAGATATTCACTGTAATCTGAAAGTTTGGGGTTAGGTTAAGGTGTATGACTATGCGTGTGTGATTTCCCATCACTATTGCCAGCCACTGTTTTGTTTGGCTAATTCAGATATACATATTCAAGGACACTTTAGGAGGATTGCATGACATCAAAAAGGCTGCAGATGTATTGAGGAACTTGTGAAAAGGTTGTTTTTGCTGCTGACATGCAGGCTGGACTTTAGGTAATATGAATGAAACTTGATGTGAGGGATAATGTCTATATCATTGTGATTATGTTGAGTCGCAACCAAGATTTGTCACCAAAATGTTCACGTCACAGGAATGAAAGAACATTAAAGGAACAGTTCACCCAAAAATGAAAATTCTCTCATCATTTACTCACCCTAATACCAATCCAGATGTGTATGACTTTCTTTCTTATGCTGAACACAAATTAAGATTTTTAGAAGAAAAATTCAGCTCTGAAGGTCCATACAATGTAAGTGAATGGTGGCCAGATCGTTCAATCTCCAAAAATCGCATTAAAGCAGCATATAAGTAACCCATAAAAAAGACTCCTGTTTAAATCTGTCTTTAGAAGCAATATGATAGGGGTGTGTGTGAGTAACATCAATATTTAAGACCTTCTTACAATATAAATATCCAAATTAATTTCACTTCCACATTATTTTGTCTTTGAAGATTCATATTCTTCGTGAATATTGCCACCTACAGGTAGGGGCTGGTAAAAGGTGGAGATTTAACATTAAACATCGATCTGTTTCTCACCCACATTTATCATATTGCTTCTGAAGATATGGATTTAACCACTGGAGTTGTATGGATTACTTATATGCTTCCTTTATGCGATTCATGGAGATTCAGGGTTCTGGCCACCATTCACTTGCATTGTATGGACCTATAGAGCTGAGATATCCTTCTAAAAATCTTAATTTGTGATAGAAGTCATACGCATCCAGGATGGCATTAGGGTGAGTAAACGCGGAGAGAATTTTTGGGTGAACTAACCCTTTAAGCAGCTGATAGCAACAGACTGGTGTAGATGGCTGCTAAGATAATGTATTAACTATAGCTCCACCTAGTGACACTTAAGAATGCATTTTTACCACTCTTATTACCCTTCCTACACTGGATTTTTATAAAAGTGTGGAACTGTCATAGTATTTGACAACAGAATCAATTTCCTTTAAATCTACCATAATGAAGGAAAGAAAAATCCTGACATCCATACTGTCTTACAAATGCAAAACGCAGTAAATACAGGTGAAACTCGAAAAATTAGAATATCGTGCAAAAGTTCATTAATTTCAGTAATTCAACTTAAAAGGTGAAACTAATATATTATATAGACTCATTACAAGCAAAGTAAGATATTTCAAGCCTTTATTTGATATAATTTTTATGATTATGGCTTACAGCTTATGAAAACCCCAAATTCAGAATCTCAGAAAATTAGAATATTGTGAAAAGGTTCAGTATTGTAGGCTCAAAGTGTCACACTCTAAACAGCTAATTAATCCAAAACACCTGCAAAGGGTTCCTGAGCCTTTAAATGGTCTCTCAGTCTGGTTCAGTTGAATTCACAATCATGGGGAAGACTGCTGACCTGACAGTTGTGCAGAAAACCATCATTGACACCCTCCACAAGGAGGGAAAGCCTCAAAAGGTAATTGCAAAAGAAGTTGGATGTTCTCAAAGTGCTGTATCAAAGCACATTAATAGAAAGTTAAGTGGAAGGGAAAAGTGTGGAAGAAAAAGGTGCACCAGCAGCAGGGATGACCGTAGCCTGGAGAGGATTGTCAGGAAAAGGCCATTCAAATGTGTGGGGGAGTTTCACAAGGAGTGGACTGAGGCTGGAGTTACTGCATCAAGAGCCACCACACACAGACGGGTCCTGGACATGGGCTTCAAATGTCGTATTCCTCTTGTCAAGCCGCTCCTGAACAACAAACAACGTCAGAAGCGTCTCAAGCGCTCTCAAATTCCAAATTTGAGAGTAAATTTTGCATCTCATTTGGAAACCAAGGTCCCAGAATCTGGAGGAAGAATGGAGAGGCACACAATCCAAGATGCTTGAAGTCCAGTGTGAAGTTTCCACAGTCTGTGTTGGTTTGGGGAGCCATGTCATCGGCTGGTGTTGGTCCACTGTGCTTTATTAAGTCCAGAGTCAACGCAGCCATCTACCGGGACATTTTAGAGCACTTCATGCTTCCTTCAGCAGACAAGCTTTATGGAGATGCTGACTTCATTTTCCAGCAGGACTTGGCACCTGCCCACACTGCCAAAAGTACCAAAACCTGGTTCAATGACCATGGTATTACTGTGCTTGATTGGCCAGCAAACTCGCCTGACCTGAACCCCATAGAGAATCTATGGGGCATTGCCAAGATAAAGATGAGAAACATGAGACCAAACAATGCAGAAGAGCTGAAGGCCGCTATTGAAGCATCTTGGTCTTCCATAACACCTCAGCAGTGCCACAGGCTGATAGCATCCATGCCACGCCACATTGAGGCAGTAATTAATGCAAAAGGGGCCCAAACCAAGTACTGAGTACATATGCATGATTATACTTTTCAGAGGGCCGACATTTCTGTATTTAAAATCCTTTTTTTTTATTGATTTCATGTAATATTCTAATTTTCTGAGATTCTGAATTTGGGGTTTTCATAAGCTGTAAGCCATAATCATAAAAATTATATCAAATAAAGGCTTGAAATATCTTACTTTGCTTGTAATGAGTCTATATAATATATTAGTTTCACCTTTTAAGTTGAATTACTGAAATTAATGAACTTTTGCACGATATTCTAATTTTTCGAGTTTCACCTGTATGTCTACACAAACTAAGAAAAATGGTACTTGGTTTTAGTATAGACTTAGCAGTTGCTGCAGCATAGTTAAGCCAAAACTGTCTAACACAGGACAGATTAGTTTAAGAGACTCAATTTCTGTCATAACTCAATTCCAGCAGCCAACTCGAATGAGACTTGTGAAGTTGCGAAGTACTTCTGAATGCAGCTGCTGATGAAATTAAACCAGAAGCAAAATCTTTGGCGTTAACATTGCTTACGTTGACAGACAACTTATTAAACCCTACTATCCTCCCAAAACATTTAGTCATGTGCAAATAAATTACTGTTGAGAGTAGGGATGCACCAATACCATTATAGGTGCTAGTATCCCGTCCGATACTCTGTAGGTCATTAGAAATGCTGGGGATATTTCAATGAATAAACAATCAGTGCATCCCAACAGAAGAGTAAGATGAACCTTTATCTCTAATAAGCCCTCCAGTGACTTACACTGAACAGAGTCCTCTCCCAGTCTAAGAGACAAACAAAGAGTAACAAGAAGCCCTGGGAAAATCATGTAAACACTTCCTTTTCTTTTTACTCTTCTGAGCATTAACATTATAATCATTATTGTAGTCACATTGAAGCACAATATAATTATCTTAAGGCATCAGCACAGACAATGCTGTGCAATAACAAACAGAAAGAAAAAAAAAAAATCATATGTACATTGATTTAGATCAAGTGCTACTCCACTTGTGGTCCACAGGCCAAGAGAGGTGAGACTGTGTGTTTGTGTGTGTGTGTGCGCGCGCGCATGTGTGTCAGGCAGTCTCATCGCTCTGGCTTTCTCGACTGAAGTAATAGCGCACTGGGGGGCCGGGCAGATCCTCATCACCATCTGCCTCGGGGGCAAATGATACGGTGAGGTCAACATACTTTCTGCCAGATGAGGGTTTGATCAGTTTATGCATTCTGTAGAGATAGGAAGAGAGAAACAGGTTTACTGTTATGGAACAACTATGGAACAAGTTTAAATTTCATCTTGAAGGAATTATCCAAACATGAAAACTGTCATTATTTATTCACCATCATGTCATTCCAAACCTGTAAGACTTTCTTTCTGCTGTGTAACACATAAGGAGCACAATGTACTGGTTGTTTATTGCCATGCAACAACAAAAGAATGGGGACCGGAGATTTGACGCTTCAATAAGGATGAAAAAGCACCACAAAAGTAGTCCATATGACTTGTGTGTTTTATATATACAAATCTTCTGAAGGCACACAGTTTTATGGCTTTGTGTGAGGAACAGCATCCGGCCGTAAGAAACCCTGCAAGTTAAGAAAACCCTAGCTGACAACAGCATTGCAATTATAACTAAGGGTTTTCTTAACTTAAAAGGTTTCTTGCAACCCATCCCAGACTGCAATGCAAATCTTGACATCTGTCTTAGCTCCTCTTGGCATGTTCATGAGAGAAGTTATGGGGTTTGATTCATGAAGGAATCATTCTTTTGAGTCTTATCTCTTAAATGATTTGGTTAATTGTAGGGATGGGACGATACGGTTCTCCTGATTCGTTTCAAAATACGATACGAGGTTCATGGTTCGATAGAATCTCGATTCGATATTATGACACTTAAATGACAAAGTGAAACAAAATTGAATTTTTGTATTATCTATGTTTGAAAAAATGCACATAATTTCTCTCCAAAATAAAGTTCTTTAAAACACAATATAAATCTTCAAAATCTTTGACGGACACACATTACACGGAGCAAATTGTCCATTTTAACATCAAGCACTTTTCAAGAAAACAAGGCAATTTTCCAGGTATTCCAGAACTTACATTTTTAAAAGCTAAATTCAGGCACTTTAAGCACTTCAATGACCTTGTGTGAACCCTGTAAACAGGGTCATTTCATTTATAATCACATGGACCGAAAATGTTTTGTAAATTTGAAAATATCAAGTTTTGCCTCAATATGGTTAATAATTTTTTTTTGGATCTGATATATCGAAGTTCGACACAATCATCTCATCTCTAGTTAATCGGGTTCTCGAGTTTAAGTTAATGACTCAATGATCTGGTCGTAGTAGATTATAGCTCTCTGGAGGTGAAGATTATAAGTGAATAATGACTAATATTTCAGTCTGTTGCTCACAAAGTTTCAGAAGACTTCTTTTTTGAAACTCGAAAATTCCAGTCCCTATTTTTTCTAACTGCATTGTATAAAAGACCAGTACACGCTTTAAAATTTCTCCTTTTGAGTTCCATGGAAGAAAGTCATACAGGTTTGAAACAACATGAGGGTGAGTAAAGGATGACTGAATTTTCCATCCATCCATACATATATGAGAGAGAGAGAGAGAAGTATTATAGTATTTATTGTTGGGCCTTACGTCAGTTTGAGTCTTTTGATATGGCCTGGCATAACCGGCACATAGAGCATCTTCACCCCATGAACAACCATAGTGGGCTCAATTCCATACTTTTCCTGAAAACCAAGTGCAAAGCAAGTAATTCAATAATTCATTTTTAACAAATGCTAACAGATTATTAATCTGCTTTTAACACAATTGATATGGGAGCTCAAGTGTTACTCACCCTAACCGCACTAATGAAATCAGACAATGTGAAGTCCTCATGACCAAAGATTGTCCACCGGTCCCAGATAGAGAAGGAGATATCATCTCTAGTAAAAATAAAAGGCAAGAAATCAAGAAGCTATTAAACACATTTTGTAAGAAATACGAGATGTTCAAAAGTTTAAATGCATGCGTTTTGCCATTACCTGATCTGGGTTCTCTTGACCTGAGCTGTTTCTGTGAGCACCATGACCGGAATGGCCAAGTTGAAGAAACAGTTTTTAAACGACTCAAATCCGTAACCACCAGCAATTTTTATCAACTCCACGGCCACCTACACAAAACCAACAGTTAAATAATCTTAAAGTATATGTTGATTTATGGACACTTAAAAAATGTATGCTAATTTTTGCTTAAGATAAAAGGTAAAATAAAACTGGCACCTGCAAACAAAGTGATGCTAGAGTTGCTCGACCAGAAAGTGTTTAAATACTTTAAATTATGAACAATATATCAATTGTTTTCTAATTTGAATATGAAACCCAGCAAATTTCCTATTGTAAAATGATTTGTTTGAAAATGTACTTGCTATCATTCTTTACAATGAAAGCCACTTAGTTTGATTTTGTATTTTTTTTATAATGTAGACATTTTTAAAGGAATAGTTCACCCAAAAATTTTAATTCTTTCAACATATACTCACCCTCAGGCCATTCCACATGTGTATGACTTTCTTTCTTCTGCAGAATACAAATTAAGATTTTTAGAAGAAAATTTCAGCTCTTTAGGTCCATACAATGCAAGTGAATGGGTACCAAAGTTTTGGAGCTCCAAAAATCACACAAGTCAGCATAAAAGTAATCCATAGGACATCAGTGGTTAAATCAATGTTTTCAGAAGTGTTATGACAGGTATGGGTGAGAAACGGATCACTTTCACATTCTTCTTGTGTTTTTTGGTGATTCACATTCTTCATGCATATCGGCCCCCACTGGACAGGGAGAAGAATTTCAAGTAAAAAATTACTTAAATATTGATCGGTTTCTCACTCACAGATATCATATCACTTCTGAAAATATGGATTAAAACACTAGAGTCTTATGGATTACTTTCATGATGCCTTTATGTGCTTTTTGGAGCGTCAAACGTTTGGCACCCATTCACTTGCATTGTATGGACCTACAGAGCTGAAATATTTTGTAAAAATAATAATTTGTATTCTACAGAATAAGGAAAGTCATACACATCTTGGATAGCATGAGAGTGAGTAAATGATGAGAGAATTTGTATTTTTGGGTGAACTATCCCTTTAATAGTGGCTAAAATGTCTGCCTACCTTTTGAGGCTAGTGTATAAAACAACTGTGTGAGTGAATGATATAGAAATAATCAAAATATTTTCTTCTCTCTGACCAGTCCTGCAACAGCAGCTGTAGATGTGGCGATAGCAGGGATGATTTTGCCAGCAATCCGTTTAGTTTGTAGTCTGTCAGCAGCTTCAATGGCGTACATATGAGCTCGAAGGGCAGACGCTGCTGCTACAAAATCCATGTGTCCGTTTGAGTCATCATCCTTTTCAAAGTACAATGGATTCATCCGTAATCTCTCTAAAGATGGACGAAGGAAAAAATTGGATCTCATGGTTTGGTTCCTACAGCTGTTATGTGCAATGCATGAGTATATGATTGTGGATGTGTATCATCAACACACCTGGTGTTATAAAGTTGGAGTTGATGGACTCCTGTAGCTGTGAGATCGCCTCTCTCTCCTCATCACTGCTCACTGTCACTTTAATCTGATCAGGCTTCTTAACATTTTCATCGGTCTCTATATGCTAACACAGAACATACACAAACTTAGTGATTGAGTTAAAGGAAAAGCATGCAATTTCTGCGCCATTAGCGGCACCAGTGAAAAATACAGACTATATTTAAACAGACACCTTTTCTGCTGGTTTGTATTCGGGAACCTCCACTGCAGTTAAAACACTTGATACAGCCTCATAGGAAAAACTCTATGAATGATTCAAGAGCATAGATGATTCAGGTTAAACGGAACAGACAAACAACAACAGCAAAAGGTAAAGACTTTAGATATCAACTCATGATTTTAGTTCCACACAGGTGATAAAGGAACATATACCCACGTGTGAAATTTGCTTTTTACCTTTTCTGAGTATGGAACATTATAAATTCCAGCAAAAAGCCGAGCTGCGCTGACAACAAAACTGAAATGCCTAAAGGAAGAGACATTTTCTCATTAAAAACTTCCACACATCTTAACGTCACTTCTTTTCCATTTCTGTGTTCAACCCTTTGAAAGTGAACGCCTGCTGCTGTGAATGACAATCTATAAAGATCTTTACTTTCATACTCACAGTGGGTCGTTGAGGTCAAACTCTATAGGAGAAGGCGGCCGTTTAGGAGACTGCCAAAACAGACCTGAAAACATTGGATAAACACTTCAGATGGGAAAAGATATGGGTGCCAGATCTTTAGACTGTTGATTAATAATGCAGCCTCTCTGCATGAGTGAAAGAAGCATGTTCACTTACTGCCATCTTTTAGTCGTGTGTCCAGTGGAAATGAGTGCAGTAGTTGCAATGCCTGAAATATTCATGTAATAGTGGCATGTTGTACAACATTACTTCCATTTTTATATTACATAAACATATCTGTCAATGTGGATTATTACTATTTTATAAACACCACCTACAGTGATCAAATCCCTTGGCCCTGGGAACATTCATGTTCTTTTGTACTGGTCATGGTTTAGAAACAATCGAATATCAGATTTCATTGGAAACCACAGGAAATATAATAGTCTATAATAGAATTGCTTCATTAGAATTATTAGAAGCAATTCAACAGTGGACTGTTATTTTTCAAGTGGGTTCTCTGTAAAATCAGATGAAGTGTTATAACATTATTACATTTCCATACCTTTCTTTTGAAGTACTTGTCAAATTTGAGGCGCGCAAGTGATAGACAGTGATCCCATTGAGTGGGTCTCCGACTCAACAACTTAATGACCTGAAATGATCCTTCCATACTCTCCCCAGCCATCATCCTCTATACACATACACACACACACACACACACACACACACACACACACACACACAAGTTAGATGACATCACAAGGCAAAACTAGGGGGATTAGAGAAGTGTGTAGTATATATTCTCACCTGTAGCACATCCTGAGGTGATGAATGTCTCTGCCAGAACATGTTGTACACGGAGGGCTTGTGGGAGAAAGCACTTTCAAACTACACACACACACACACACGACACACACGACACACACGACACACACGACACACACAACACAAATCAGAACACTCATATCTTCAAACACTATTAAGAGCTCCAAGTAGACATACAATGAGGTCTTTCTGACTGGTTTGCAAGTTGTTTTCAATTACGGGAGCAATTCAAGCTTGAACTACATGTGTTTTTATGAGCTGCATCAGTATAGGGCAGTTAACCTGTTGATACGCACCCCCTTTTTGAGCACAAACCATACAAATGACATACCTGAACTTATATGGTTGTATTTACAGGACCATTTGGAGTATGGACAAAGTTGTAGTATATTTTGAAAGAAGACACTTTAGGCTTTATTTCCCAAGTTTCATGAATTAATATATGTTGTTATTTTTTAAAGTTAGAGAAGCTGAAATTTATAGTAATGGAAATATTTTGTACTGAACATGTTTTATAATCTACAAAAACAATAATAAAAGTAAAAGTAGAAATACAATGTACTCAAAGCCACAAGTCTAAAGAAGTTATGTTTCAAATTTGAAGATGATCCAACAAGAAATGAGGCTCCTGCAAGCTTTTTTTCCTCTGTAAAATCGCTGGTGGGTGTACAGAGTAAAATTAAGGCTCCGCCTTTCAAGACGACACTAAATCTGACAGCACTGCTTGGCTATTATGAATAAAACTATGCTCCATTTTTAAAAATAGACTTTGGAGACAGGCTCATTTTGTTTACGAGACTCTAATACGTATATACGATAATATACAGTTTTACAACATGAATGCTGCTCAGATTGCATATTTTGTTGAATATGTAAACAATGGAGAATATATTAATATTTTGCAGATTTATCACTTATATGGAAAAAGTGTTCTTGGGTGTTTTTCAAAGAACGCTTGTCATGTACAATTGACCCAAGTTTGTTGAACTGGATTCATCTGCCGATCGCGTTTTCATAACGAAGGTATGAAGTCCCGTTTTGATATTGCATGTTTTCATTTGTAATCCTGGCACAAATAACTAAATTGCTATCATGAAACAGAGATCGGATATCAATGTTGAACCCTTAGACCTTTGAAAAGATGTCTAATTTGTTAACATTAATTACATTTATAGATGGTAAATTATATATTAAATGTAAGCAGAGTGACGTCACCACCGTGTGCGGGGGATTGCGCATCAACAGGTTAAGCGGCTCAATGAACCTCTCAAGCAGCGCAGCCACAGAATGAGTGCCAGTCACATGATGCTTTGACAGCTGGGCGAAGAACAACAGAATACAGGGATCTCGACATGCGATTTTCAATGTTTCAACTACTTTTAACTTGACACAGCATCCTAGAAATTAGAGGCCGACGATATTGGATTTTGCCGATACCGATAAATGCTTATAAGCGATAGATTGGCCAATAGTTTTTAAAACTGATTTATAGAATGCCCAAAAATTTGCTTATTCTTTCCTTACTATGAAAGGCACAGAAAAAGACTCTTATTTTGAAATGACGAAATTATGAAAAAAACTATCTGCAACTATCGGCAATATATTTTTGATGATAACGATAGACAAAAAGCAACTATCATCACCGATTAATCAGTAAAACCGATATATCGGTCTATCTTACTAGAAATGCAGCATTTATGACACTGAAAACCAAAGAGATGCTCTCCTGTGAGAGCAGGACAGATCAAGGAACTCAATGCTAAATGGATTACTGTTGACTGTAGGCTTGTTCATTGATATGGGAATAAAATAAACAATGACTAATGACTTACACGACTTCTAAAGCAACTTTTTGTATTGTCTTGTCAATGATTTACTCGTCTGCCACAATACAATAATATTTTTACATTTGAAAATCTACCATACTTATTTTATTTATAATTATTGCAATTATGCATAATTTATATAGAAGGATCGCTATCTGAGGTCCTTTCTCAGCTGATAATGATATATACATGATTAATTGCAATGTATTCGATTAATCGAATAGTGTGAGTGTCATGTAATTAATTTGATTTAAAATTTCAAACAATTGACAGCCCAAGAGGGGAAAAAAATAAATAAATAAAACTGCATTTCTATTATTTGTTACATTGTACTGTGCATTCAGCCTGGCAGACAAGCTTACTGAAGTAATATTCAAATGCACTCTCCAAAATTGTCCTCCCCCACATTTCATATTAGTGAATCAGTTTGTTCAGATGGTTCAAGTCAATAAACAATTCATCTATTCCATATGCAGAAGTCCTTAAAACACTACTTAAAACACTGAGTGGCTTGAAGCGTGGCAAGCTACAGTTTCATAGAAGATCCCCAAACTACTTATGCATGGCTGATGAGGGAGTGTGGGTGGGTGTGTGTGTGTTTACTGACCTTGTCTCTGGCCCACTGTATGGTGTGTTCAATAACAGCAGGAAAAGACTTCAGAGTGCAGAACGGGATCTCCTCCTCTGGTGGGTCTCTCTAAGAAACATAAAAACATCAGTCATGTCACAAAAACATAAACACATGAAATGGCACACAGCCTGCCCTATACACACACACACACACACACACACACACACACACACTTACATGGCTGTTGTAGGACTCTGTGAGGTTTGGGACGATGATCTCTGTGTGTCCTTTCGTACCCATGGTACCAGAGTCTAACAGAGCTTTCTGACTGGATACACTTCGACTGAAAGTTAGAAAAAAAAAAAAAAAAAAAAAAAAAAATCAATCATTGAAAATGTGCAATACAATCACAAATGCACTATATGAGAAACAGCTTTGTGATGTCACGGGATTACCTATCCACATATCTCCGTGCCTCTACGTTGTCCAGTGCAGTGACCACCAGGTTGAGAAGGGAGAAGAAAGCATCGCTATAGATGTCCTCTGTAGCAGGACACACTTTATGCAGATGAGCTTCAATTTGCAGCTCTGGGTTTATTTCTAATGTAGCTTCTGCTGCTGTAGTGCTTTTTGGCTTCTACAGAGAGACAACGGAAGATGGGAGAACATCAGGACAGTAAAAAGATAATTAAATGAGATCGCTAATATAATTTGCATTTTTACATGTGGACAGTTCTAAATAGAATGGGGCAAGGGTAGCTCAGCGAGTAAAGACACTGAATCACAAGTTTGAATCCAGGACATGCTAAGTGACTCCAGCCAGGTCTCCTAAGCAACCAAATTGGCTCAGTTGCTAGGGAGTGTAGAGTCACATGGGGTAACCTCCTCATGGTCATTATAATGTGGTTCGCGCTCGTGGGTGTGCGTGGTGAGTTGAGCATGGATGCCGCAGTGAATAGCAAGAAGCCTCCACACGCACTATATCTCTGCAGAAACGCGCTCAATAAGCCACGTGAAAAGATGTATGGATTGACTGTCTCAGACGCAGAGGAAACTGAGATTCATCCTCCGTCACCCGGATTGAGGCGATTTACTATGCCACCATGAGAACTTAGAGCACATTGGGAATTGGGCATTCCAAATTGGGAAGAAAAAACAAAAACAAATGCATGATGCATCTGAGAAGCATTCAATGTGTAAATATTTATAGTTGAAATCAGATGTTTACATACTGTACATTTTAGTCAAATATATTTAAACACCACAGTTTTTCACAATTCCTGACATTTAATCATAGAAAACATTCCCTGTCTTAAGACAGTTAGGATCAATACTTTAAGAATGTGAAATGTTAGAATAATAGTAGAGAGAATAATTTATTTCTGCTTTTATTTCTCTCATCACATTCCCAGTGAGTCAGAAGTTTCCATACACTTTGTTAGTATTTGGTAGCATTGCCTTTACAATGTTTAACTTGGGTCAGTCATTTTGGGGAGCATTCCACAAGCTGCTCACAATAAGTTGCTGGAATATTGGTCCATTCCTACAGACAGAACTGGTGTAACTGTGTCAGGTTTGTAGCCCTCCTTGCTCGCACACACTTTTTCAGATCTGCCCACAAATGTTCTATTTAATTGAGTTCAGGGCTTTTGTGATGGCCACTCCAACACCTTGACTTTGTTGACCTTAAGCCATTTTGCTTAAGCCACATCTCTGGAGGTATGCTTGGGGACATTGTCCATTTGGAAGATCCATTTGCAAGCAAGCTTTAACTTCATGGCTGATGTCTTGAGATGTTGCTTCAATATAGCGACATAATTTTCCTTCCTTAAGATTCCATCTATTTTGTGAAGTGCACCAGTCCCTCTTGCAGCAAAGCACCCCCATAACATGATGCTGCCACCTCCATGTATCACGGTTGGGATGGTGTTCTTCAGCTTGCCAAACATAACCAAACATAATGATGGTCATTATGGCCAAATTAAATTACATTTTTGTTTCATCAGACCAGAGGACATTTCTCCAAAAATTAAGATCATTGTTCCCATGTGCAATTGCAAACTGTAGTCTGGCTTTTTTATGGTGGTTTTGGAGCAGTTGCTTCTTCCTTGTTGAGCAGACTTTCAGGTTATGTCGATATAGGACCCATGTTACTGTGGATATAGATACTTGTCTACCGGTTTCCTCCAGCATCTTCACAAGGTCCTTTGCTGCTGTTCTGGGATTGATTCGCTCTTTTCGCACCAAACTATGTTCATCACTTGGAGAGAGAATGCATCTCCTTCCTGAGCAGTATGAAGGCTGTGTGGCCCCATGGTGTATATACTTGCGTACTATTATTTGTACAAATGAACGTGGTAACTTCAGGCGTTTGGAAATTGCTCTCAAGGATGAAACACACTTGTGGAGGTCCACAATGTTTTTTCTGAGGTCTTGGCTGATTTCTTTGATTTTCTCATGATCTGAGTTTAAAAGTAGGCCTTAAAATACATCCACAGGTACACTTCCAATTGACTGCTATTAGCAGCTAACTGGCTAATTGACATAATTTTCTGGAATTTTCCAAGCTGCTTAAAAGGCACAGTTAACTTAGTGTATGTAAACTTCTGACCCACTGGAAGTGTAATATAGTCAATCAAGTGAAACAATCTGTCTGTAAACAATTGTTGGAAAAATTACTCATGCACAAAGTAAATGTCCTGCTAATATCAAATCTGTGGAGTGGTTAAAAACATTTGTTTTATTGACTTCAACCTAAGTGTATGCAAACTTCTGACTTCAACTGTATCTGTCTTGGTTGACCACACGGAGACAGATGTTAATACCAAATGTAAACAGGGCCATTTCATTGCATGCCTGGAGCAGCAGATGAGAAAGGTATGAAAAAGGTACCCGAATGTGCTGAGGTCTGAAGAGAAACTGCCGATTAAGGTTAGATTTCTCAATTAAATCTGGATCGGTGATGCAAATCTAAAAAAAAAAAGATTAAACACATTTAAAGAATTATACTAATATTTCATTACTCATGTAAACAAGGAGAAACCATTAAGCTTCTTTCAGGTGTATAGCCGACCTCTCCTAAAAATCTGCTCAATCCCACTCCCAGCAGTGCCAAATTCTTCAGCATCTCACAGCCAATAGCACCACAGCCCACCTACAAGCACATATTTTAGACAATCAATCAGCAGTGTAACACTTGTCTCCATTACATCCATAGAAAGTGTATAACCCAAGTTTTTTTTTTATTTGGTCTGCTCTTATATAGTATATATGTATTTAAGCTGAAGTGTGTCATTTCTTCAATGTTAAAATTAATTATTTTATCCCGGCTTATATGCAGAGTCAACTATAGGCAAGCCATTTGTAGGTGGATTTCATCTAAAGACCTGTTCACACCACCAGCCACATCTGGATCTCGCAAGTCCCTAATGGTCATTCCTACTGCTGTCGAATAACGTTATTGGGGGACTGCACAACTGGCCAACATTCAGTAGGGGAGAGTGTTTTTACATAACCTGCAGCATGGCTTGTTGCATCATATCATTAACGAGATGAACAATCTATCAAAATATGAATCAAACTCAATATAGGCAGTTCCTGACATCGGTTTTCAACACATCATTGTTTTATTCCATCCATGCATGCGATTACAGGCAAATGATAATAAACAGTGAAATCTCTCGTATGCCCAGTAAGTTTTAGTGGCTTTTCTAGGATCTGTTTGCAATTATTTTTGAGATTCCTTTTGTTGTCTTTAGTGGCACAGAAATTGACACACTTCAGCTTTAAAAAACACAATTCAGCTGGTTTAAATTTTGCTGTACATTAACCCTTTAAATTATATTTAAAATAATTATTTTAGTTCAGTCTGTCCCTCTGTACCCTCTTACACTCACCATGAAGACACGAAACTTGTGCAGTTTCAAACACATTGATTGGCCGATACACGCCCTCAGGGCATCATACCGATCACCCCTACACATACATGTCAAAATAGACATTGAAAGGATTAGTTTACCCAAAAATGAAAAGGCACTCTATGTCCTTCATAAACAATCCTCATGTAACAAATCAGCTCAGTTCTCATTACATGACACATGATTACTAACGTGTTAATATTTGGAACACTTAAGATTTATTAAGTCAACATAACACTGTTCAAACTACTCATTTAAACTAACAACAAATTATGAAGCTCATTATTTGATGTGACGCTTACCTAGGGGCAAATTCCTCACCAGAGAGAGACTGAAGGGGCTGAATCACCTCCACTGCATCTAGATAAAACTATATAGACACACATGAAAAGATGATATCAATGCCATATATACACATCATGGAGAAAAGAGCCACTGTCTTTTGACCTACCCATTGCTTAAGTGGTGCAAATTTTCCAGTGAGAGCCTTTAGCACCTCTTGACTAGCGATACCACCCACCGCAGCCGCGAGAGGAGAGAGACAGCCCCTCGCACAGCGTGACACACACCTCACCAGATCCTTGTTTATACACACCTGACAACACACACATTTAGATTCAAAGAAAACTGTGTGACGATATGTGCAACAGGAATCGACTGTGAATGCTTGTAAAAATAAAATCTCACTTTGTTTTTAAGTGTTTTGCTCATCTCCTCCGTGAACTTCAGAAGCAGATCGGCATCCTCCAAACAACTACATACAGCAGGGACAAATAATACATTAGAATCATTATTATTCATCATGTCAATCATAGGAGAGAGGGAAACAAAGTGAATATGTTAAAAATAAGAAAAGAAAGAGACTAAGGAGCCGTTCACACAGGATGCGATAATGGTTTCAAAAATAGCCAGAAAAAGCGTAACAGAACGGAACAGATTGAAGGAGTCTTGAAACATGCATTTCAAATGTACAACTTTAACACATGAAATGCAAAATGCGATGTTGTTTGAGACAGAACTGTCCGTCTGATGCATACGTACATAGTAGGGATGCGCCGATGTACCGGCTGCCGTTATTTAGCAGACAAATAATGACCAAATTAAAACCATCGGCATATCAGAAACACTGATATTAAAAATGATGGTTTATTTATAATTCATTAGTAACACACTTTGTAAAAACTCTTTGAATTCAAATACACGATCCATAAATAATAACAGCCACAATATATATAATGGTTGGCACTCCGTGGAACTCGTAATATTTAATTACTATTTTTTTCTCATCGTAACATTAATGCTTAAAACCATCATAAAAGGATGTGACAGTTGTGAAAGCAGCACTTAGCTATAGGCTACATAACATGATGAGGGGAACCATCCAAAACACTTTGAAACCAGCAGACTTTGACTTCTGAGACATCTGTAATATATCTATTAATGCAGCATGAATGATTGAATTAAGATTAAAATCGCAACATGGCCTTGCGCGATTACTAAACCTTATAAGGCTATCGGCCCAATATTTTCATATCGTTCCTTCCCTTGTACATAGACAAACAATTAAAATAAATGATCATAATGGCATCTTAAATGTAACACATAAATGTATTCATTTAGCAGACATCTTTATTCAAAGTCACTCAACATTCAATGTGTACATTTTACCAATAAGCAAGTTCCATGGGAATCAAACCAATGAGCTTGGCGCAGCTACCGCCATGCTCTACAAGTTAAGCTATAGGACCCTGGTGAACTAGTGAGAAAACCTAGTAAGCTTCTTACCCAGACTCCATTTTTTTATCATGATGCCCCAAAATAATGTTACTGTAGGCAGCTTACTAGATTTTGAAATACAGAGATAAAATGGATGTTATTACCCAATGTTGGGAAGTCTGCCATGCTGATCCAAGAAAGCATCCATAGCCAACATGATTGTATGGAGCTGTAGAGGAACCTGATTAAAAATGAATACAGATTCTATTGTCAGTAACTGCAGCAACAGTAAATGGACTCCAGCAATGAAAGAGGTTGTGATTCTGACCTCTGGTTTGCTGAAGTCTGGAGTGAGGAGTTGAGGGTCAGATATCTGCTGCTCCATCGTCTCCTATAAACACACAACAGACAGAGGAAACAGTTGGTCGTTATACTGTATGTCACCACTATCAAACAGATCAACTGAAGGGATTAGAGGTGTTGACATACAAAGCTGATGGTTGTGGGGATCTTGACCAGGCGAAAGAGACCCCCATGAGCATACGGCTGGAAAGATGAAGTATCTGCAATCGCAAAACTATATGGGGAAAGAACTGAACACACACAAACAGAGTTAGATAGGTTAAGACCCTTTCACATGACATCAAAGTTGCCTAATGAATGTTATAATGGCAGTCAAGCATAGCAACAGGGCACTCAGAGTAAAAAAAATAAATAGCTTTGACCCCATTTTCCTTTGATCTTTCAAAGCGTAGCCAATAATTACTGGACAATTCACATAACTTATGCAATGAAAGGTCTAACTTTGCATCCACATTTATGATTTTCACAAATAGTTTTCAATAGGGATGCTGTGATATACGGTTTCACTATTAACCATGATTAAAAATGCCATGGCTAATTTAACCGTAATAATTTAGAATCTACAGTAAAAAAAAAAAAACATGACATGTTTCATTTACACGTGGTCAAAATATTTGTATAACTCGAACACCACACCAACACAGTCCTTAACCATAGTAACAGCTGCTTTAACCACCCGGGCATAAGCACAAGAAATTTTCACATTTAGGCTTACACTGAAAATATCTGAAAAAATTAGCTCAGTGTTTCATTCTGAAGTCAGAACGGCTTCTATGAGGCAGAATGACACAACTTGACAAAAGTTAAGCAAACCACACAAAGCTGAGTGAAAGCCTAGGCCAATATTATACATGTATTCAACTGTCTATGTGTGTGTGAAGACTGTTTGTACCTGTAATTTCATGTGTGGTTCCATTGAGTTCACTCATGCCATTGATCTCTTTGAAACACACACTCTGCCCTGTCTGGAGGCCGTGAGTTCGGCTGTCCAAACACGTCACCACACCAGGGCACTCCTATGATTGGATTTCAAACAAGAAGTTATAATAGGGACCCGTATTATAGATTTAAATTTCTCAGATCTGCGCATTGGTAAAGAAATCTCTGATCACCAGAAGACTATGGGTAGGATCAAATGAAAAGAGAATCAGGAAGGTGCTTTAATTACCTGGCTGATGTTCTGGATGAAAATTTCTTTTGGTTCCTCTCCTGTAGGGTCAGACACCTCAAACGCGTCCCCAAAATCGCAGAACACTCGTGAGCAGATCCCAAAGACATCACAGCCAATGAACTGCACCAAAAAAACAATGATTTCACATCCATGAAACTACTTATGCTAGCTGGCTTTTCAGAAATGTATTCTTATAGATGAATGTTTGTCTATACATCTCCCAGGGGTAAATAAAGACTGATCCTGAATCAATCAGATCACTGCACAATTGTGAATTGGAGTTTTTTTTTAGCTTTTTTTTTTTTTTAGCTGTTAAGCATCCAAACCGAGATTCATCTTCAAGATTAAGTGTTTTGGGGAATGACTGTACCTTGATAGGAGGCTGCTGAGAGTGGCAGAAATTGTTGATCTGTTTCTGTAAGCTCAGATTTGTTTCTGTCAATACTACACACTGAGGAAATAAACACACAGATTAAAAAGTTACATATGATAGGAACGTACAGATTAATCATTCAAGACAGAACACTATGGTTTAAAAAAAATCTGAATAAAAGGTCAATCATTTAAAGAGATAGTTCACCCAAAAATGAAAATTCTCTCATGATTTTCTCCTGGCATTCCAGATGTGTATGACTTCCTCCCTTCTGCAGAACACAAATGACGATTTTTAGAACAATATCTCAGCTCTGTAGGTCCTCACAATAGAAGTGAATGGGTGCCACATTTTTGAAGCTCCAAAATCCACATAAAGGGAGCATAAAAGTAATCCATTAGACTCCAGTGGTAAAATCCATGTGTTCAAACACAATATGATAGGTGTAGGTGAGAAAAAGATCAATATTTAAGTAATTTTTTTGTCATAGATTCTCCTCCCTGTCCATTAAGGGGCGATGTGCATGAAGAATGTGCAAATCACCAAAAACAGGAGAAAGTGAAGAAAAAAGCACTTAATATTGATCTGTTTCTCATCCACACCTTTCATATCACTTCAGAAGACATGGATTTAAACACTGGAGTCTAATGGATTACTTTTATGTTGCTTTTATGTGGATTTAGGAGCTTCAAAATGTTGGCACCCATTCACATGCATTGTATGGACCTACAAAGCTGAGATATTCTTCTAAAAATCTTAATGTGTGTTCTGCTGAAGAAAGTCATACACATCAGGGATGGCATGAGGGTGAATAAATGATGAGAGAATTTTCATTTTTGGGTGAACAATTCCTTTAAATAGTACAAGCAAGATGCTATATGTATTTGATCCTGTTCTAAAACACTATGGACTATTAAGAGTTTTCTATGAGTCTCAGTTGAGACCAACCTGGTATCTCTTCAGGAAGCTGAGGTCAGTGCTTTCATCCAGGACATCACTGGACACGCTGACCTGAACGTAGGGATTTAACTCAGCCACTCGAGAATGGACAGCCTCCACCCTGGGAAAAAAGAAAGAATAATTGTGGATAAAATCAGGGCATTCTAGAAATCAAGAGCCAGTCCATACAGCGTCATAATGTGTGTTTGTGTTTAATCTCAATTTAAATTCACTAAGCACTGGAAAATCTGCCAAGGAAGATATACTGTAGTGTGTCCTGTGTCAAAATTGCCCATTTAGGGATGCATGGTTATGACACGAATCATAATGGTTGATTATTTACCTTGATATTGTAATTGCGGTTCAGTTTTGATTTAGAGAATTTACATTAAAATAATTATTTTGGGTGGATCAATGGCACACCATATTTATTTTTTTTTTTTTGGGATTATCTCCCCTTTTTCTCTCAATTTGGAATGCCCAATTCCCAATGTGCTTTTAAGTCCTCGTGGTGGCATAGTGATTCGCTTCAATCCGGGCGGCGGCGGACGAATCCCAGCTGGCTCTGCGTCCGAGACCGTCAACCCGCACATCTTATCACGTGGCTTGTTGAGTGCGTTACCACAGAGATATAGCACGTGTGGAGCCATCCACACACAACTCACCACATGCCCCACAGAGAACGAACCACATTATAGCGATTACGAGGAGGTTATCACATGTGACTCTACCCTCCCTAGCAACAGGGCCAATTGGTTGCTTAGGAGACCTGGCTGGAGTCACTTAGCACGCCATGGGATTCAAACTAGCGAAATCCAGGGGTGGTAGCCAGCGTCTTTACCCAGACCCCCAAGCTGAGAACTGACCTAAACTGTCAACTACACATTGACAACAGACTTGTCTGTGAATGGTTTGCAAAGTTCAATAGCTGCAAAAACACATGTTACATAGAAAATGAAATAGAAACTTTTGATGTAACATGAGTAGACTTACATGGACTTAAATTGTGGCAGCCGTCGCTGAAATATCGATAATTTATCTGATTAAATGTGCAGCCCTTTGTCAACATGAACTCTGGTTGCAATGTATTATGCTTGGACAGAATAGTGTACCTTTTCTTTTGGCTATGTACATCCTCCTCTCTGATGAAGAAGTTGGTGCCCAGATCCCAAACTTCACACCGCTTACAGTCATGGAGGGTGACGCCCTTCAAACACACATGCGCAAAGTCTCATAACGCACTCTGATAATTGATGTGCAACCAATCCGCAAATAGTCAAAATTCACTATTACAAAACAATGTTAGCTACAAGTACAATACAGTAACAGCAAATAAAAATAACAATACAAATCCAGCCTATTACAAGAAGTTGAATTCAATGTTTAATAGCCTCAACATCAACAAAAACACAGATCGAGA
The DNA here is from genome assembly GCA_032164185.1 of Moxostoma hubbsi. Taxonomy (NCBI): domain Eukaryota; kingdom Metazoa; phylum Chordata; class Actinopteri; order Cypriniformes; family Catostomidae; genus Moxostoma; species Moxostoma hubbsi. The sequence goes on along the minus strand of JAVLUX010000012.1, from coordinate 44,397,735 downwards.
ATGAGGAAGAATTCAAACATTTCCCTTACCTTCACTCCTGCCAGGACAATGTTTTTTGCTGCATGACAGATTCAGAAACAAATTACAATAAAAAGTCAATACCACCTGGTACAAAACATGGAATGTATTGGATAAGGAATCAAGGAGCAAATATGGAAGAAAATGGGTAGACAATATCAGTAACTAGATCCTAAGTCACGATTTTAAAGAATCTCTCAATCAAGAATACTTTCCAATCCTCTGAAACTGCATTAACAATTTTTAGTAAAAGTGTGAGCAGATATGACAGGTAGAAAAGTATGTGCACAAGAATACGAAGTGTGTGGATAAGTCATGCATTATCTACAAAATTATTATTTTTACAGACAGATATACAAGTAAGTGTAATTTTAAACATGTAAATGTACATTTGTGTATTTATGAATACAATGTGCAGCAGAATCCAAAGGTCCGTACAATGCAAGTGAATGCTGACCAGAACGTTGAAGCTCCAAAAAGCACATAAAGGCAGCATAAATGTAGTCCATAAGACTCCAGCGGTAATATCTTTATCTTCAGAAGCGATATGATCGGTGTGGGTGAGAAACAGATTAATATCCAAGTCCGTTTTTTTTTTTTTTTTACTATAAATCCCCAATTTCACTTTCACATTCTGAAAGTGAAAGTGGAGATTTATAGTAAAAAAGGACTTAAATATTGATCTGTTTCCTACCCACATTTGGGATGGCATGAAAGTATATGAGAGAATTCACTCTAGTAGTCTCTGCACTACTTTTTGGTCTTTGTTTTCATTTGGCTTGGTTGAATTTAAAAGGCATATTAGCCTATTCCTTTTATTTTTTATAATAATAAACAATTTAAAGTGGTGTAAGAAAGTAGCATTAGCATCACCCACCTATCTCCACTCCAACAGCTCCCATTCCACTGAGAAACACAGCAGACTGGGCCATCTGCTGCATGGCACTGTCTCCCAGCACATACCGCTGCCGACTGCACACACACACACACACAAACACACAAACACATGCTGTTAGATGCTCTGAAGTTTTCTCATCAAAATGAATTTGATTCTAGATATGACCGAAATGGAAGTGTCTTGGTTTCATTCAAATTCAGCTTGATTCAGCTGTGTTTTAGGTCCAGTATGCACAGATTACCTGTACAAAGAGTCATCTATATCCATGGAGTCGGCCATTGTGGGAAGGGGAGAGGGGGTGTCCAGGTGTTCCTCTATAAGTTGCTGTAAGAGAGATACAAAGCCTCAAATCACTGTTGGATTACAGAAGACCTGAGAAACATGACCTGATGTTTAGACCAATGGTTCTCAACTGGTGGGTCAAAGGTTTGTTGAAGTTGACGCGTCCTTGGAAAAGCCCTTTTTTTTAATCCCATTTTATCCCCAAATTTGGAATGCCCAATTCCCACTACATACTAGATCCTCATGGTGGCGCAGTTACTCTCCTCAATCTGGATGGTGGAGGACAAGTCTCAGTTGCCTCTGCGTCTGAGACACGGGTCTTATCACGTGACTCGTTGTGCATGACACCGCGGAGACTCACAGCATGTGGAGGCTCATGCTACTCTACGCGATCTACTCACAACTTACCATGCGCCCCATTCAGAGCGAGAACCACTTAAATCGCGACCACAAGGAGGTTACCCCATATGACTATCGTCCCGAGCAACCGGGTCAATTTGGTTGCTTAGGAGACCTGGCTCGGGTCACTCAGCACACCCTGGATTCGAACTCACGACTCCAAGGGTGGTAGTCAGCACTAATTCTCGCTGAGCTACCCAGGCCCTGGAAAAGCCCTTTTAATAAGTTTACTTTGGACAGATTGACAAATTCAGCTGCAAAATGGATTGCTGTAGACTGTAGGCTAAAGATACCCGTGTTAAAGGATATGGATATAAACAATATATTACTTTCTAAAGCAATTTTGCCTAATTAACGCTTTACTTGTCTGCCAAAATAATACAATATATATTTTAATTATCTGAATTATATTTATTATAATTATAATAATATTTATTTAATTGTTAATAATCACCATATATCACATTATTTTTATTTGGGGGCCTTTCTCTGCAAATACTGACATATGCAATTAATTCAATTAATTAATCAGTATATGATGTAATTATTTTTATTTAAATTTCTAATCAATTGACAGCCATAATAAATTTTAATAGCTGATTTTAGGGGATTTAAGTTTTGGTACTGTTAAGTCGTTACTTAATGTCCAATGTAAAATCTAGGCCCGAAGCAAAACCACAATTAAACCGCTGCTTTAATCTATGCATAATTTAAGATTTAACCCTTGTGCGACTTTAGGGACATTTCTGTCTTATTCATTTTAGTTTTTTTGATTGTTTTGGCTGTGTTAATGCCAACAGCATAAATTTAACAAAAGGTGTGTATTTTGGGGGGGAATTTTGATATTTCAACCTCAGTTCCAATAATACATCTCTATAATACACTGGGTACACACAATATTTACACTCAGGATCTCCAGGATAAAAATGTTCCCATTGAAACCCATTAAAATTGCAATATTTGATCCCAGTACAATTTAAACATAAAATCATGAATTCTATGGTATTATGCTTTCATTCCAGACCCCCGGCTTCAAAATGTGCCATTTTTCTCATGTTTAGCCTATGGAGCAAATACATGATTTTTTCCTATTTTCTGTTTGCTGTATTATAGAGTACTGCAGGCCAATTTAATAAATGATGCAGCTAAAATTGTGTGAGTGTGTTGGTATGGATGTCAGAGTGTGTTTTGTATGAGTGTATGAAATTTGTGTGTATAAAAAAACAACAGTGGCATTATGTAAACAAACTGGCATTTAAAGGGTTAAAATCCTGAAAATGAATGACTATTTGGTAGTTATGATCAGGACTGATGTTGTTAAAAAAAAATTAACTAATTGAAAGTGGAAAATAATATTAATATATAATATTATTATGGTAGTTTTTTGACGCAGACATTTTCGACCTCTAAGTACCTCTGAGAAACTTTTTTTAATTGATGCACAAGGGTTAATCCATGCATTCAGATCAGAAAGATTAGTTTGCAGATACCGACAACCTGCTTTCATAGACCTGGCTGTGTCACAAACTGTATATTACTTGTCATCTAGCAAACTCTTCAGGAACGAAGCACAAAGAGTAACTAAAGGTGAACTAGTCTATCACGAATAGCTCTGGACAGCCATCTCAGTCACTTTGCTATGAATCCATAATGACTGACAACCAATTCATGCAGTTTCATGCGTTGTCATGCAGCATTTTTCACATGCAATTGATTATAACGAAACATGCACACATTCCTACCAAAAGATCCACAAATTATGTATTTTAAAAGAAGCACTTTGTTTGAGCACTGATAGACACATGTTGTCTAATGTCCTCCACATTCAGTCTACTGGCTTAAAAATGCTTTTTATGAACTTCTAAAACATACTACCTATCTCATCATTTCAAAAACATACCTCGCGTTTAATCGCAGAGCTTTAAACATGTCATTTAATCATCAATGCATCATATTGCTTACTCATATCAATGTATCATTAGCACACCGGCTAGCTGAGCTCATCACAAAATTAGGTTGTCTATTGAGATAAAAGCAGAAAAGCCAAATGCGCTGGCACGACTCTGCTTAATGCAGATTAAGAGCTGTGGTGGCTTGTTGCTTTCAAAAAGTCGAGGTTTACATTGGTATATAGAGTAAAATGTAAATAGTCAGCTGAGAATACGCTACCTGTCAATGTGCTCCAGGAACGAAGCAGTACACATCTTCTTCGCTTCTCTTCTTCGTTGGTGTTAAATGGCGGCTGGAAACCAGGTTATATGTGCATTACCGCCACCGACTGGACAGATATGGAGTCCAGTGAAGAAAAGAAAAAAAAAAAAAAAGAAGAAGAAGAAGAAGAAAAACTATTTTCTTTTAACTAATTCAGTTTCTTTTATAAACTTAATGTAATCATATATCTTGCCAGCTGTTTTCCCTAAGAGACCTGATAAAGAAAACTCACATGGTCTGTCCACACTGAGGCCATTGTGGAGAAGGCTCACCAGCGCCTCTTCTTCCTGAGACGGCTGAGGAAGTTTGGAATGAACCAGCACATCCTCACACGGTTCTACACTAGCACCGTAGAGAGCATCCTGACTGGCTGCATCACCGCCTGGTACAGCAACAGCACCGCCCTCAACCACAAAGCCCTGCAAAGGGTGTTGTGAACTGCCATCATCAGAGGTGAGGTTCCCTCCCTCCAGGACATCTATATCAAGCGGTGTGTGGAAAAAAGCTCGGAGGATCATCAGAGACTCCAGCCACCCAAGTCATGGTCTGCTCTCACTGCTTCAGGCAGGCGGTATCGCAGCATCAGGACCCGCACCAGCCGACTCCATGACAGCTTCTTCCCCCAAGCAATCAGACTTTTGAACACTTGATCTCTCACGATCAATATACATCAGCACTGCACTTTATTAATCTTACACTGGACTGTCATAAATTATATTCTCTCTTAACAACACATTGGCAACTGACTATCAAACGACAGCATGAATGTCAATACAGTACAATGCAACCTACTGTATATATTATATATACTATTTGTGTTGTATATATACTATTCTATCTTTATTGTGCATGTGTATTATATATTGTGTGTATTGTATACTGTACATAGCATATTATTATTTTTATATTTTGTTGTGTGTAATTATGGGTATATTAGATATGTTATTTGTGTTGTGTAAACCTGATGTTTATTGTAAATTGGTATATATATATATATATATATATATATATATATATATATATATATATATATATATAGATAGATAGATAGATAGATAGATAGATAGATAGATAGATAGATAGATAGATAGATAGATAGATAAATAGATAGATAGGCACTTCTTCTGCGCATGTGTGGAGGTTTTTAGTGGTCTGGGGAAAAGTCTACTGCCATCTAGTGGATTGAACTCTCAACAACTATTTTCTTTTGTTTGTCCTGCAAATAAATAATAATAATAATAATAATAATAAATAAAAATAAAATGATTGAAGGTACCATGAAACATACTGTGACTTTCAGAACTACAAAGAACTTCAAATTGAGTAGGCTCAGTGTTCATCATAAAGTGTTCAAATGAAACAATGTGCAAATCCCTACAGGTAGTCAAACTAAGAGTACTACTACTACTACTACTACGTGCTCAGTAAAACAAAATTGCCATGTGATACAAGCAAACATCTCATTGTGAGGGTTTTGTGAACCAAAAAGAAAAAATAAAATATTGTAGGAAAAGGCAATATTGCTAGTAGTAGCCAACAGCCATGACCAAAAGTATTGGCAGTGACATACATTTTGTGTTTTGCAAAGTTTTCTGCTTCACTATTTGTAGATACTTTTTTCAGTTGTTTCTATGCTATACTGGAAAACAATGATAAGCGTATCATATATTTTTATGGCTTTTATTGGCAAAAACATTCAATATTTGCAAAGAGTCAATATTTACAGTGTTGACCCTTGTTCTTCATAACCTCTGCAATTCACTCTGGCTTGCTGGATATCAGCTTCTGGGCCAAATCCTGACTGATGGCGATCCATTCTTGCCTTATTAGTGCTCGGATTTGATCACGATTTGTGGGCTTCTGTTTGTCCACTCGCCTTTTGAGGGTTGACCACAGGTTCTCAATGGGATTAAGATCTGGGGTGTTGCCTGGCCACAGATCCAAAATTTCAATGTAATGATCTCCGAGCCACTTCATTATTACTCTTGCCTTGTGACATGGTGCTCCATCATGCTAGAAAATGCACGGATCATCACCAGATTGCTCCTGGATCGTTGGGAGAAGTTGCTCTTGCAGGACGTTTTGATGTCATTCTTTATTCATGGCAGTGTTTTTGGGCAGAATTGTGAGAGAGCCCACTCCCTTGGATGAAAAGCAACCCCACACATGGATGGTCTTAGGACGCTTCACTGTTGGCACGACACAGGACTCATGGTAGCATTCACCTTTTCTTCTCTGGACTATCGATTTTCCAAATGTCCCGGACAGTCAGAAGGGGGAAAATAACTTTGCACCAGTCTTCTACTGTCCAATCCTTGTACTTCCTGCAGAATTTCAGTGATTCCTTGATGTTTTTCTTGGAGAGAAGTGGCTTCTTTGCTGCCCTTCTTGACACCAGGCCATTGTCCAAAAGTCTTCACCTCACTGTGCGTGCAGATGCACACACACACCAACCTGTTGCCAATATTGAGCAAGCTCTGAACTGGTGGTGACACGATTTCATAGCCGACTCCTCAGGAGAAGATGGTCCTGGCACTTGCTGGACACTCTGGGACATCCTGAAGCCTTCTTCACTGCAGTTGGAACTCTCTCCTTGAAGTTCTTGATGATCTGGTAAATGGTTATTTCAGGAGCAATATTCTTTGCAGCAATTTCCTTGCATATGAAGCCATTTTGATGCAAAGTGATGATGGCTGCATGTCTTTCTTTAGAGGTAACCATTGCTAACAAGAACACAATGATTGGAAGAACTTCTTCCCTCCATTTATAGCAATTAGTCTGCTCTTATAATCCAATCAGAATGATAGAGTGATTTCACCTGACTAGTACTCATTCACACTTTCCCAGGTGCTGCTGATGTGATTAGTGAAATTATGTTAGCTGGTCATTTTGTGGCAGGGCCAAAAAACTGTGAAATTAGTTTTTTGTGATGAAGTTAATTTTTTTAAAGCTTTTTGCTATTATTTAAAATGCATCTGATCACTCTGCACAATAATCTAGAAACAATGTGAATCAACACCACAACAACTGAAGCAGAAAACTTTGCGAAACACAAAATTTATGTCACTGCTAATTCTTTTGGCCACGGCTGTATGTTGTTCTATCCCATCATTTCATCCTAGTTTGGGGTGTTTGATCTAAATTTAAAGGGATATTTCACCCAAAAATGTATCATTCTCTCATCATTTACTCACCCTAATGCCATCCCAGATATGTATGACTTTTGTGTATTCTGTAGAGCACAAATGAAGATTTTTAGAAGAATATCTCAGCTCTGTTGGTCCATACAATGCAAGTGAATGATGTCCAGAAATTTGAAGCTCCAAAAGCACATAAATGCAACATAAAAGTCATCCATACGACTCCAGTGATTTAGTCAATGTCTTCAGAAGTGATATGATAGGTATGGCTGAGAAACATATCAACATTTAAGTCCTTTCCAATTATAAATCTCCACTTTTACCATTCCCATCCAGTAGGTGGCGATATGCACAAAGAATGTGAATCATTCATAAACAAAAGAAGAATGTGAAAGTGAAATTGGAGATTTATAGTAAAAAAGGACTTAAATGTTGATCTGTTTCTCACCCACCTATCATATCACTTCTGAAGACATGGATTTAATAAACAGAACTGCTTTATGTGCTTTTTTGATTTTCAAATTTCTGGTGTCCATTAATTGTATGGAATTGTTCGCTGTCCTTTTCTACATAGCGCCATTTTGTGGTCCGTTCTGCATAACGCGGCGGCTCATTTGATCTTATCGTGACCCACCGGCCTGCTCAGTTCTCCTGATGGCCAGTCCGCCCCTGATCGGCCCCAAAGTGCGTCGGCCCATCGGGAAAATGCCCGGTATGTCAGATTACCAGTTCAGCCCTGCTTATAAGTGTATTTATGACCATTTACTTTCTCTTTGGTTAATTTTTGCTAAGTTTCCTTATAAACAGAAGTTAAGATCTGTTAGATCAAATATAGCTTCTATAACCCATCAATATATGATCTATATGCTATGAGTTCTGTAATTTAATTTGATCAGATCATGAATGGCATAAAAGTTGGCTGTAACACTTTTAACTTGATTAATGATTGACTGAAACAAAATCAATATAATTGATATCACCAGTTGTGTCACAGACACTATGGTTAGTGGTCAGTTATAGTACTTTGGAATGGAGAATAAGCAAACAAACAAAGAAAACTGTATCTTCTATGTTTACTCTCTGGCCCGTGTTGTCTGGAGAGAGACAGACCACCCATTGGTTTCCTCCCCCAAACTCAACCCTCTCCACACACAGCTCCTGCCCTTTCTAAGTTCTGCCATTCTTTGCCAAAGATCACTGTATTTATTTAATTATCCGCTTCGTAATGTGGTGTAGCAGAACAGCTCTCGGGAGATTGCGGGGGATCGGTATTGAAATCGCTCCGCGTACCGTTACCGGATTTCATCGCGCGATGTCCACATTACCGAAAGTGTATGTGACGCGCAAGGTGCCGCCGGTCGGACTGGACATTCTCCGCAAATCCGGACAGTAGGTTTGAAGTCGTCATTTACACACGCACTTGCCTCATGAAATGTGTTCCACTGTGATCAAATGCGTAAAATGCGCACCCACCGGAATCACATATTATTTTGTTCATGTTAGAATGTTTTTACTTCAGCCTACTAAGGAACAAACGAATAATGAAATTATTTTAAAGAGCAACTATTTAATTATTATTAGTACAATGTTGTAATTTTATAGTTATACTGACACATAAAGTGCAACATGGACTTATAATGGAAAGAGTTATAGGTGTACCCCACCAAGACCTTAATAGGTACAATTTTTGTGAACTAAACATTAGGTAAACATGTGGAACTTCTGCTCAGCAAAAGATAAGTGACTGAGAGAGAACAGAAAGTTAATAACAAACTTGACGAATTGAGCTTTCTCTGTCTGAGCTTTAGGTTGAAGGATACCCCAAGTCACTTGTAGCCTAACTGAATTATTATTAAAAATGTTCTGCCTATTTCTTTAGGTATCGTAATGAATTTAGTCCTGATATAATTATAAAATAAGAAAATAAGAAAAATTAATGATTCTAAAAATATAAAATAATAATAAATAAAAAATTGTCTGAAAAAAGAATGAAATAAAAATATAAAAAACTAATTAAATAATAATAATAAAAAAAAATGCCAGCATTGCTTATTATTTGTCAATGGCAGTATGGTGTATAAAATATTTTATTATCAGTATATTAGTGGATCAGACTAATATGTCAACAGATTTGTCTGCTAATACATAAAACAAAAGCCTTTTTTTGTTATTTAAGCATTCCAAATTCATAATAATTTTTCCATTAAATTGAACTGTGTAATCTTTAACAAAATTAAATCATGAACACTTAAAATATTTGAGTTTCATTGATTTAATTTCGTTAAAGAGTACACAATGAAATTGTGAGAAATTATGAAATTAAAGTGCATAAATCATGTGATGTTTTTGTGTGTATAAGGAAGCAATTTTGCTAAAAAATTATATTGATAAATAATTAGTAACATATAATACAAACAATAATAAAACAAAAAAGTGCCAAAAATAGAAAGAATTAAAAAGATGTATAAATTATACATAAATCTTTTTTGATCCACTTTTCTCCAAGTTTTGGAATTCCCAATTCTCACTACTTAGTAGGTCCTTGTGTTGGTGTGGTAACGCACCTCAATCGGTATGGTGGAGGACAAGTCTCAGTTGCCTCCGCATCTGAGACCTTCAATCCGCGCATCTTATCATGTGGCTCGTTGTGCATGACATCACGGAGACTCGCAGCACGTGGAGGCTCATGCTACTCTCCACGATCCATGCGCAACTTACCACATGCCCCACTGAGAGTAAGAACCACTAATCACAACCTTGAGGATGTTACTCCATGTGACTCTACCCTCCCTAGCAACCGGGACAATTTGGTTGCTTAGGAGACCTGGCTGGAGTCACTCAGCACACCCTGGATTCGAACTCATGACTCCAGAGGTGGTAGTCAGCTTCAATACTCACTGAGCTATACATTTTTAGTAATTTAGTTTTGTTAAAGATTACACAATTCAATGTTAAAGAAATTTGTTATAAAGTTGAAATGCTTAATGCTTTAAAATAGGCTTAAATATGTTGTTTGATTGTATATCATATTAGTATATCAGACTCATGTGTATTTTGGCAGTATGTTAAACTTTACATTTACATTTAAGCATTTGGTAGGCGCTTTTATCCAAGTGCCTTGCTCAAGGACACAATGGTGGTGGCTGTGGGGATCAAACCAGCAACCTTCTGATTAACAGTTATGTGCTTTAGCCCACTACGCCACCACCACTCCAACTTTATTTATTTATTCAGGGAGTTTGTGAGCACTTCCAGTGATATTACTGGTTTTGTTTCAGTTTATGGATATTTAATTGAATTAAAGATACAGAGCTGCTCTCCCCATGTATTTCTATTACCCTTTATTTCCTTCTCTCAATTCTGCTCACAAACTCACAGGGTGCAGTTTGAGATGTGGGATTCCGATGACCCTGTGCCCCGACAGGAGCTGCTGAAAAAGGTCAAAGGTTGCGCTGGAATACTGTGTGTACTCACAGAGAAGATTGATGCAGAATTACTAGATGCTGCAGGTTAGCTATTAATAAATAGTTATAATGTAGACCAAATAAATGACAAATTCAGTGACATGGTTAAATGTGTGTATGTGTGTGTCAAAAATGCAGGTCCAAATTTGAAAGTCCTCAGCACTATGTCAGTGGGCTTTGATCATCTTTCTTTGGATGAACTTAAGAAAAGGTCAGTTGCATGTGTAAAATTCAATTAAGAATTTCTTGACGTGTGCATTGGGGATATATGTGTGTGTGTGTTTTTTTTCTTAGGGAAATCAGCGTAGGCTATACTCCGGATGTTCTTACAGATGCTGTGGCTGAACTGACTGTTGCCCTGTTACTCGCTACATCAAGAAGACTCATTGAGGCCACCCACGAGGCAAAAACGTACTAAAACCATCCTTCAACACTCACAAACATGCCAGGAATCACTAATCGTCCATTAGAAGACTGATTCATTCTCATTCTTGTGTTTGTTTAGGGGTGGCTGGGGAACATGGAGAACTCTATGGCTGTGTGGTCATGAACTAGCAAACAGCACAGTCGGCATCTTGGGACTAGGGAGGATTGGTAAGGAATAGGGTGGCTTCATGTGCATTCTTTTTATTATTTATTAGATTAGCAATATCACACAAGCTGGAGTGCTGTTAAACTGAATATCATCACTGCCCCCAATGGCCAAAGCTAGAACTACAGTTTAACTCATGTGTATCTTTGTGTGACACTAGTAATTTGGCACATTGGAGCTGAATTTGGGGGCATGAAAATTTTGGAAGCAACATGACGATTTCGCATTCGATCATGTTGACCATTGAGTATTGCCAAGCAATGAACAGACCGAAAGCCTGTCTGGAATGCCACAAACACAGACAAATGGAGGGCTACAAACAGTCAAGCTATACTAAACATCAGCACTCTGGGTACACAGTTTGTCCAATCAAATGTATATATGAAGCCTCCACACGTGCTATGTCTCCGCGGTAATGTGCTCAACAAGCCACGTAATAAGATGCACGGATTGACAGTCTCAGATGCGGAGGTAACTGAGATTCGTCCTCCAGCACCTGGATTGAGGACTTAGAGAGCATTGGGCATTCCAAATTGGGGAGAAAAAAACTAAGTTTCTTAGGTGTGTATGTGTGTGTGTGTGTGTGTGTTGTGTAGGCGTGGCTATTGCAGAGCGCCTAAAGCCATTTAAGGTGAAGAAGTTCATCTACACAGATGTAGTGCCAAGACCTGAGCTCGCAGACATGATACAGGCAGATTATGGTGAGAATGCCTCCCCAATTTTTATAATGGTTAAAGGAATAGTTCACAAAACATTTGTCAACATTTACTCACCCTTATGACTTTCTTCTGCAGAACTCAAAAGGGGTTATTCTCAGATTTGAAAACGACTCTAAAGCTTAAATAAAGCAGGCAAATGTCTCCATGCTAATTGTGAGCCATATTCCAAGTCTTCTGAAGGTATACGGTCACATAGTATGATGAACAGACTGGAATTTAAGTCATTTTTCACTTAAATCATTGATCAACTCTTGTACACAGAGCCTAAATCAAATATGGTGACACTTCAAACCTAATTGAATTTTGATGTTAACCAATGAGGTTTAATGTTATTGACATGAAGGTATATTTGATTTGTACACTGTTTACACGAGCCAATCAATAATTTGATTTGAGAGTGGATAACGACTTCAATATGGGCCTGTTTATCAAAGTGATTGCATGCCTTGAAAAAACGTGGAATTTCACACACAAGTTGCATGCACTACTTTATGACAATTCTGGGTGCTTCTTAAGCTTTAAAACGAGTCGCTATCAACTGCTATTGTATCAGCAAACGAAACATTATTTAAAAATATCCCCTTAGTAAAACAGGTTTGTAAAGACATGAGGGTGAATATATAAAACATTTACATTTTCGGATGAATTGTTCCTTTAAAATGATAATGACTTGAAGGTTGCGACTAAAAGAATGCAAAATAATAATCTGTGCGGGTTTAGTCTCTTTAGATGAGCTGGCAAAGCAGTCTGATTTCCTGGCAATATGCTGTGCTCTGACTCCAGAAACTCAAGGAATCTGCAATAAAACCCTCTTCACCAAGATGAAGAAAAACTCCATCTTTATCAACACAAGCAGGTAACAGTTTGCCTAAGATGTCTTTCAGTAGAGTAACAAAATTCACTTCTGTTGAGTAACAGTGCAGATTCAGTTCAGTGGTTTCCTGAGAAAGGCACTCCTCTGCTGCATGACTCTGATTGTGTTCTTGTTGTAAAGAGGGGGAGTGGTTAATCAAGAGGATCTGTATGAAGCCCTGTCCACTGGTCTGATCGCTGGAGCTGGGCTGGATGTCACTACACCTGAACCGCTGCCCACAAACCATCCTCTTTTCACACTCAAAAACTGCGGTAAGCATTCTGTGCATGGACATTTCAGGTGCACTCACTAATGTTAGGGTTAAAGGAATACTTAACCCAAAAATTCTGTAAATTCTCCCATTATTTACCATATCATCCCAGATGTTTATAACTTACTTTCTTTTGTGGGACACAAAAGATTATTAGAAGTATATCTGAGCTCTGTTTAGGTCCATACAATGCAAGTCAAAACGGTCCAAAAAGCACATTAAGCCAGCATAAAAGAAATCCATACGACTCCAGTGGTTTAATCCATGTCTTCAGAAGCAAAATGATAGGTGTGGGTGAGAAACAGATTAATATATAAGTACATTTCTTCCTATAAATTCTCTTCCCTTCCCTGTAGAAAAAACAAAAAAGGACTCTTGGCCTCGTGCGACTCCGTGTCCTTCTGCGTGGATATTGTGTTTTGTCATCTCTATACGCTATGCATAATTTAATTTCATTTAAACCGACTGATCTCAGTTCAGGACACTCTGAGCAGTCAGGAGAGTTTGTCTTTGGGAGAAACGCCCTAAAAACAACATCTGGCAAGAAACCTAATTTAAGTTTTTTCATTGAGACCTGTTTGAGTCAAAAGTCTCTAGTTTCATCCGATATGCCATTTAAATAAAATGTAGTGATTTATCGTGAAACGCCAGGGTGTTAAACACACTGACCACTATAGTGGAAAATAACTCTATAGTTTTTCATTAGAAATCCTATATTTACTGTGCATTTTCACATTGAGAATATACATGTTGCTTTCAGAGGCTTTATATGGAGTTAGGATGAATATAAGGAGCATTTCGAACTGTTCTGAGACCAGTGCAGACAGACAGCACACTGGAGGTTAAGTCGTTTCCTAAATAGGGAGCAAGACATCATCCTATTCAGCCAAGTGCATTCACTCCTAACATCCAACCAAAAGTTCAGTTTCAGGCTGCAGATGATATTTGGACCACTCAACATATTTTGGTAGACACGAGACAATGGTAATCAGTACATAAATTCCGAATTTATAATGTGTAATTTTATTTGAACATAATTGGCAGTGATTGGACGATGCTGGCCATTACTTGTATTAATTATGCTACTTTCTGATTGGTAAAATGTTTCAGTAATGGCTATCAGATTTTGTTGCAGTGACAGATAATATTTTTACAAAGTTTAACAGCATAAGCTGTATTTAAATGCATAAATATGTTCACGTTTAGCAGCAAATTAAAAATACAGCGCAAATTATTGTGACTCCAGTGCTGAGGACGCATCAGCATTTCACTGTAGATGCTAGAAATGTCCCCTTACTGAACGGAAAATATGATTGGTTTGCAAATATTTAATTGTGTCTGAAACGTACATTCCGATTGGTCACTCAGTTGAGTCAGACTGGTTCTTGACAGTCTTCGGTGTGCTTTTAGAGAGGATCTCTGTGCACTTTTCACTTGCATTGTATGGACCAACAGAAGAAAGTAAGCAGTCATACACATCTGAGACGGCATGAGGGGGGAGTAAATGAGAGAACTGTAATTTTTGGGTGAACTATCCCTTTAAGGCTTGACAGACTTTCTTTGAAAAAAAATAAAAATACCTGTAGCAGACTTTTTGGTAAAACTGGTGATCTTGTGTTTGTATGCAGTGATTCTTCCCCACATTGCCAGTGCTTCCTATACCACACGGAACGCCATGTCTGCTCTTGCTGCCAACAACCTGCTGGCTGGACTCAGGGGAGAACCTATGCCTAAAGAACTTAAGCTCTAGCGCACAACCCCAACAGTTAACATAAAAGAAAAACAATGCTTAACCCCTGACTGTGTTCTCAAATCAAAGGGCAGTGTTTGTGAGTACACAGACAAAGTTCACGGTCTAAGATCAATGATCTACAAAGAGCAAACTCGACAAAGTCAAGCAACGTTCATGCATGTCTAACAAGCCTTAGCAAACCTTTTAGTTCACGTGTACCTTTGGCTTTGTTGGATTAGGACAGATTGCAGTATTAGGAACTTTTACATTTTTCCTTTATTAATCAAAGAAATACATAAATACATTAATGAAGAGACAAGAGTGAATATCTAACATTCTTCATGATTTTATTCACTTAATTTATTGTTAAAGTGGTAGGGAAAAAATGAGTGACCTACCAATGTGAATTTAATTAGAGCAAATACAGGAACAAACATTCATTTTGGCATCTCTAGATCTGAACCACATAAATGGTCAAAGAAGGCAGTTGTTTAACTTCATTTGCGATTCACCAGTTATTTTTACCAAAATGACTTGTTTTCGTCACACTTTTGTTTAAACGGTGTACACACTGTATGCACATACATTAAAATATAAATTGAGAGTTCAAACAGGATTTAAATATCTGATATTCAGTATGTATATTTTAAATATTATAACAGAATAGTTTCAAAAACATCTATGTTTCATCTTTTATGTTAAAGAAACACTCAGGCACAGATGTATCATGAATGATTTGGAAAAAAAAATTTTAATAATAAAGTACACCACCTATAATTCAATAGAATTATCTCTGTGTTGCTTTGCACAAATTTGCCAGGTTTATACCTTTAATAAGTGGTTAAGTATTAATTTGCCATAATTATGACCTTTGGGTTCCTCCAAACTGAAAAAAATTCAAGCAGGGTCAATATTTACCTCAATAGCAACAGGTCAAATAAAAGATGGCATAAACAAAATGCTTAAAATCTTCAGTAAGTTGGAGTGTGTTAATAAAAGCAGCTTTGACACATATTACACAGTTATACTCCGTACCCTCGTACAGTATCAAACACATCACACAAGACAACATTTCCCACAAAACAACAAGACTGTTATATTATAATAAACACAACTCTTCCTTTTAACAACCACCAATACAATGACAACCGAATCCCGCAACATCATACATCTTTTTCTATCTGTAAGTCCACAAAACATACAACATTATAGCCATAACGACTGAAGGTGCAATATAGTTTTTTACATCATGATCCATTTTCACTCTTTATTATTCTCTTTGTCCAACTAAATTTGTAGGCACATTATTAATAGTCTTTACTAAACTTACAACCGCACCAAAACAACTAAGAGCTAACACTTTTCACAATTTGTACAAGACGGCAAGTTATAACTGCTTAAGGGCTAGATGTAACTGTGGAGCAAAGCAAAGAGAAAATTCCCGGTCTTTCTATGCAATTGAATGCTGCAATGATGCGTTTATGTCTGCAAACGGCCCTTATCAATGTACAACTGAATACAACAGAAACAGGAAGAAATACACAGTGATACAGATGGAAACACATTTCATTTACCTTTTCTGTGCATAATGGAATACCTTTAAATTAAAAGGTATCCCTTGTTTGCTAAAGATCACATTTGGACCACATTCATATTTTGTTCTAGACTATGTCTAAATTACTTTCCAAAATGCATTTCATCATGAAAGGGATAGTTCACCCAAAAATGAAAATTTTCTCATCATTTAATCATCCTCATGCCATCCCAGATGTGTATGACTTTCTTCTGCTGAACACAAATAATGATTTTTAGAAGAATATCTCAGCCCCTTTGGGCCTTACAATGCAATATAATAGGTGCCAAAAATTTGAAACAAAAAGAAAATCACATTGGCTTTAGTGTTTTTGGTGATTCACATTCTTCTTGCAAATCGCCCCCTACAGGGCAGGGAGAAGAATTTAAAAAAAAAGAAAAAGGACAAATATTTATTTTTCTCACCCACACTCATATCAATTCTGAAGACATGGATTAAAACACTAGAGTCTTATGGATTGCTTTTATGATGCCTTTATGTGCTTTTTGTAGCGTCAAAATGTTGGCACCCATTCACTTGCATTGTATGGACATACAGAGCTGATATATTTGTCTAAAAGTCATAATTTGTGTTCTGCAGAAGAAAAAGTCATACACATATGGGATGGCATGAGGGTGCGTAAATGAGAGAATTTTCATTTTTGGGTGAACTATCCCTTACTTGTTAAGTGACAGTCAGGAAACGAAGCATTTATTAGTTAATGGGTATCTTGGCAACAAGGCTACTGATCAATTCTGTTTATATTTGTATATTTTTTATTTGTTAAACTTAACAAGAAATTTAGCTCTGAATTTGCCCTCTTTTAGAAAGCAGTTTATTTGACCTTTGATTTTGGTAGGCTTCTCATTTCATAAGCCAAAGCATTTGCTACATATTAGCTCTGATCCAAAACCTAGTGAACTGCCCACCTAACAGCATTTTAAGGCATCACAGACACACTCATATCGTAAATAATTATGTTGCCTTCTAAGATTCCTCAATTTGAACAAATTATAAGGCAGCTCTGCATAAATCCTTCAAGGGTGAAGGCAATCCCAGAGAGCATTTACCAATCTCTGTGAAATAATTTAATCTAAGATGGCAAACAAAGTGAGAAATTATATAAATATATTTAAATACTAAAAAAGTATGGTTAAAACATTTAATAGTCAATTTAAATAAAATGTACTACTTTACCCAATTTGTGTGTGCTAGTATGAATTTCTATGCTTACTAAAATTCTGCACTGTTAGCTTAGCAATATGCTAACATCAAACTACACTGAGATCAACTGCAGGTCGAGACTCTACTTCCCAATGTACTCAAGTCCTCATGGTGGCGTAGTGACTCGTCTCAATCCAGGTGGTAGAGGACAAATCTCAGTTGCCTTCGCATCTGAGACCGTCAACCCGTGCATCTTATCACATGGTTGGATGAGCGTGTTACCATGGAGACATAGTGCGTGTGAAGGCTTCACGCTATTCTCCACGGCATCCACGCACACCGAGAGCGAACCAGATTACAGCGACCACGAGGAGGTTAGCCCATGTGAATCTACCCTCCCTAGCAACCAGGCCAATTTGATTGCTTAGGAGACCTGGCTGGAGTCACTCGGCACGACCTGAATTCGAACTCATGACTACAGGGGTGATAGTCAGCGGCTATACTTGCTGAGCTACCCAGGCCCCTGCAAGGTTCCATTTTAATCAGGTTGATGCCTTGGAAAGAAGCTGCCTATGTATCTTATGGAATAGAGCAAAAAGAGAAATAACTCATTGCCTTCTTTTGAGGCTTCAGTTAAAAAGACAGCATTGTCAGTAGCTGAAACTAACCTGGTCTTACTATAAACCCGAATGTTGTCATATCTGGAAAAATCAAGTTGACATTATTTGAAATGTCAAGTTTTAGGCTCATAATTCAAAAAAGTGATGTTCATTGAATTTATCTGACAAATCTATAGATCTAATGGACAGATTTTAAGTGTTAACATCTCAAACGATTGAGTACAAAAAATGTACTGTATATGGGGAATATCCATAATCTCTTGCGCTTTAATTATTCAAGTACGTTTCCTTGGTTAAGAGAACGTATGGGGGGCATTTGAATAGTTGCTATGAAGAACTCAATAGAGGTCGTTGCTCTTGTAGTATTATTTTTGTTGTACAGTTGCAAATAGTTGTTTTGTGTGATGTCATTGTTAGGGTGATCTGTGTCCCCTTTTGGTTGACCCATTGTGCATGTGCAACTGAAGTTCAGGTATATATGCATTTCTGTGGAGAATTAAGTTTATCTAATAACTGACCTAGAATCAGTTAAAATCGGTTATTGTATGATCTAAATGAGTCAAACAAAATTAAGTAGAAATAACAATATTTAAATGGGAAATCTATGTTAACTCTACTTGAATCTAGTTACCTTAATTTAAATTGTTAAGTTCCTTCTATATGAACACCAAGTTAAGTTACCTTCATTACACAAGTTTTGGAGATGCTATTCCTCAATTCAACTGAGGAAAGAAGTTTAGCTAATCGAATAACTTATTTGGGTTTTTAAAGTAGAATCACATTACTAAACTAACATTTCTGGTAAATTATTTTTACGTGGCCTTTTGTACATATTGCTGCATTTTCCCGGAGAACTGAACACTAGAGGCGCTACAACAATGACTTTATTCCCTTTCACACAAATAAGAGCAAAATAACAGATTAGCATTTTGTGACATCTAACACTTTTACTACAGTGCATTACGACAGAGCATTAACTATAAAAGCCAAATCTGTTTTTCATCTAGCAACATGCTTTTTTATAACACTATAATGTTTAGGTAGGTTCTGTTGATTTAAAACTCAAAGCTTTAACCTTAAAATACTCATCCGCTTGGGAAAGAATTTAACTTGCTGTTAGCGCCACTTAGTGGACATTTCATCTTGGAACTGTCACGATATGTGTAAGGAACCATGTAATATAATTTTACAAGAATGTTGACGGAGTCACGTCATTTTCCTGAAATCAGCCTGGCTAAAACACTTCCACAGAGTACTTGAGGCTACAAGCCTCTGATCATAGACATTTCAAAGTGAAAAAACCAAAGCACAAACAGTCAACAAGAGAGCACACCACGGTTATGCTCACACAGCAGCAGAATATAGTTGTCAGTCCTTTTTGGAGAGCCAAATATGGTTTCGGAAAGTTTCCAGACTAACAACAGCATTCTATAACCACAATGACCATCTTACATTTTAAGGAGTCATTAACGCATTTCGAGAGCGATGATGCGTGCTGTATGAAGTCGACAACTAGTTATGTATGTGCATGACATAAGCGCACAATTCACAAGCTATTCTTTGTTTGCAGTCAATCACTCATGGGTTATGAAAATTGACAGAAAATAGGGGAATGGTGTGGTTTTATGTCCTTTGCTTTCCTTATTCAGATTTTCAGCATTACCAGTTCTAACCTGTGGTATGTTGCAGTTGCCTGGTAGCTTACCGGCAATCAATTAGCTGACCGCTTCACCAGCTAGGAACTATTTTAAAGCCCAAGGACACATATTCTCGCTCGCTCTCTCTCTGCCATCTTTCACTCTGCACTGCATCAGTGATTAAAACACACCATCCACTTTTTCTAATATTAATCTTTGTAATTATACAAACAACATTTTCATTGGCAACATTTGTCTCGGTGTCCTTTACGTTGCGTTGTTGATCTATGCGCTCAGTATGCGTGATGGCAAATATAGTCATCAGCACAGTCCATGTGGAATGTCCGTGAGCGGGCCGGATATTTTAGAAACGTAGATAGTCCTCGACAGTGCGCATCGTCGCGCATGCTACTGCCGTTGACTGTACTAAAAGAGTTACGCTTTGAAAGCGTCCATATTTGTTCGCGGTCAGAAGAGTATACTTTGAAAGGCAACGTGGTTGACCGGGTGCGATCCGCTCCGGAACACACAAAAACAACGGGCCTTACTTCAGTTACCTGATCAGCTATTATTCAATCAGCTCCTGTTTGCCATTTTATGTAATTTGTGTCACACCTGCAAGTAAATACGGTTGTCAATCCCAAACACTGACAGTGACAATGTAGCCATTTCATCATAAATGGCACGTTAAATCTCAGAAGTTCTTGAGTATGTTAAGAAAACTCCTACACCGATGCGACATCTATAAAAGCTTAAAGTGTTATAATACTGTTGATAATCTGGTAGTCATTTTACACCATATACAGCTGAGCAGATGGGTAGATCTGAGACTATGGTGCACAGGTCTGCACATACTGTATCGTCTAGAAAGCAGTAAATAAAAAACTGAACGGTGGCCAACCATTGTTGGATGGTGTCTTTGGAGTGGCTTTGTCATTAAGTGAGTGTTTCATCAGAGCACGGCATTAGACATTTCACTGTTCTGCCATCGTAAGCAGGTTGTTTTTGAGTGCTTGTACAAGTGACTGGACTGACTAAAGCGCTTGCCACATTTCAGACAGGCATATGGTCGCTCTCCCGTATGAACTCTGATGTGCTTCTTGCAGTCAGTCAGAGTGAGAAAAGTCTTACAGCAGATCTTGCAGGCATACTTCCTGGCACCTTCCACCACCAGCACGTTGTGCTCTGAAAGTGCCTTCTTACACTTCGACAGAACATCTGCAGAGGCTCTTGTCAGCTGGGGGAGCGGGTTCAAGTTCGAGTTGCCACTGTTTTGACCTACAGAAACCGAGCCCTCAAAGTTGACCCCATTTAGAAGCATTGTGGAGGAAGTAGACGAGGACGCTGTGTCTTGTTGCTGGGAACCATCTGTGTGCATTGAAGCACTACCCAAAGGAACTTTGGGAGCAATGCGTCGGTATGGCTGGCACGCTCCAGCACCACCCCTGGTTGAACGAGAAAACGTCTGCAACCCCAAAATGTTGCGTTGGAACTCCAGGGCCAGCTGGTCTACAGCACCAGTGTGAGACGTTGCCAACGAAGAGGATGATGCTATTCCATCATGCAGTGGCCGCAGGAAGAGCGGCTCTGTTTGCAGGTCGGAGCAGACCTGTGTCTCCCCAGGGAGGTGGTGCATCGAGGAGGAAGAAGCAGTGTTGACGGAAACAGCTGGTAGGAAAAAGTGAGCAGGATCGTGGTCAGTTTGAAACTCGCCAGTTGTAGTGTTGGGAACGTTGTCAACACTTGTGGCAAGGTTAGATGATGTTGCTCTGCTAGCAAATCTCTTTGGGCTCAGGAAACTAGAGATATGCAATCCAGAGGAGGACTCCAAAGCATCACTGCAGAACAGTGCCTCTCCTCCGGCTCCTAATCCCTTGCTTCCTTTAATCAGTAGTTCGGAGCTGGGCTGGGGATCGGAGAAGCTGCGCTCACTGCCCTCCGGACTCAGCTCCAGCTTTTCTACAACTGTCTCCACCTGAAAAACATCACACTACTTATTTATCAAAGGGTCCATGCTGACCAACTGGCTGCAATATTCAGTTGCAGAGCTGCCTCTCTACTCTATATATAGTGTGAAACACAAAGCACGACAAGTGTAATCAAAATCACGAACATATGACTCTAATGAGACAATTCATTTGAGGAGGTCTTAACACTGGGCAAGTTTTCTGTCGTTTGAATAAGAACGCGATTGTTCCCAGCACCCCCGCAGTGTTGGTCTTGTTTCAGACTTACATATGGTTCTGTTGAACCCAGGTGCTTTTCTGTTGTTATCTTGTGTCACCACAAACGTGCACATGATGGAGAACACAATGTGGGTCACTATATTTGTGTTTTTTTTACATTCATTTGGTGTCATTATGCACACCAAATTGAACAAAATTGCGCCCCTGTGCGTCGCATGCCATATTTCAGCAATACAATTTTTACATGTGTGGTGTAAAGCCCAGAGTATCCTTTGGCCAGAAGCTAAGCTATGCGTCTGCGTACAGGATGCTTGTCACAAATTTCGGCAGATTTCACGATCACTGAAATGTGTGGCCCGATTTTTCTAAACGCAGGTACTCTGAACGTGCAGTATGCGCAAACGCCTGGAATTATTTGCACTAATCAGTGGGTCCACAAGGTGTCAACACTCACAATTGAGCCGTTGCTGTCACCAAGAACCACTAGAAGTAGATCGCCGCTAATCACCACTAAAAAAACAGAAAACGAAGGTGTAAACAATGCTTAGTGTTGATGTGAATTCTAAAATTTTTAGGAAAAGTGTGTGGTTTGTTTATTTGGAAAAATGTGGGTTTAAATTGTCTAACCTAACAATCAAATACTAAAAAACATGTGTACCAGTAACAAAAATATATCCAGTATCTCACTAACTTAATATTAACAACAATTACCTGGTCACTCCCTTCTGCCTGGGAAGTAACATCGCTAGTTTCATCCTCAGGCGAACTCATTGGTTCACTCTTCACCACAACCTGCATATGTTGCTCCTCCTCTTCCTCACCTCCACTCTTTATCTTCATCCCATCACTGTACTCCTCTTTATGTGGCAACAGCAACATGTTTTCTGCTCCGGATCCCATGCCCCCATCCGATTGGCTGGGAAGCTGCATGTCTTTGTGGGTCAAGCCCCTTCGGTAGTCATCTTGCTTTAGTAAACCTCCATCATCCCCAGTGACAATCTCCTCCGCCATTTTACTGTGGGAGTCTGGTGAAAGAAGCTCCTCTCCACCCTCTCTGCCTTCTCCATCACCCACAATCCCCTCTACCTCCGAGGCGAGGCGCTGCCTCGCCCGTTCTGGGGCGTTCAGAGACATGGGCTGTTTGCGCTTCAGGAAACGGCGTGTCGGGTGAGAACCACGCTGATCTACTAACGCGCTCCCACATGCTGAACCTGTTCTCCTCCCAGTCCCTGTAGCCCCATCTTCAGCCCCACCCAGAACAGAGCTGACCAGGCTCAGGCCAAGTTGCTGCAGCAGAAATGAGCGCTGGAAGTGAGAGTTAGCAGCACTTGCTACTTGTTGCTGCTCGGAGTGATGCTGGCTACCACGCTCTACTGGAGGAGACATGGGAAGAGTGCGAGTTGTTAGATAGTGCTTGCAGGCTTTCACAACAGCGTTTAGATGCAGGTGAGAAGCAGCCAACAAAACATCCATCAAGTTACTCTCCCCTAGCATCAGCGTTGATGTGTACATCATGTCCATGAGAGCAGCAAATGCTTCAGCCGTCACCACCTCAGAGTCCAGGTGGATCATTCTTGTGCTAGCGTCTCCCTCTGCAGCAGTAAAAAGGGCTCTGAAATGTGTGCTGCAGGCAGACAGCACGGCTCGGTGGGCCTTAAAGTGACGGCTGCCCACCATGATCACACAGTCACATAACTGTCCATGCTGCCGCTGGTAGTTCAGCTGCTTGAAGAGCTGTTCAAAGTGCCCTGGGAAATCCATGACCTGAACAAATTCAGAATAAAATTAGAGGACTGTTAAAGGAATCATGGCATGAGAAATCAAAATTTCCTTGATCTTTTGACATGCAAGAGGTCATTGTACTATAAAAACATACTGTGATTTTCAGAAATGAAAAAGTCCTCCTTATTAGAAAAGAGCATTCATTTAAACCAGGCTCTAGAAACGGGTCGTTTGGAATTTGTGGAACTTGTGATGTCACAAGGACCAAATAAATCTGCACCTGACTGCCTCTTCAGCAAGACATCAATGCCTATTTGTCCGTCATTGCACCCTTGGCCCCGCCCACTGGTGCTCAGACAGTCAGTCACAGGTGAAGAGGACAGAGATGGGCCTGTCATGAGAGATTCATCCAAAGGAGACTTACACAGGACACCTTCAGGGCCTTTCAGGATTTAAATATTTTTCTACATAAACATGCACTAGACGAACGGCTTTGATCATTATCATTCATCTCGCACCTCTGTTAAAAGGTGCAATGCCAAGTTAGAACTCTAAAAAGAAGAATTGTTATGCTTCTTTGAAGACATTTGTGCTGCTGCTAACTTTACTTGTTAGTCTTTTGTAAACATTGTCTTTTGTATAAAATCATTAGTTAACATCATTAGCTGGTAGGAGATAATATCTTACATATGTAAGCAAAATTTGCATTAAAACTTAAATACACCCATATGAATTGATATCAATTCAAGATCTTGTGAATCGGAATTGAATTGGGATATCTGTATCAATACCCAGCCCTATGTGAACTTAATGTGAACTTATTTAAATTCAATTAAATGTATTTGCATAGTGCTATTTATATTTGGATCCAAATCAGCCTTACAGAGAATTGGGTCTCACTAACCCACAGTGAGCAAGACAAAGGTGAAAAACACCCTAAGATGGACATTTTAGGATGAAGAAGAATCAAGACTCAGCTGAGGAAGCCCAGCTCCTTTATTTAAGCAAATACTTGCAAAAATGTACAGATATGTAGACCCAAAATTGTTAATTGATTTAATATGATGCAATTGAGCAACATAGTGTTTATGATAATATTGCATACTGTATAATAAAATGTATTGTACAGTATAATATCATACTGATAAATGTGTTCTTGTTTTATTAAATGAGTTATTATTAGATGTCAAGTCTAATAATGACAATCAATTATAAGAAAGAAGTCCATGCAATAGGATGGATGTCATTCAAGTCTTCTCTCATTAATAAGTGCTCATTTACAGACACCCTTTACAGAACGGCCGGTTTTATTAAAGAGACAGTATCGATCTTAACTAGTGTTCAACAAATCAATGTAAATAAATACCTGTAAACAGTACAAATTAGGGGTGAAAAAATGTATCGATGCTTCGAGGATTGATAACAGAAATTAAGAATCGATTATCATTACTATATTAATACCCAATGTGATACAGATGCCATCTCAGATTACACAGGCATCCTCACAACAGACAAGGTGTAAGCAAGATTGAAGGAAAATGTGCACTTTGAAATTAATAGACTGAGTTCGGCTTTTTGTGTCTTTATTCATAACTGCTTGCTCCATTTATTGTTGTTGCTTTCTTCCCCAATAATAATATCTTTGAATAGCTTTATATCTCCATAACATTTGCAGTCTAAATTAAGAATGTTAAGTAAAAAAAATTTAACTTTTTTTTTCAGCATATTTTTAAAATAAGTTATGAATCGTTCCAAAATTAGCAAATTGAGAACAAATCTGAGATTTCACGATGCATTGTAATTGTTAGGTAAAGAATCAGAATCAAGTCGTTGTCAGAGCAAATATTTACACCTCTAGTACAAATTGCATGTAAACATGTAACAAAGTATAATGCATGCAATATTAAAATTTATTGATGTTGAGAAGCTAAAATATGCCCAAAACGATGGAGATTTAATAAAATACAATTATTTATATTATATATATATATATATATATATATATATATAAAATTTTCATAATGTACCTAGTTAGAAAGTCCTTATAGTCCCTATAGTTAACATCATTAGCTGGTAGGAGATAATATCTTTACATATGTAAGCAAAATTTGCATTAAAACTTAAATACACCCATATGAATTGATATCAATTCAAGATCTTGTGAATCGGAATTGAATTGGGATATCTGTATCGATACCCAGCCCTATCAGTGTATGTATTTGGAAATAAAGGAATAGAGAAATCCAATAATAAGAATTATTATACAATATATATTAATATTTAATATTATATAATTATAAATCAATGAATGTGCTGTGTTGTAACAGCTGTAATACAACAATTAAACCATGAAGATATATTTTTTTACTAACAAAAATGTTCCATGATAACAAAGTTTCAGGCAAATATCACAAACTATTTTTACTACTGCAAATCTATAATAAATTCAAATGGTATCATCTTCGAATAATGCAAGCATTGCCATTTTTAAAGCTACATTTATATAACAGTGATGACTACTACATCACTCATCAACTGCCGCAGTTTAATAGCAATACACATTAATTGTAGTATTGTAAGAGTGGTGATTTTTGTAAGGGGTAAAGCTGTCTACACATCACCCCCCTCCAAACTGGAATCTACGCCACTGCTTATATTAGCGCGAGCCTGGTTTCCTGAACACACGTATTGTTTATATGACACCTGTGAAAACAGGAGAACAGAGATTTAAATCATAGTTCTTTTTTCATATGTGAAAATTAACGTAAACCGATATCACTAAAAGTTTTAATAGGCGATAAGACAAGGAAGTGGTCATTTTTAGGGTAGTCGTGATGCTGTTGTTAGCTACTAGCTCAGATCTGTTACAATCAACACACACTTACTCTCCACGTCGTCTTCAGAGAGGCCGGGTTTGTCCTCTGATACCATCCAGGAATGCATGTAAAATCTGTCCATAGGTTTGGTGAGACATTATGCTATCTAATTAGGATACAATGGAGACGCGGGCCAGGGTAAACATCACATACGAAATCGCGTCTTTACTGTTAGGAAGCAGTGTGCATGATAATCACATTCCGCCACCTACTGTACTGGAGAGGGCAAGCGCAGACTGGAACATGCAGTCTAGCTTTAATTAAAAACGTATTTACTCACCCTCAGACCATCCCATATGTGTATTTCACTTTCACTTCTACATTCTTCTTCTTTTGTTTTTTGGTGATTCGCATTCTTATGTGCATATCGCCACCTACTGGTCGGGGCTGGTCAAAGGTGGAGATTTATAGTAAAAAGGGACTTAAAGGGACAGTATGTACATTTTTATTTTATATATCAAAATATGTTCTACTTTTCCAGTTTATTGTTCATTGACAACTATAAGTAAGCCATTTGTGGGTTTACCTCCCCCAAAAGTATAAACACTGAGCCTCCAGGGCACTATCAAAACATTGATGTTTATATTTTGAGTGGCATGTTCAGCTCCACCCATCCACATTTAGCTCAACCTATAGCGTGAGTTTGGGGCATGGCTACTGGAACTAGCTGTCTAGCTGGGAGGATATGAACAACCATAGCAGACTTGTACAGATGAAAATACATTTTCCTTCGTCTACAGATGCTAAAGCCAAAAGACTTTGAAGACTTGCTAAAAGATCCAGAAAGAGAGAACGGAGTAAAACAATAATGAACATTGCCGTTGAATTTACAAGGTGGAGGACGGACACAAACACACCACCACCATCAATCATGAGCTCTGGCAAACGTGAGCGCCAATAATGAGATCGCCATGCAAGTCGCTAATCAAATTTTTTTTATACAATTTTAATAATTCAAACTTGAACTTTTCATGTTGCTAAGCATATAAAAGATTTAAAAGTACAAAACGTTATTTATTTGTCAGTCATTCAGTTCTTAGCAACATCCCATTGTCTTTCAACCTGTAAAGTGTCAATGTTATGCGCAGAACAGACCAAAAAGTAACATTACATTTCTGTACAGCCTCAAAAGAGACTACTGAAAATGGTTACCTTAGTGTTCATTACAGTTCCAAAAATAAAAGGAAAAATAACAAAAAATTAAAAATAACATTTGCATTCAGTATGGAAAATCAGAGTCATGCTCTTCGTAGACGTTCAAATGCAGCAGAATTTTCAGTGCATTTAAGTGTTTACTCATCAAGCTTTTAAATTCAGCTCAGACCACTTTCAGTTATTTGAGGTAGAGAATTCTGTAAAAAAATATAACAAAATAGTCTTTCTCTAGGTCTTTTAACTGGAACAATAAACAACACAAAACAGAAGTATAGTTCACTTTCTTGTATCACAAGCTTGTGGTTCCATTTCTGTGGCATGTGTGCCTTTCTGTGCAATGCACAGAGTGTAAAGTACATACTGTAGTAGCATTTGACTCAATTAACATTATAGTAGCACCAGATTAATGTTGTAATCCACAATCTGTAGACTGTCCTTTGACACGTAATTAACAGTAACAATGTTTAGTATCACCCACAGTCTACCTATATTCTATTAAGTAAACATTCTCCCATCTTTCTCAGATTGAAGCACACTTGCAGAGAATAAACACACAAATGATCCAACACAGAATCACTCAAGAATTTGATAACCGATGCTAATACAAAAGATCGCTTCCTTAAGAATCTCATAAATAAATCGGACTTCATAATGGTTTTAGTGACGTCCTCTATCAAAAATCTTTTTCAGCCTTTCCTTTCATATAAGACTTAAAAAGTTCTGAGATAAAATCTTTGAAAAGACATAAGATAAACATTAACAAGTGTCCCAATGTGGTGTATGATCCAGTCTATAGGGTGGCCATATTTACATTTATCTGTTACATAGATGGCACACATACGTAAACACAAAACACTGTCAGCTGGACAAGAGGAATTTTTGATTGGTATATTAAAGGCTGGGTGTGGGCTCTGACTGGTTGTCCAGCACATTGCATCATGATTGGTGTGTTAATCTGATAGTGATCCGATTTTTGCTGATCCACGCAGAACAGCCACACATTCCAATTGGTCCTTCAAATGAAATTAATCTTGCTTGGTCCATTCAAAGAAGAATCTGGGCCACATAGGGTGAGTGTGTGCTGGCAACTGCTGCAAGCAATGGAATGTCACTGGACTCAATCCTGAAGGGAAAAAAAACACACACAAATGCATATATTTCACTAGATTTGCATTACCTTTTATTCTTTTATTTACGTTGAAATACTCCTCATTCGATTTCAGCAATGTCTGTGCATCTCATTTGCTATCGTTAAACTTTATTATGAATACATCAGCATTAGATCGGTCATCGGCTACCCTGCTCTCAAAATATTGTCTCGGCATTGACCACTGAAAAACATATGTTCTTTGTACTTTGTTTAATATATCTGAGGCGATATGACGTATTCCAGATCTTCTAATCGTGATAATGCCTCTAGATAATTCTGGTCTTCAAACGCACAAGCGAATTTGATTCATATATGTGGATTGAGCCTGTATGTGCTTTTTGGGGCGTCAAAATTTTGGCACCCATTCACTTGCATTGTATGGACCAACAGAGCTAATATTTCTTTTAAAAATTATAATTTGTGTTCTGCAGAAGACTACAGCGGTCCATCCGAGAAAAATAGGCTCTACCTATTATTATTATCTACAATATTATTTTATATCATTTGAAATTATTCATAAAATTACAATTATACTCATTTTATTTTCACCCCTGTTTCAAAAGGGTGCTCTTGTAAGAATAATGCAGAGGCTGGGAGAGACTTCCAGTAGTGCATCTGCTAATAAAGGTACAATGTGATCCTTTTTACGTTAAATAAACCTGCTTCCAAGCTTCTGGTTTAAGCTTACAGACCTATTGCCATGACAACAACTCCGAGATGTTCTTTGAAGAATGCAACAATCCAGGATCGGGTAAAATCTTCAACATAGAAATCCAGATAACACACTAATCAACGTATAAAAATTGAGCCCCTGGTCGACAGCTAGTATGTATAGTGTGATTTTACCCCAGTGCCATCCCCAGATCTTTAACATGGACCCTGGTTTGTCCTCTCAGATATTCGGCTAAGGATCGACTCTTAAAGTACACTTCCTGTAACCGGTCCTCCAGGTGCATCACACACTGAAATGACAATTGCATGCACACACATACACAAACAAATCAGAATCTAAGTAAACAGTCGGAATACTGTTTATAATGCATGGTAAATACTTTTGTATGTGTGTGTGTTAATGAGACGTACAAAGTCCGCTGCGATGTTCAGTGCATAGAGCTGCAAAACTGATGTGATGAGCGTATGTACGAGGTTGGACACCATCACGTCTCTGCCTAACCGTCCACCCTCACATGTGCGTCTTTGACTCGTCACCACCTGCACGGTCAGCCGGTCTGTGTCCGCCACAATGCACAGAGCCTCGGTGATTGGCTCATCCATCGCCGGATGCTGCACAAACATGCATAAACACGCAGACTCATGTAATAGTCATAATTTACTTATTTCTAAGCAGGTCCTGTTGACGCTATCATAGAATACCGTTGAACATGTCTTCCAGATTAATCCAAAATAATTATTTGATACATAAACTTTAGATTTGTAGCCTATTTTGTCTTAAGAATAAGTGACCAGTCGATTACTGTATGCAGTAATAATGTAAATGTTTTTGTACTTACGAGAACAGTGTGTTCCAGGTCTGCCATAAGGCACTGTTTGAGCCTGAGATCAGAACTGATGCCATGTAACGCAAAGTCAGGCATATACTGAGGACAGTAACCCCCCAGCAAAGAGTGTCCAAAATGATTAACACTGGCTCGACTCTCCACCTGACAACTGTACAAGACACTCAAGGTTATTAATAGGCATTATTGTTTTAAAGTGATAGTTCACCCAAAAATGAAAATTCTCTCATCGTTTACTCACCCTCATGCCATCCCAGATGTGTGTGCCTCAATTTCTTCAGCTGAACACAAATTAAGATTTTAGAAGAATATTTCAGCTTTGTTGGTCCATTCAACGCAAGTGAAATGTCGCCAGAACTTTGAAGATCCAAAAAGCACATAATGAAAACTTATGGAATACTCCAGTGGTTTAATTAATGTCTTCTGAAGCAATACGATAGGTGTGGGTGAGAAACAGATGATTATTTAAGACATTTTTACTATAAATTCTCCTCCCGGCCCAGTAGGCGGTGAAATAAATGAAGATTGTGAACCGGCAAAAATAAACGAGAAGAATGTGAAAGTGAAAGTAGAGATTTATAGTAAAAAGGGATTAAATATTGAACTGTTTCTCACCCAAACCTATGATATCGCATCTGAAGATATGGAATTAACCACTGGAGACATATGGATTACTTTTTTGCTGCCTTTGTGCTTTTTGGAGCTTCAAAGTTCACTTTATAAGGACCTACAGAGCTGAGATATTCTTCTAAAAACCTTCATTTGTATTCTGCAGAAGAAAGAAAGAAATACACATCTGGGATTTTCATTTTTGGGTGAATTTTAACAGGAGTGTGTGCTAGAACAGGAGTTTTCAAACTTTTTGATGCCAAGGACCCCCAAATATGATGATCCCCTTGTATGAGACCCCTTTCTTAAAAAAATAAAAAAATAAATAAAAAATAAAAATTATATATATATATAAAATCACATTCTGTTCTTATGTGCAGATTTGATTTGATTTTTGGGATTTTATGTTTCTTATTGTTACAAACTAGTGCTAGCCTGATTAATCTCATGGCTTATGACAGGTCTTTAAAAAGCCGAACTAAAAAACGTAATGTCTTAAGTTTTCTTTGTCTTAAAAACTACATTTTGATTTTTCACTCTCTCAAAAATTCGACAGACCCCCTAGCGTCCCCTTGTGGTCGTGGGGGTCCCCGGACCCCAGTATGAAAAACCCCTGTGATGTTGTGTACATATTAAATAGAGTCTGTTGCACTTACCTTGGAAGTGGTAACTCATACTCCTTTTGATCTGTAACCACGTAGAGCTGTTGCGGTGATGTTTCTTCCTCATCACTATCACCTAGTGCACTGTCTGAACTCTCGTTCCTCCGTATGTCAGTCAAAAGCCTTTGATGTAACTTCCTGTCTAATGCCCGCCCACACCCGGTCCCAGTTAGACCCCCTGCTTGTTCATAATTCTCTGCCTCTCTGGGACTGCCGATGTGAAACTGCACCCTCTGGGGAAGAGGACTCTGACTGGCCAAAATGTGTTCTAATCCGCTCCCAACAGAATCGCTGTCTTCTCCAAAACATTCCTGGCCAATCTCTGTACATTCAGACCTGACGGTGGGCGATTCCGGACAGGTGGAGGGATTTGTTGATTTTGTATCTGTTAAGAGTGTTCTCTCATCATTTTGTTCTAAATGCATGCCTGAATATAAATTACCCAAGTCAGTGCTCAGTGCATTGGTTCTCGTAACACAGGGGATGGGCTTCGATGAGTCGGTTTTTTCATTGGTCCTTTCAGTCTCAGGGGTGAGATCGGTGGTTTGAGAGGAGCAGGGATTGGCTGGATTGTCCATCTGTCCTTGGGGTGGTGTATGCTCCTGCAGGTCTGAGCAGCGAATGAAGTAGGAGAGAACATACAGGACTCGCTGGACTAGCTCCCTCCTTCGTCCCACTACTACTGTCCGACACACTCTCACTGGAGAGCCCAAAGCACCATACAGATCACCTAAACACAGAATAATGAACCTGGTCAACAGTCGAAAAATGCAAATAAATGCAGGACTTTAAAAGTGAGTACAAATAATTTAGATAATCTGACCTAATAACTTTTTAGTCAAAAAGTAGTGATTAGATTACTAGATTACTTCTATGTTTCCTTTATGTGATTTATGGAGCTACAACGGTCTGATCACCATTCACTTGTATTGTATGGACCTACAGAGCTGAGATATTCTACTAAAAATCTGTTTGTGTTCTACTGAAGAAAGAAAGTCACACACATCTGGGATGGCATGAGGGTGAGTAAATGATGAGAGAATTTTCAATTATGGGGGAACTGTCCCTTTAATTACTTATAAGTGCATTACTTATGTTACACATTGTTACATTCTAAATATGTTAATACACTGACTTACAAGCTCGAAGTTCACAAACTGAAAACTCATGAGACTTTTTGACTGATTTACGTAAACAAAATGGTTCATAAGTGTCCTTTAACTCTTAAGAGGTTCTCATCATTTGGGATCATCTTAGTGTTAATTTTGTCACCTATTTTTAATTTAGTCTTAGTCTTAGTCTTATGCCAAATGTCCTTGTTAGTTTTAGTCATATTTAGTCATTCACATATATTTTTTTGTTAGTCAAGTTTTAGTCGACTAAAAGTCTCGTCATTTTAGTCTAGTTTTAGTCAAAAGAAAACTTAATGGGCCGGTTTCACGTTAAGGGCTTAAAATAAACCAGGACTAGGCTAATTCTACTTAAATTAATCCACACTAAACAACTGACTTTCTGAGATGTTGCTTAAATTTGCATTAACTAGTTCTAGACTACAGAGTCTCAGATTAAGGTAATCAAGGACAAGTGAGATCATCTTTTGGAAACCCGATTAGATTAATGGCATGCACATGTGGCTAAGGAGAGGTTGCTATAAAAACCTGGTATGGAATACTTGTAATTCATTAGTCTTAAGGAGTGTGTGGAACAGGAGTCACTACACTTAACCAAAAAATGGATAAAGGCCGAAGAAAACGCTCAAAAAACTTCAGTGAATTTGAGAAGACCCTTTTTAAACAAATTGTATCAAACTATCCTGTAATTGAAAACAAACAGCAGGATTCAGGTACAGAAAACAAGAAGAAGAAGGCATGGATTTCCATATTGAATGAATTCAACTCGAATGAAAAAGTAACCAAACGGACACTCCAAGTTCAGGTAAGATTTATTGTTGCCCCATTCTTACAAATCAGTCAATTATAAATGTTTTCATTAATGAAATGTAAAAAGAAAACAATATTATATAGAACTCCTACTTCAGAGTATATATTATCTTGTAAAGGTCCTGTGGAAAAACATAAAAATAAACCTGAAAAAAACAACTGCTGCTACGCGTCAAGAGCGTTTCAAGACGGGTGGGGGACTCCCAGTTCCACCAGACACAGAGGAGTTGGGGGACTTGTTGGCTGGGATTATTGAAAGTCAGCAACCCCTGAAAAGTATTCCAGATGATGACCATTTGGACAGTTCAGGTGAGGAATCTTTCAAAGACTCATTTTATAGGACCCGTCTCATTTACAGTAACATGTGCTATCCCATCCAACATAATTAAATGCAAGTCATGTCTTGTAACAAAAATTAGGTAATGACCTTTATTGTTGAAGTCAAATGTAATGCTACATTTTTTTTCCATACAAAGATGACCTGATCTTGACACAGGACTTGGGGGGGCGCAGGGAACAGTCAAGATGCTCAAATGAATCCAGCAGCAGCCAGCACCAACATGCAGCAGCATCCAGTCTCCTGCAGTAGCATTAGTCAGCATCCAGCAGTCTCTAATCCAGGCAGCAGGTCAAGAGGGAAAAGGATGACCATTCATGAGAAACTTGCCATAGAGTTCCATGAACGTAAATTACAATATTTAAAAGAAGAACATGAAGTCAAAATGAAAATTCTTCATCTTGAGTTGTCTATGAAAGAGAGAGACATGAAGCAGCAGCAGTGTCAATTGTCTTTGGAACAAAATCTCAGTTAAATAAATAATTTCCTGAATTTTTTTTACCTGTCTATGCCAATCATTTATGTATCACTCAAGGCTCATTTATGAGAAGTGCTGCAAAGCAAAAGCATCTCTGTAAGCAAGTCCATTTCTGTCATTGGCTAGCTCAGCGATAGGGACATGTTGGTCATCATCTTCAATATCAGGGTCTGGGCAGCCACACTGTTTAAGAAAATTATGAAGCACTGCTGTTGCAATAATAACAATGCAGCACCTTCTAGGTTCAAACCGCAGTGTATTTCGGAGACACTGGAAACGATTCTTCCATACACCAAACATGTGCTCTATTAGCCCTCTGGTGAGCATGTGAGCTTGGTTATAGCGCTGTTGCTCTGGTCTGACTGGATGGAGATAAGGGGTGAACAAGAAGTTTGTCTGTGCATACCCACTGTCACCAAGTACAATTCCAGAGTGTTGTCTTGTTTCAAACGGACCGTTGACGGATCTTTCCGAGTTGTGGAAAATCCTTGAGTCATGAGTTGAACCTTTCCAACGTGCAACAATATTGGAGAACTGCATAGTGGAAGTGCACACTCCTTGTACATTTATTGAAAACCAGTTTTTACGATTTCTGAATTCCTCAGCATCTGCTGTAGAGGGACACTTGATGGGAATGTGGCAGCCATCGATACAACCAATGACTCCAGGGAAGTTCCCATATTCATAGAAATCTACCTTTGTAGGTGGCCTGTTCAGCAGCATTTGGGAATTTGATGAAATCCTTTTTCAGTTCACATATAGCACTGCAGACTTTGTGTACTATTTTGCATACTGTTGATTCACCTACACCACACAAATCCCCAGTTTCACGATGGAAGGTTCCACATGCCAAAAACCTTAAGGTAATTAATATTTGTAAGGAAGGAGAAATAGGGGTGCCCCTGACTAAGTCACCTGAAAGCTTGGGCTGCAGCAAACCAATTATTTCTGTTGCATTTTCCTTTGACATACGGAAACGGTCAAGAAAATGTAAATCATCAAAATAATTTAGTGGGTTGCTCCTGTCTTTCAGCAACCTTCTTTCTGGTCTTGGTGGTGGTCTCTGATTGTCGTTGAAATAGTCGAGGTAATCCATTTTCTGCTACTGTGAACGTGAGCCTTGACGCAAGAAGTTTTTAATCTGAGGTTAAACCTGCTTCTGACCAGGTTTAATTTAAGACTTCATTTAGATCTGAATTAGGTCTAATCCTACTTCTAGAAATCCGATTGTTTAAGTCTAGACTAGTGCAAGTCTGAGACTATTGTAATCCATGTGTGAGAAAGCTACTTCAATAAATCCAGGTTTAAAATGACATTTAGTCTACGACTAGGCTTAATCCCCGTACGGGAAACCGGCCCATAATATCTTAGTCAAGTTTCAAAACATTTTAGTCTTTTTTTAAATAAATTATTTCTGAGATTAATTCTGAGATAACCATTTCAGTCAAATAATGTTTCACACATCTCAAATATTGGTTAAATGTCATAATTACCTGACAAAATACACTTGTTGAATGATTTGTTGAATTCACTTTGTTAAACGTGTCTGGTTTTCTGATTTAAGAGACACATTCACAAATGATGAACTTGTTCTGAAGAGTATTTTATTAAGCAAATAAGTTACATAAAATATATATAACCTGCATAATGTATGTGCCACAACACCATAGCTAACTGCTTAATTTACAGCGTAGATGCCTAAAATCAGCATTAGCTTATGAGACGTATATTTAAGTTAACTTCCCTGAATGTGTGGGTGGTTAGCCTTTAGATGTCGCTTAAGGTTGGTGGTGTTTTTCACCGATATTTTTTGTCCGCAGTGCTTCCTGTCAGTTATAATGACACATTCTGACTTTTTGTCAATATCATTGTACCTAAAATGCAACCAAATATCGAGCCTCTTCCTTCCACCTAGCATGTCGTCGGCGCTCGTCGCGTGTCTGTTGTGTTCTTGCTCCATGTAGTTTCGTGTTGCAGCCACAGGAGTATGAGACCTGTAACCGTTACTAGAGCAACAGCGCGAACTCATTCAGAATATTTTGAAGGCGTAACAGCTGAATACTCTTTCTCATGGTGAAAAAGTAGAGACGATTGTATACGAAAATGAAGAGAGATTTTATCTTAGTTTTTATTTTACGCAAAACATTTTAGTCTCGTCTTTTTTCGTCAACAATAATGCATGTTAATTTAGTCTTAGTCAGCGTTTTTGGACATTGGTGCAGTCTCGTCATCGTCTCGTCTTAGTCATGGAAAAAAAGGTCGTTGACGAACATATTTAGTCTCGTCTCGTCTGACGAAATTAACACTAGATCATCTACAGTCCATCACACAAAAAAAGGTGCAGGGCTGTGAAAAATAGTAGTACTTAGAATGTACTCAATTATGGTAAATGGTCTGCACTTATATAGCGCCTTTTTTAACCTTAGCGGTATTCAAAGCGCTTTACACTGCATCTCATTCACCCATTCACACACACATTCATACACCAATGATGGAAGAGCTGCCATGCCTGCCATTGGGATCAACTTGGGGTTCAGTGTCTTACCCAAGGCAATGGGCATCGGCATGAGGAGTCGTGTGGGCCGGGATCGAACCACCAACCCTGCGATTAGTGGACAACCCGCTCTACCACCTGAGTCACAGCCGCTCCATTATGCTCCACAATTTCCTGCTTGGTGGTTATATGATTATTTTCATGAGTGTGTATGTATTATGTGTGTTCATACCTAATTGAGCCCATAGTGGGTTGTATGGATGAGACTTTGCTAACAGATTCACTGACTGGGAGGCAGGTTTCTGGCAGGCAGGTTTGATTGGTGGGAGGTTGCTGGGCATCACCGTGGGAACCCAGGCTAAGTGATGTGTCAGAACGGCAGTAAGGAGAGCTGAGAGAAACCTGCAGGAAATTGAAGGAAATTCATGTAATCAGTAAATAACACACTACATCATCATCACAAGTGCACAACAACAGTTTTGACACCTTCTTATGCTTTATTATTATTAATTTTTACATATTTGATAAAAACCAGGAAAATCACCAAGACTATAAAATAATATAATTTTAAGACAAGAAATCAAAACTCTATTCTCATTTTTTTGCATAAACTAATTTTAAGCATAACAAAAGCCTGTAGTACAAGAAGGTTTTTAAGATTAAAAGAAACATCAGTTCAGTTAAATGTTTCCACACGTTTGACTGGTGGTGTATTAAAAGTTCAATTATGAAATTTGTTGTCAAAATTCAAGGAATAGTTCACCCCCAAAAATTCTCACCATTTACTCACCCTCATGATATCGAAGATGTGTGACTTTCTTTCTTCTGAGACACACAAATGAAGATTTTTAGAAGAATTTCTCAGTGCTGTAGGTCCATACAATGCAATACAAATTGAATGGTGACAAGAACTTTGAAGCCCCAAAAAACACATAAAGACAGCATAAAATAATCCATATGAATCCAGTGGCTTAATCCATATCTTCTGAAGCAATATAATATCTGTGGGTGAGAAACAGATCACTATTTAAGTCCTTTATTACTATAAATCTCTACTTTCACATTCTTCTTTTACATTTTGGCGATTTGCATTCTTCATGCATATCGCCACCTACTGGTCAGGGCTGGTCAAAGTTGGAGATATATAGTAAAAAAGGACTTGACTGATCTGGTTCTCACCCACACCCATCATATCGCTTCGGAAGACATGGATTTAACCACTGGAGTCGTACGGATCATTTTTATGCTGCCTTTATGTGCTTTTTGAAGCATAAAAGTTCTGGTCACCATTCACTTGCATTGTATGGACATACAGAGCTGAGATATTCTAAAAATCTTCATTTGTGTTCTGCAGAAGAAAGAAAGTCATTCACATGTCATGAGGGTGAGTAAATGACAAGAGAAGTTTCCTTTTTGGGTGAACTGTCCCTTTAAAGGTTGATTTTCCAATACTCCTTTTGATTACAAATCACTAGCAAAAGAATTGGGCTAAAGATCATACGCAATACGTTTTGATGAGAGTTTCAAGAACACTAACTGGCTCTTGGCTCCTTGTTCCATCAGCAAATTCATTTCTTTTAGGAAGCGCTGACACAGCAGATTTCGCTCAGCACTCTGGGAGATCATGGTAAGCCAGACTGGCTCACTGATGCGTGGAGCCATGAACAGGTTCCAGACTGTCATCCTACAAACCAAGGGAATCAGATTCTAACATGACTCAAATGAGCACAGATCATGTTTAGACAAGTGTGTGCATGAAGTGTAAAGAATCAATGAAGAGCAGGATGGAAATCAGCACCACACCCCTCTCACCGACTGACCTGAATTCTCCCAGTGCTTCCATTACTCGACACAGATACGCCTGCACTCGCTGGCTGGACTCTGCTATCCTTCTGCACACAATCATTGCCTTAAAAAAAAAAGAAAAGAAAGACAGCCAATCAGATTTTGAATGAATTTGAATGATTGCCAGTGATTGCCATTTTAGTGCAACAAATCACTCAACTGCAGTTTTCCACTTACCCTCTCGATGGCAGTCTTGAGTTTGTTCATGTGAGACTCAAACAGAGGGAAGTGGGAGAAGAAGAACTCCTGAAAATGTTGGTTTTCCTCTTCCTTTTCCGGCAGGCTGATGATGATGCTGATGGCAATCTTCTTTCTCCGGATAATGGCAGGGTTGGAACTGCAGCTGTCATCAGACAGGCTGAACATTTCTTCAGTGCTCCTGATGCACAAACATGTATAAATGCATGTCTGAGGTGTTACATCCTCTACAGGTGGAAAGCTCACATTCACACACACACACACACACACTCACCAGCGAGGCATGGGGCCATGTTGGAGACTGGTAGACTGGCTACGGAGCCATCGCCGATTGTAACTGCTGGCACAGCCGCTGCTGGAGGAGGAGCCAGGTGATGGTATGGGC
Source organism: Moxostoma hubbsi (assembly GCA_032164185.1). Taxonomy (NCBI): domain Eukaryota; kingdom Metazoa; phylum Chordata; class Actinopteri; order Cypriniformes; family Catostomidae; genus Moxostoma; species Moxostoma hubbsi. The sequence continues at coordinate 44,358,608 of JAVLUX010000012.1, read as the reverse complement.
GTGGCCAATAGGCTGCTTAAAGACGCTGCATATTAAAAAAGTGAAAGGTCACACAACATTTGACAGAAACTGTGTCCAACAAATCTGATCCACTTAATGTATATACAAGGTTCCCACTCTTTTCAACCAATGAATTTCCATGACTTGAAAGCTAATTTCCATGCTCAAACATTTAGCCTTTCATTCTGAAAATTACCATTGTAGCTAGGTAGCAACTCAAGAAGACATCAGCTTTGCGGTGTTATTTTTTTTTTATTATTATATTTTTCTCCCAATTTTGGAATGCCTAATTCCCAATGCGCTCTGGCGTAGTGACTCGCCTCAATCCTGGTGGTGGAGGACGAATCTCGGCCTCCGCATCGGAGACCATTAATCCGTGCATCTTATCATGTGGCTTGTTGAGCGCTTTACCATGGAGAATTAGCACGTGTGGAGGCTTCACGCCATTCTCCGTGGCATCCATGCACAACTCACCACACGCCCCATCGAGATCGAACCACATTATGGTGACCACGAGGTGGTTACCCCATGTGACTCTACCCACCCTAGTAACCGGGACAATTTTGTTGCTTAGGAGGCCTGGATGGAGTCACTCAGCACACCCTGGGATTCTAAGTCGCGACCCCAGGGATGGTAGTCAGCGTTTTTACTCACTACTATCTAATCTACCAGTGCTGAAGAAGTAATCCAAAGTATTTACGTTACTGACCTTGAGTAATCTAATGGAATACGTTACAAATGGCATTTTACAGCATTTATTCTGTAATCTGTAGTGGAATACATTTCAAAAGTAACACTCCCAACCCTGCCTGCGGATGCATTGAATGTGCAATGATGTAATGAATGAGCGTTTGTCAGCCGTGAGTCCACGGATGCATCGTAAGAGATGTGAAGAATATGAGCTGCTCTCTGAAGGGGATTTATTTGGACACAAGCAGGTATGAGAAATGCATTATACCATAAGAATTGTGATCAGGCCACCTGACATTTGGCCCGACTTTTCCGGGAGTGGAAATCACAATTTTAAAATTCCCTGATATTTCCAGGTTTTCCATGACCATGGGGACACTGCATAAAGCAAATAATTATTGGCCGACCGATATGGGGTTTTAAAGACAAATGCAATACTTGCATCATCAGCAGAGTGTCCGATGGTCGATATTATGCAGAAATACAAAAAGAGTTTCAAAAAGCCTGTAACCACACTGGAAATCTGGGATTGAACATCTAATTTAAACCTAGGAATAAAAGCTTTGAACATTTTCAAATGCTCTTTAGAACATTCTCAAATCATGCTCGGATGACATGGAAATTGCTTAAATGTCATCACCTCTTTTTCACTCTAATTGAAAAAAAAAGTCAACTGAAATGTGCACTATCCATTGTCATGGCTATTTGCAGATCTTTGGAAAACTAGGCGAAATGACAACTTCTGCTAATTGACCGATGTCGTTACTTTCAACATGCACAAATATCTTCCTAATATTACTACATAACCAGCGAGCTCTACCCTTCAGATAAATGTACATACCTGAGCGGGCAATACCACTATCTCCGTCCTCACTGTGTCCTCTGCTTGGCATGTCCACTGGATTACTGTGGGCTAAAAACAACAACAACAACATTCATTATACTCATTATAGTCATTATACTCTCACATTCAACTCAAGTCTGAAGGACGAGAAGTGTGTCCACATTCCTTCGTGTGGTGTGCGATTAAGTGGAAGTGTTGGTTTTCGGAGCATGTTTCATTAAAGCATGCAGGTTACACACAACACCTGCAAAATGACCCATCTAAAAGTGCAGAGTTAATCCCGCAACCATGAAGCCAAGCCATCCCATCCGTAACAATGCTGGTGAGCCACAGAGACAGTGAAAGTGCATTATATAAAAGGGCCTCAAATCATTTAAGGTCTAAGCACACTAGGAAGTGAGCATTAAAGGATTAGTTCACCCAAAAAAAATTAATTCTGTCATTATTCACTCACCCTCGTGTTGTTCCAATCCATACGACTTACTTTCTTCCATGGAACACAAAAGGAGATAATTGTAAATTATTTTTGTAAAATATTTTTTATTCACTTACACTTGAGGCTTTAAAAAAGGCTGTAAAAACATAATAAAATATATAAAAGTAGTCTATACAACTTGTGCGCTATATTCCAAGTATTCTTAAGTCATACTATCGCTTTATTTAAGGAAGATATTCAGTAAATAAGGACTTCAATTCCGGTCTGTTCCTCACACAACACCCTTGTATGGCAACAGAAGACTTGGAATGTAGCACCTTAATTATATGAACCACAATTATGAAACGTTTATGGTGAAAAAGGCCATAAAAAAAGCTGCATTTCACATTTCTACCAACCTTTGTGTTCTATGGAAGAAAGTAAGTCATATGGGTTTAGAACAACATGAGGGTGAAGTACATGATGATAAAAAGTTTTTATTTTTGGATAAAAGGTGAGTGCATGTGAAATCAACACATGCTCACACTGCTTCAGCATTTCAGACAAACCTGCAAAGAAAGACGCGCTCCGAACCAGGCAGAGCAGAGGAGCGCTAGGCACACGCCGAACTCCTGCAAGAGCAGTAGTACATAGCCATGTTGACAAAGAGTGTGTGTGTGTGTGTGTCAGTAATCAGAGAGAGACAATAGAACATAAACAGACAAAGAAAGAGAGGAACTGTTTGTGCCATCTTACCTAGGCTGCCGGTGTGACTAGGAAAAGTTTGGTTCAGCGACTCAAAACTGTCTTGAAGTCTTCCAAAAAAATAAAATATATACAAATAAATAATCAAGACAATCAGTACCTCGAATCAAGTGGTAATTAAAATCAGATCAAAGCTAAGGAGACTTATGTGCAGTGGCCCTCAAAAAGTATTTAAGCCACACTTAAAAATTACAAATCAGATCACAAAATACCAAAGCAAGTGCCATCTTCAAAAAAGAATGCACTGAAAACCCTAATGTACTCTTTACTGGAAAAATCAAGTTGTCTTACTTAAATATTACTCGAAATGTCAAGTTTTGGGCTCATAATTCAAATATCTATGTTGACTGAACTTAAAATCTATAGACAAGAATTTAAGTGGTAATAACTCAAATGATTAAGAACAAAATTGAGGCTATGTGGAATACCCATAATACCTTGCGCATGAAATATTTAATTATGCTTGGTCAAAGGTCGTTGCAAATAGTTGCAGACTTTTATGCTGCCTTTATGTGCTTTTTGGGGCTTCAAAGTTCTTGTCACCATTCAATTTGTATTGCATTGTATGGACCAACAGCACTGAGAAATTCTTCTAAAAATCTTCATTTGTGTGTCTCAGACATTGCCATTAGGCTGATCTGTGTCCCCTTCGGACAAGTTGGACACTGTTAACTCTATTTTAGTTCACCTTATGCATGTGCAACTGAAGTGCTGCATATATGAATTACATTTAATGAGATTAATAAATGTAATCTTCTTTATTTGAGCTGTGTTATTGTATGATTTAAATTCGATTTAAATTCAATTTAACTAAAATTATTAAGTAGAAGCCACAATATTTGAATTGCAAATCTGAGTCGAGTCTCCTTGCATCTAGTTATCTTAAATTAAATAGTTAAGCTCATTCTATATGAACACCAAGTGTAAACTTAATTACACAAGTTTTGGAGATGCCGTTGCTCAATTCGATTGAGGGAACAAGTTCTATGTAAATTTGTAATATTTTCCACCAGATGGCGCCATTTTTCTCATGTTTAGCCTATGGAGCAAATACATGCTTTTTTCCTATTTTCTGTTTGCTGTGTTATAGAGCACTGCAGGCCAATTGAATAAATGATGCAGCTAACATTGTGTGAGTGTGTTAGTATGGATGTCAGAGTGTGTTTTGTATGTGTGTTTTGAGAAATTTGTGTGTGTGTGTGTGTGTATAAAAACAACAGTGGCATTGTGTAAACAAATGGGTATTTAAAGGGTTAAAATCCTGCAAATGAATGAATATTTGGTAGTTATGATCAGGACTGATGTTGACATTTTTGTCCTCTAAAGACATCAGAGTAACTTTTTTTTATTGACACACAAGGGTTAATCAATTGAGTACAGTCAACTTATTCGGGTTTTCAGTGTTCTAGTCATTTTATTACTGTAGACCTAACTTCACTTGACATGAAATGACACAGTGATGCATTTCTAAGTCTGGCTTAAGCATCCAAATACTATTTTGGGCAACTGTAGCGGTAGATCACAGCTAGCAAGAGACTTACGTATTTGTACTTCCAGAGGTGCTGCTGCCAAATCGTGTTGAGAAAACCTTACTGACCATTAGCTGCGGTGGAGACCTGCCAAGTACACAAGAACACAGCATTATCATTAGCAAGCAAATCGATCAAGTTTGCATCGTAGAAGATTTACCCTCTTACAAGGACTCACCGAATGTGGTGAATCTTCAGAGTTGAACCTTTATAGCTCATACAAACGGAGCCAAACATCATCTCCCCAAGCATGTTCACGTCCGAAGCCGGTTTGGTGTACTGAACATATATACACACACAGGTCATATGTAAATATTTTATAGCTAGAAAAAAGTATTAACTAGAAGACTGTAGTTAGTATAGACATTTCCATGGCTGTTCCATGACCATTTTTAAATTCCCAGATATTTTCAGGTTTTCCATGATTGATGGAACAACACAAACCTGATATGTAGGTGGCTTGTATTTTTTATTTGCTTGGCTGCCGATTTGGCAAGAACCACTCCGGGTTTGTGGAGTTTTGGTCTCGTCGGCAGTCTGTAACATGAAAACAGAAACAATCAATCACATCAAATCACATCTCAGTCTCATGTCTTGTAGAACTGAGTCTGGAGCATCTGATTTAGTGGTTATTGGAAATGCATCCAACCAGCTTTAACAATTCACCAGAAATCTAACCTTAACACACCGTGGCATCAAAAGACTCATGAATCACTGCTGGAAATGTATCCCAAATAACATTTTCAAAGCAACGGCACACATGCAGGAGCAAATCCGATTAAGATATTTTTCCCCAAAATGATGATATCAGTTTTGACAGGGTATCATATTGATATCTGTCCACTAAATCAGTTTTTAAAGATCAAGATGACATGAAAGATCCCTCATGTCTGAAGGAGGAAGTTCCACTTTTAAACTGAAGGTTAAAAATCCAAGCCATTGCAAAACCCAAAAGGTTGTGGTTTATCAAGGGGTGTTTCACGACAAAACAGGGGACTCACTTCTTATTAAGGACTAAACTACTTTTTGCTAGGGTACTTTTAATAGGGAAAATGCTTTTAAACAATGCTGCGATGGAAACTGAAAAAGGAGAAAGTCAGTTTTGTAACTTTTGTAATTCAATAGACCTAACTGTTGCATGTCAAAACCCTATCTGAATCAATTCAGATTTGTTTATGTGCATTTGCTGCGAAAACAAACATAAAATATGATATGGAAGTGACATTATTCAATTTAATAGCAATACACACACACAAACACACTCTCTTTCTACCTCTGAGAGCTGAATAAACAGACCAATCATGTGATAACTTACTGACAATAAGGTTCACTTATGATATCAGTAGGTTTTTTTTGTTTGTTTTTTTTTTTTACACAAAAACAGTCATATATCTGTCAAGCATGTTCATTTTCCACCCTCGTTCTGACCCTCTGTTTTGGTGCTGCTTCTCCTTTAAGACTTGACCGTAAACGCCCACTGTTCTGATTGGCTGTCTGCTCTTCTCCTTGCCATCTTACTGTTCACTACTACTGGGTGGGGCTACAGAAGCGATATGGTAAAGTAGGTGTTGACATGTTGTTGTGGAGGCGGTCTGATGCAAATGTCTACCACAGTGTGACATCACAATGTGGAGGAAGTAGAGAACGAGTCGTTTGGGCAGCTTGGTTTCAACAAATGCTCTTTATGCTGTGATGAGGAAGTTTTGAGTTCTGAAACTTACAGTATGTTTTTATAGTACAATGAACTCTTACATGTGAAAAGATCAAGGAAAAATGTATTCCTCGTGTTATTTAAAGAACAAAGAATTTTCCAGTTTTGCAGCAAATAATTACAAGGGTCATGTCATACATGACTGTTTATTTTTGTGACGAAAACAATATATACTTCATAGTTTCATGAACATTTTCCACCCTCTCTCTAAAAATATTAATTATAAGCCCTTGTAACATGTGAAATACGAAATATCACTTTGCTATGCTTACTCGCGAGCAGCGGGTTTGCTGTCAGGTCTAAAATAGTTTACAGTAGTTTTCTTTGTCTGCAGTATATGACAGGTTCACAACAATGCAGACTGAAATGTGCCAAATGAATCGATGAGATAAAACTATTGCTCCTGTTAATAATCAACAAAGCAAAGCTGTCAACGCTCCAAGCGTGCGACGTCGGAGCAAGTTTTGTCGGCAAAAATGCTTTGTGTAAAATTACCAGAACTACTGCAGGGTGAAAAGAAACGCTTAAACACCTGTTACATCTCTCATCTCCATCTCTCTAGTGCTCCATCTGACCTATATAGGTATTTTTCCTTGCCATGTGAATCAGTCAATTTTATTAAGTATGTAAAAATATACATAATAATAATATAGTAATATCTTCTTTTGGCTGCGCCCACCAAAGCGACAATCCGTGATCCGGATATTTGACTTGGAACAGGTTTAATGTCAGATGCCCTTCCTAATAAAAATATAGTAATATAGACATTATAATATTATATATTATGCATAAAATGAAAATATAGTATTTTCTATTTTTAATATACATATTTGTGGCAGGGCGGAGGGCGGGGCCGGGTCGTGATTATACACACCCGGTCCCTTATCAGGCTAATTAAGTCTCCAAGAGGGATAAAGGCCAACTGCGGATGGTGGTGTGAGAGAGACAGATTGTTTATGGGCAGCTGACTGTCATGTGTGTATTTGGGTCATTTGTTTAAGTTTTTCATTGAACTATTATTTACATTTTCAAGCCGGTTCTTGCCTCCTCCTTTCCCTTAATCCCTTCACACTGGTGCCGAAGACCCGGGAAGGAGGAGGGATATGCTGTAGTAGATTTCTCGCCACTAACATCCACCCCAACGGAGAAGCCGCCTAATCAAATGCACAATTAGACCTAGAATAGAATATTAAGTATATCAAATGTACAAATATAAACAGAGGAATTCATTACAAGTTCCTCATTTCATTATTTTAAAATATAGGGTAATTTCAGTGATTTTTAGTGGCACTTTTGCCCCGAGCTCCCCCTTTAATTCTAGCCTGAACACCTAATGCAAAAAAAAAAAAATCACTCACAAACATATACAGTATATGATACAAAAAATCAAAAGTCAGTAAATGGACATACCAATCCAATGCACACAAACATGCACACACACATCCACATCCACTCATGAGTGTTAAAATCTTTGACCTAGTTAGCTGAGCAGTCACACCTGTCATGAGATCTAAGCAAGCTGGATTACAGAGCATGTGAGTCCTCCCAAAACAGTGCTCATAGACACCCCCCCCCCCCCCCCCCCCCCCCACACACACACACACACACAAGCAACTTACCGATTCAGATGCATCCAGTTTATGTATTGCTTTGGAGTCAAAGAGAACCTGGCGACCTCTTCTCTCACAGTCTTGATACACTATCAACCGGATCTGAGCTAGATCAAACTCAGCAGACGCCCAACTAAACAAGAGGGAGAGTGAGACAGAGAATATACATTGTGGTCACAGCTTTCAAAAACAGAAAAAAATACTGTCCTAAATCGTAAAAGGCTGCAGAAACTGATTCTCCAGGCAAATGTGTTGAACATACACATGGCAATGCACTGAACAGATGTGTACATGAACCCCTCAGTCACAGGACAGATCATAGTCAAAGAGAGCGATTCTGGTCAGTTTTGACCGAATGTGTAGTTACTGCATTTAGCCTTTGCGCTAGTCTTCCCTTGCATAAATCTGAAAAACTCATTGAGAGGAACCAAAAAGCTTTGAACATCTGATATTTGGACTAACATCAATAAAAACACATGACTGATGATGTACTGTACAGCCTCTGTAATGTATGATAAGCATTTAACTGCAACATATATGGTTGCAAACAAAAATACACACCCTACCTGCTTTCCATCCTGGTGTAAGATTAGTTGTCACTCACTTCTCCGTGACTCTAGGCCCCACATATACACCCCAAAAAAAGTGTATATATATATATATATATACACATAATACATACACATACACAAATAGCAACCACAAGAAGCCCAAAATGGAGTGTGGGCCATTCAAACAGTTGCATGTTTCTGCTATTAAACATTGGAAAAACACCAGATCACCACCACAGTCTAACAATGGAAAACATACACATGCCATCTCCATTGGTCCGAGCTGAGTGTGAGTCACACACTACCACACACACACACACACACACACACAAATCCTGTTGGCAGCGCCCCCTTTTTTCTGGTTGTGTAGCCGTCGATGCAGTGTTATATCAGTGACTGTGTGAGTTGCCAATTGCTTTGTGTATGTTTGCATTACAGTGAATGTACAGACTTTATATATATGAACTGATTAGTGTGAATGCGAGAGTTAGAGTGCGAGTGTGTACATCAGTGTACATATTTAGGGAGAGAGAGAGAGAGAGAGAGAGAGAGAGAGAGAGAGACACTTGCTTGGAGTGGTACTGCCATTACACACACACACGTTTAACATCCAATACTCATCCACTTTAAAAAAAGAAAAGAAAAAAAAGCAAAGGACACTGCTAAAACACACATACACACAGTATATACACACACTGGGAGAAAGACTCCTTAACAGTCTCCTAATATACGTTCAACAGAGCCTTTTAGACACATCAGTAGTTTCGGAATAGCAGAAATACAGCAGAAAGAGTCGTATGCCTTTCCGAACTCAGCCATCCCATGTGGGACTTTCCTGATACTTCAGGTCACATGATCAACTCTGTCACATGATCACTGTAGTACAGACACACAGAGACTTCACTGATTGACAACTAGAAGCACTTCAGATCTCAAGGGGCTGACTGAAATAATGCAGGGTGCAAATTTCTGAACAATTCGAATACTTGTCATTCACAAATTCTACATATCACCAGCCCTTGAATGTGGACTTATTAAATATTATGGTTTACTTAATTCTGATTTTACCTAACAATTAAGCATAGTACTCCATTTAACACATTTTACCATATTTAAATATATTCAATATAATTTTAGAAATATGCAAAAAAGCCCACAGATTCTATTTGGGCCTCTAAGCAATACTCCAAGGTCTCACATGATGCAGTTTCAAGGCAAATATACATAGTTTATATGCCAATATATACAATAAACTTTTACTGGCATGCTTCATGTTTCTCATGTCGACATTACTGCTTAAAGATTGCACTTGCAATAAGGACTAAGCATCAAATTACTAATAATGAGCTCAATGCTTTTCAAAAACATAAAATATGCGCTGACTCAAAAGTACAGAGCAAAAAACAGATTAAGCGGATTGCACTCATAACCAAAGATAAACTAAAGGCAAACACACTCGTTGTACCTGTTGCTTGACACATCCTCTGGATTGAATAACCACCTTGTTGTGAATTTCTTATGACTCTTAATCTTCATTTTCAAATATATTCCCACCTAGATCTCACTTTGTCTTGATGTTACTTCCTCAAGTCAACTGACCATTATGAGACATATGAGACAGACACACAGACTGATGGTGAGATTCAGATGGAGATACATAGAGAAAGAGAGAAGAGGGAGGGAGCCAGATGTTTTTAGGAAGCATGTGTTCAGAGTGTGAGGGCGTTCGCTTGTCTAGCTGATGACCAAATGAACTCAGTTCAAACATCACATGAATGTCATAGACACAAACTCTCTCACACACACACGCTCACAAAGCATGTGATTCAAACCCAGTCATAGGACACTCACAGAACAAATTTGCACACCTCAACAAACAAAAATCACACATACATTTGCTAACGCAATAATAAGCATGTTGCGACAAATAGTCACAAAGAAAGTCACCTCACACTCATGCCATTCCAGATATGTACGGCTTTCTTTATTAGATGAATATCTCAGCTCTGTTGGTCCATACAATGCAAGTAAACGGTGGCCAGAACTTTGAAGCTCCAAAAAGGACATAAAGGCACCATAAAAGGAATCTGCACGACTTCAGTGTTTTTAATCCATATCTTCGCAAGTGATATGATAGGCGTGGGTGAGAAACAGATCAATATTTAAGTCCTTTTTTTATAATATAAATTCTCCTCCCTGCCCAGTAGGTGGTGAAATGTGAATAGCAAAAAAAAAACCACACAAGTATGTGAAAGTGGAGATTTATAGTAACAAAGGACTTAAATATTGATCTATTTCTCAACCACACTGGTCATATCGCTTCAGAAGACATGGATTTAACCACTGGAGTTGTATGGATGTTATGATGCCTTTATGTGCTTTTTGGAGTTTCAACGTACTGGCCGCTATTGGCTTGCATTGTATGGACCTACAGAGCTGAGATATTCTTCTAAAAATCATAACTTGTGTTCTGCAGAAGAAAGGAAGTCATACACATCTTCCGGGATGGCATGAGGGCGAGTAAATGATGAAAGAAGTTTTGGGTGAACTATCCCTTTAAAAAGTATTTTTTTTTAATTCCCAAAGAACATAAAATTTGCAAATGAAAGAACATATTCCTCTGTGAATATTATGTTTTAAATTAGTAGCCTATTTTTAGTGTTGCTAAAATAGGCTCCAGCAGGTTGCGCCCTAGGCGACCACCTAGTTCGCCTATGCCTACAAACGGCCCTGACCTTAGCATTGCTGTCAATTTATACACTGCCTGTGACCAACTGCCACTCATATTTCTAGAGACTAGAATAGTAACCGACAGGGCAGACACACGAATAAAAGGAGAGGACATAAATGAGCTGTCAGTGAAAACCTGATGCGTAAAGGGCAATATTGTGCATGAATCAATACATAGGAAGCAATACATAACGCATGAATGCATGCTCAACAGTGTTGAGAAGTTACTCTAAAAAGTAATTAATAACTGTACTAACTACTCTGTCTGAAAAGTAATTGCATTACTAATTAGGCCTACTAATTACTTTCTAAAACCCTTATCAACCTCAACCAGATGAAAAATACAAGGATAGACGTGAAACTGTTCCTTTAATTCTTTCAAATAAATCAAATAAAATTAATTAATTATTCATGAACTGGCCAAAGAATTTAAGGGGGCAGCGGCAAATTAAAAAAACATACTTTTTTTTTCATTAAATGTTACATTTCGATTTTAAATTCACTATATAGAATTGTTCTATAGTCTATACAGTATCGCAATTACATTAGAAGTAAGTGCAATTCAATTACTGAAAAATTAAGAGTAATCCCTTAATTTAAATACAGTAATTAATTAATTAATTATTAATGCATTACACCCAACACTGGTGGACACGCACCGACACGCACTTTGGAGAACTGCTGGTGTGTGATTCCACAACGCATTTTGCACTGAACCTATGGCCTGTGAGTCACGGTGGCACACGGAGTTTATAAACAGTGATTACAAACTCGTACATATTCGCACGATAACCTCTGGTCTTTATCGCAGAAGAAACATCTGTCATATAATTGGACGCGCTGCACTCCACCTTTTGCATGCACAGGCAGGCGCGTGATTCTATTTATCCAAAGGTGTACTGTCGGCGCGTGCTTACGTGCTTACCGCAGCTCCGCTTCACTCGAACTGTCCCGGGCGCTCCCGTTACCGACAGCTCTCTTGCTGAAGAGTTTCTGCAGCAGAGTCGGCATGCTTGCACTCTATTTCACATGCCCACACTCCGGGATCGCAGTTTCCCCATCGGACGAGAGTTCAGGTTTCTAGCAGATATGAGATCCATGATCGTGTTGTAAGAGTCAAATGACACATGAGCTGATCTGCGACACTAAACAAACCCATGGGCGCTCTCTGCTGAGTGGACACGGTTTAACAGGAGGCACGTGCAGAACGTGCCTAGCTTGCCTTGCCCTCCCCCCCCCTTTTTCCTTTTCCTTTTTCTTCCTTCCTTTATTTGGGCGGGGGATTTTGCACATGAATCAGTGCATTGTGCTATTTGCCTACAAACTCTTATTTAAAATTCAGTTGGGTTACCTTATTGTTCTCTCTGTCAATTGTAGTCCTTCCATATCTCCGTTAAAAGGATAGTTCACCCAGAAATGAACATTCTCTTGTTTACTCACCCTCATGCCATCCCAGATAACTTTCTTTCTTCTGCAGAACACAAACAAAGATGAATTGAAGAATGTCTGAGCTCTGTTGGTCCATTCAATGCAAGTGAACTTTGAAACTCCAAAAAGCACACAAAGGCAGCCTAAAAGTAATCCATATGACTCCAGCAGTTATATCGTTATCTTCAGAAGTGATATGATAAGTGTGGTTGAGAAACAGATCAATGTGTATGTCCCTTTTACCATATAAATCTCCACTTTCACTTTCCCATTCTTCTTTTGTTTTTATGTTAATCATATTCTTCATGCATATCGCCACCTGGTCGGGGTTGGTCAAACTGTTGATCTGTATCTCACTTGCATTGTATTGACCTACAGATTTTAGCTATTTTTCTAAAAATCTTCATTTGTGTTCTGCAGAAGAAAGAAAGTCACACACATCTGGGATGGCATGAGGGCGAGTAAATGATGAGAGAATTTTCATTTTTTAAATAGTATTTCTGAAGTGACAAGCAAAAGCTAGAACATTAATAAAATAATGACATGAAATCAAAATAAAGCAAATATAGTCAGAATGTGAACAAACTCTAAATAATAGTTATTTAGTCACTAATGTTTAACATTTACAACAAGCACATGAATCTTGTACAAAAAAATACAGTAGTTGGCAAATTACACTAATAAAACCTTTAACAGTTCACGTTACTTCCCTGTTTTCATACAATTATACAGTCATAATACATTAGTACATTTCATCTTAGTGAAAAAAGTCTCTTCCGTAATTATTAAAACAACATTTCAAAATAAATATTGACTATGAGACAAAAAAGTTATCATTTCTAACAGGGAATTTACCAACATAAACATACATATTTCATGCCTGCCAACACTCCTGATTTTATCGTGTTTCTCCCGTTTTTCCACCCCTCCTCCCACTGTACTCCCGATTTACAGTTTCTCAGGATAACTCACGATTTTCTGCATCCACACTTTGCTCATACCGGATCATCCCTAATTTAAATATTAAACTATGCGTCCCGTAAACTGGTCAGATGTTGTCACGTCGAAACCGTTAATGTAACATTTATATAAGTTGGATTTTTATATATATATATATATATATATATATATATATATATATATATATATATATATATATATATATATATATATATATATATGGTAAGGGGTCGTCTGAAAAGTCCACATATTGTGCTAAAACTGTGGATATTTCTATTGAAAAACAGAATGTTCAATAAGATGTACAAAATTACACAAGATCCAACAATATATGAATACAATAACTGAGACATTAAGATAAGAAGTACAGGTGAAGGAAAAACAAACAAACAAATAAAGTACATATTAAAAAAAAGTAAAAAAATAAAAATAAGTAATGTGTCAGAAAAGTTCTCAGGATATAAGAAAGTATATACCCTTTTGTACTATTAATAACTAAAAAAAAAACATTTATTGCTTCCCCCTTGTGCAACTTTAGGGACATTTTTGTCTTTTTCAACAAAAATAAATAAAACTAATAAAAAAAATAACAAACATTTTGTTAATGCCAATGGAATAATTGTTGCCAAAGGTGTGTAATTTTGGAATTTCAACCTCAGTTCCTATAATACATCTATAATACACCACAAGTATAGTTTACAAAATAGTTACACTCAGGACTTTCAGGACAAAAATGTCCCCATTGAAACCCATTAAAACTGCAATATTTGATCCCTGTGCCATTAAAGCATAACATCATTAATTAGGATAATTAGCTGCATTCATTTTATGATATTACGGCTTCAAAATTGTAATTTGTAATATTTCGCACCAGATGGCGCCATTTTTCTCATGTTTAGCCTATGGAGCAAATACATGCTTTTTTCCAATTTTATGTTTGCTGTGTTATAGGGCACTGCAGGCCAATTGAATAAATGATGCAGCTAAAATTGTATGAGTGTGTTGGTATGGATGTCAGAGTGTGTTTTGTGTGTGTGTGTGTGTGTGTGTGTGTGTGTGTGTGTGTGTGTGTAAAACAACAGTGGCATTATATAAACAAACTGGTGTTTAATGGGTTAACATCCTGAAAATGAATGAATATTATTATTATTCAGCATTAAGATGATAAAAGTTTCAGCAAAAGGCTCTGACAGCACACCCTCTGCTGTTTCACATGATACACATGGAGGAAGTGAATGGGGAAGATGAGGTTATCTACTATGTTATCTACCACAGTACAACTGACTGAAAAGGAAGAGGCAGTATGCTGTATGTAAGAGGAGTGGACACAATGATTGAGAAAGAGGACGGAAAAGGTTGGGGACTAAAAATGAGTGTGCATTGTGCTCTTTTTCCAGAGCATATCTGGCCTCTTGCTATGTACATTTGTTACTCATCTGGATCAGCAAAAAGGCCTTGTTTTGAGGAAGGAGGTTTCCTAGTCACCCAAGTAACACAGTACAACCATTATATAAACAAACAGAGACATTGATACATTCACTGATTTATTGCACTTATTTTGCATGTTTCTTTTATAATGTGCATTTGAGTTGTTTACATTGATCTTGATCTGGTTTGTCCATTGAGAGCATTTCTTAGAATTTGTTTAGTATATCAAGATCATCACTGTAGAAAATAATATTCCAATTTAAATCTTTACAAAACGTTAAATTCTGTGAAGTCATCCTGAATAGCACTCAGCAAAACTAATAATGACCTGCACACTTACAGATCATGTTAACAGATCGCTGTCATGCAAGTAAATAAACTTCATTCTCTTTCAAACCCTTTCAAACATACCTCCTGAAAAGCTGCATAAGTTGAGTTTTTAAATGAACAAAATGAAAAATCGAAAAAATACAGCCAGTAAGACATCCCTTTCTGAGGATTGGCGAGGTTTAGCATGGGTGAAACAAAGAATTACCTATCAAGAAACGTTTCTGATAGATTTGACTATTTTTACAAAGAAAAGTTACAGTATTTTTTATTTTTTTTTCACTTGAAGTATAAAAGAAACTCCTGATTTTCATTTCTCACAGCAGTTGAATAAATGAATACAGATGATACAAGCAATTCAGTGCAAGATGCTGCATACCCAATTATTTCAAGTTTTGCCACTATTGTCCTAGTATTGTACTTTCCGCAATCAAAATTAGCAGTTGGAACAGTTCGCTAATGATGATCTATCTATCTATCTATCTATCTATCTATCTATCTATCTATCTATCTATCTATCTATCTATCTATCTATCTATCTATCTATCTATCTATCTATCTATCTATCTATCTATCTATCTATATATATATAGTACTGTGCAAAAGTCTTGGGTGCATTATATTTTTCATGCCATCTCAGTTTATTCCTTGTCCCTGTCTAATTTAAATGTCCGATAGAGAATTCTTTGTAAGTTTTGGCAATTGAGAGAAAAAGCTAAACCACCTCAGCTATAAGTTGAGAATGTTGAAGTTTTCTCTTAATCTGATTAAAGGTGCACTTAGTCATTTTCACCACATTTAAAAAGTTTTACTCCTAAAGAAATGAACTGTGATTTTGGCATGTATAAAATCATGACCACTCACATATTGTAAGATGAAGACTCTAGTCATATCAGTAACCTTATAAAAGCGGTTTTATTCTACAATGGGCAGGGACGCCCTCATGGGGGCTGCCATTTTTAAAATCACATGACCAGCTGAATACTACTTGCTTAAAGGAATATTCCGGGTTCAATACAAGTTAAGTTCAATCAACAGCATTTGTGGCAACACAAACATTTATTTTGACTTGCCCCTCCTTTTCTTTAAAAGAAAGCAGAAATAGAGGCACTTACAATGGAAGTGAATGGGACCAATTTCTGGAGGGTTTAAAGGCAGAAATGTTGTGTATAATTTTATACAAGCATGTACACTAATTCTTCTGTTAAAACTCATGTATTCTTTGAGTTAAAAAGTTGTTAAAAATGCTATTTTTACTGTAATGTTAGGGTTTGTTGACATTACATCATCATGGCAATCAAGTTGAAAAACTGGTTATAACTTAAAGGTTAGTAAGTGATTTTATCACACTAAATTAATGTTAACATTCACGTCTTTTATCTTTACTTTTGAAACAGTGAGTATTTTAACGTTTAAAAATGGGCCCCCATTCACTTCCATTGTAAGTGCCTCACTGGAAGCCAGATTTTTGCTTTTTTTTTTAACAAAAGATCAATTGAGCTTAACTTGTATTGAATCCGGAATATTCCTTAAATCTCAGTAACTGTCTTGTTATTGGACACTTTCACTCGTGGATTAAATTAATCATGGCTGATCGTTAAAATCAAATTCTACAATGGCATCTGTTACTGAAAACTATTGATTTTAAATGATGCTGCATCCACACCACTAGGTGTCACTGTAAGTCCAAGATGACACGAGCAAAAAGTTACTTATTGCCCTTTAAATATAAGCAATAAGAAGTATATATACAGTATAGAAACTTCTTATGTTAACTTCTTGACAACTGAACTGTGAATCCCCCCTCCCCCTAAATAAATCGTTTTAATTTATATTTAAAAAAGTGCTTTTTTTATGTAATTCACATGGCTTTGTTCAGATACACCAGGAGCCCTTGGCTAGACTTCCCTTACTCAATCAACATACTCTTCAACCACTGAAGTGCACCAAGAAGAGTAGCGCAGTAAGCCACACACCATTTGAGACGCAACCAACCTTTCACCTTGCCCAGATTTGAGCAGAGACAGGAAGTAGTCATGCCTGCCCCACCCATTGTCAAACAGGGGCCACCTCCACACTTCCTGTGGGCACAGGACAAGAAGTGATTGTTTGTGTTTGAAGTGGAGGAACCTCCACTGCCTCATGTTTGCCGTTACTCTGGGTGACGGGGGGCGGCCTGTCATCTCTGTTGCGGGCGGTGTCAGGGCAGTTCTCTACAAAGATGATCCTGTTGAAAGCCTTCAGCCTCCTCCAGAGCTGCAGGTAAACTTTGCACTGAATGTACATGAAGATGAGTCCTCCAGCAAAGCCAACAGACACCACGATGAGCTTGGTCCAGAACGGCCACTCCAGCACCCCTACGGCATTGAGAAGGGACAAACGCAGCAACGCTGTGTGTGCAATGAGAGCATGGCACGGCATTACAGCACTATATCATACCACACAGCTACTCTGAAATACTACAGCATGACTTCAGAGGTAAAACTTCATAATAAGGTTCTATTTCTGAACATTAATGCATTTCATCCATGCATGATTAGATAATCGCATGGCTGATTGTTGGTACCAGTTGGGCTGTTTTGAGTATTTCTGTAACTGCTGATTTCCTGGGATTTTCACGAACAACAGTCTCCTGAATTTACTCCGAATGGTACCAAAAACAAAAACCATCCAGTGAGCAGCAGTTCTGTGAATGGAAATGCCTTGTTGATGAGGGAGGCTTGCAGAGAATGGAGAAACTGACAAACTGTCAGAACTGACAAAGTCTACGGTAACTCAGATAACCGCTCTGTACAATTGTGCTACTCTGAGATGCGGGTTGGTGCTGTTTTGGCAGCACGAGGAGGACCTACACAATATTAGGCTGGTGGTTTTAATGTTGTGGTTGATTGGTGTAAACTACCATGAACAATTATTTTTTTTACAGCATTAATTTATCAAAATGTTATTGTTCCAGTCAGATCTCGCAGGGAAATTGTAAACAGTAGGATGACTTTTCTTTAGCTAAAACCACTCTGTGCTTACCGAAGTTAAAATATTGCCCCCAGTGGCCAAAGAGGTAACTGTTGTTGGGCATATGGGCACGTGTGAGTTCCATTTTCGGTGAAATGTGCACAGAGAGGTGCCTAAAGCTGGTTGTTTTCAGCTGTTCAGGCTAAGTGTTACAGTGAGGAGTAATGTTTTATAAAACCCCAAACTTAAACCTTAAAAGTACATTTTGTAAAAACAGACCTATATAAAGAAATCTACTTACAATAGAAGTCTATTAGACAAGCCTCCAACAGTGCATAACTGTCAACTGTCTTCCCAAATCGAGGCACTGCACATATAAAGCGTGCCACTCTCTCTCCCTCTCTCTCCCTCTCTCTCTCTCTCTATATATATATATATATATATATATTCAATATCTATCAGAACTATCTATTAAATTATGCATTGTGGCAGCATATTGGACATCTCAACTACTACATCTCGAATGCAATGGTATTCTAACCAATGAATTATTCATTCTTATCAATGTAAAGTGTTAGCAATGATAACAACAGAAATTTGTACCACTAAAGCTAGTGTATTTGTATTTGGCACTATACATTTAGTTCTCGTTGGGACCTGAACAGCACTGCATTGCATAAATAATAAAGAACTGTTGAAGTTTTATTTTTGTGTTTGTGTGTTTACCATTGTTCTTGCCTTGGCGGATCTCTTCAGCCGTGCGGTCAATCAGCACATAGAGAGACCAGATGACACACACTACGGCCGCCAGGTGAAAGGTCACAGAGCAGACGATCTTCCTCCACTCAGTTGTAGACATCTGCAGCTTCTCCCACTAAAGGACAAAGAGAGATGAAGGGTGCAGCAAGAGGGGTGGACAGATTATTAGACAGCTCACATCTATGAATCCACATCCTTCTTGTAATTTTCCCTTTAACAGTGTGGCAGCACTTTGATATGAGAGCTCACTGACCTAATGAAAAGTCACACAATCAAAAGATTCTGCACAATTACAATAACAACAACAACAACAACAACAACCGGGGCTGTAGCAATGTCATCTGAGCCCCTGACTGTATATTGTTCTGGGCCCCTTTCCTATTAAAAAGATGTAAAAAGTTACCACCTTTCACCCCACTGGCTACGTCCCTGACAATAACTGAACATATGTTTTTAGTGGTGCTTGCTAAGGCATTGCTAAGGGACTTGAACAAACCCCTAACCAAAAGTATTAAAGGTGAGTGTAACTGGTTCTGTGCAGCTTGTACTACGGACATGAATGATATCTCAATTCATGCTGCTAATTGAGGAGGAGTGTGCTATAATTTTTCAAAGCGATCAGACTTGTGATTTTCACCTCGCAGACGATAAATCGGTAAAATAATATCCAATAGACTACAGGAGGGGCCCGAGCCATATCTAGGGGCCAAGGGCTGGATTTACAAAAAATGTATTTAGGATAATAAGAAGTTTGAAAAGATTTTCCTAAGCGCAATTCTTGAAGAACATTTAGAGCATTCTTATGGTGCGTTCACATACAACGTCAACATCTTTTGCACCAATCGGTTTCTCCAGAAATGTTGTGGGCCACAGCCTTTGACGCTTTTTCCCTGTCAATCATTCTCATCGTGTTGTAGTTGTAGCAGATAATTGAGCCTCATATCACCTTGTTCAGGTTCATAATATTTGTCAGTTGACGGCACTATTTTGCTACTGTTTGACAACCATTGGAACATGCACTAATGTTGCTCTTCTGCTCGGTGTTGGTCCCAACGGTATCTTTGTTGTGCAGGGTTTTGGAAAGAGGGAGCATGGCCAATTTAACATCTCAAATTGCTAGAACGGTAAATACAATTCTGTCTGTGGTTTAAAAAATGACACTGGAATATACAGTATATCATTTCTTCCTTTTTTAACAAAGTTTATTCACACACCATAGCCTTTTCTCTTCAAATCACTCAAACAGCCTGCAAAGGATACCAAAGATTTACTAAACATTTTGTTGGTAGAGATTGTCCAGAACTGGAGACTTATTAGTGTTTTGTATAATAAGATCTCAGCTGGGAACAAATTTATCTCCAGAAATTAAGTAAATATAAAGTTAGAATGGCATACAATAATATTTCATTTTTATTCTGAAAAAGTGTTGTTTTAGGTGTTTAAATAGCTAAGTAAACATGTGTGTGTGTGTGTGTGTGTGTGTGTGTGCGTGCGCGCGCGCGCGTGTGTGTGTGTGTGTGTTACCTTGCGCAAAGGTTTGAGGTGTGTTTCCATGATGAAGTCATACTTGCACAGCTCACAGCAGCGTGTATCAGAGCTCTTGATCCACTGATGCAAACATGCCTGGTGGACAAAACGCAAACTCCCTGTACAGCGGCAGGGAGTGATGAGAGGGCATTCGTCATCGCCTTCACAGTGACAGATCCTACACAAACACAAATAACCAACCTCATCAGACTTGCAACATCAAACTCTTACTTATTCCACCTCTGCTGAATAGACCGGCTTTATTCTGGTTAGTGCTGTTTTGGTATTGGACTAGCTGGTCAAACAACATGGTCTTACATGGCAAGGCCTGTTATATCATTGTTGATACACATACTTCTGAAATATTAAGCACAAGCTGCTTCAATCAAGTAAATATTCATTTTGAAATATCAGTAACAACTAAACCAGCAAAGATTTTACAGCAAAAAGATGTGCATTTCCTCTGACATTTTGGAATTGATTCTACAAGGCCTTCTACGGCCTAAAGAGCATCGACACTTGGTGCATTCCCAACCGCACACTTCTGCACTATTCGACATTATTTCTAAGTATAAGTAGTGCGAGTAGTGTATTAACATTGAAAATGCAATAAAAAGTAGTGGTCTATGAGTACCCTGGTGATACAATTTTTCAACCATCAAAATAGAGTGTGAAATATTGGACAAGTTATGCACTCAACGCTCATGGCTTGCCGTACGGAGTGTAAGGGGCTGTGTTGTTGGTCTGACAAAATAATTGTAAATAATAGAGAATGTAGCAACTAGCGAAACTACAGTGAAAAAGGCGCCTTACAAATGTGAGTTGAATGCTTTTCCATCACCACACGCTGTGTGAATATGGACGTTATCTGTGATACAAGTGTCGAAATAAGGATGGCTAACGTGCTAAAGCTAGCGGCAACACATCGCATGGGTTTGAAAGGTCACTTCTGACAGCTGTTAAATGATGAATGCTTCCGTTTAGTAAAAATATTTTAAGTGTACCATTTGGGATGATTGTACACTTTGAAAATCCATACATTACAGTGTAAAGTGCATATTAGAAGTGCAGTATAGTGCGTCATTTGGGACACAGTTACTTATTCATTCTTTGTTCAAGGGTAAAAAGAAGTTCTAAACAGCCGAGCAATGGTATACTGTTTCCAAACATTCAGACACCCCCCCACACCGCTGTATGATTGTATACCTTTTGTAGACTACATAATCAAAAAACAAAACGCATGACATGTTCTTGTAAAATCTACGTGAAGGATCGTACAGATGTAGGTAAATTTGCACCAGCTCGCTAATAACTCTACGCGCTGATGTGTTCATATTGACTGAATTCGCTGTCGGCCTCAAGGTACTTGGAGCTCCAGGTCACACCTACCGATGAAGTGGACCAATGACAGTAAGGTGATTAGCAGCCAGTCAGAAGTTTTCCTAAAGGTTTTCCGAAAAAAAACTCTTTGGCTTGATTTGGTTCTAAAATGACGTCACACCCATTCGTTCTTCGATTTCGATTGACGTTTATCGAGGCATTGCCCCCCCTAGATTTGTCTGATGCCCCCACCCTAACTGACACGAAACGATTAAGGGGCACATCCCAGACTAACGGTGAAACCCCTGCCCCGGAAAGCGCCCCACAAAACATCACATCCTAGTGCAGGCCCTGCCGTGAAACAGTAGACCTGTAGTATATTATAGGTTTCCTGTATACAACAGGTTTTTCCGCAAAAAATCGTGTTGATGATGTAGAGGCTTTAGAAGATCATGTATCAAATATGATACGCTAGGCTTTATAGGTTTAAACCTCTGGAATCCTGAAATGAATTGAAAGGCATCGGGTGCTTGTAAGACAGGCAGTGTGCCTTTAAAATTTGTCTTGGTCAATGGGGGCCCTTGGAGTCAAGAAGGTTGGGAACCACTAGTCTAAAACACTACATATGCTGGAGACCAACAAATGCTGTTTTTCAACAGAGAACTCATCCATCAATCCATCTCTCTCACCTGCACACCTCTAGTTCATCATCAGTGCATGCTTGTGGAGTGGTGCCATTCTGATTGGTGGGATTTGTGAATTTACAAGGGGATGGGACGGCCATATCTGGGTCTCCTGAGCCTCGTTCCTCATACTTCTTAGTAATAGGCTCCTCCTCCTCACTTCCATACCTACTACTACCACGCTCACTTCCTTTGCTGTGATTTGCTGCCTGGCTTTGGCTCCCACGCTCCTCCCTTTTTGATGACAAATTTTTGTGGGTCTTGCCATTGGGTTCCTTGCACTGTGGTGGCTGGTTCTCATTCTGTCCCTCATCTGGGTTGCCAGACATGAGCTCAATACCGTCCCGTTTCTCACGGGATTGCGCTTGCATGTGTATTCTGCTGCTGCGTCTCCGTCTCGCTTTTTCACGGCTCCAGGAGTGAGTTTCTCTCCAGCGCTCCTCGTCTTCTGAGGATGAGTCTGAGTGTGTATGCACCTGTTTATAAGACCGTGAACGTCTCGGTTGGTCCACACACTCTGTGACACACCCAACGGCCCCGGTCCCACTGCTCTCCCGTCGCCGTCGAATGCGACGTTTGACTTGCCGCTTTGCGGTGGGGGCGGAAGCGAAGGCAGGGTTTATGGGCATGACGAGTGTAGTCTGATCTGAGCCATGTACTTCAAGATTAGAGTGACCACGAGAGCTACACAACACACACAGAACAAACACACACCATACATACAGACAGACAAAAGCAAAGGAATGAAGAACACACAACAAAGCATGAAATGATTGTGAATGCAAAACATGATGTATAAATAAAAAGTGAATCTTTTGAGCTGGTGTTTGTACAACATATTTAATGAATTTTTCTCTCACTGGCCTCATGTCACTGTTTACAAATCATATTCGACACAGAGACCCAGCTGTAAAGAAAATTTGGTATTCAAAGCACATAATGTAATTTGGTTGTAAATGTTTCAACATACTTTCAAGGTTACTATTGTACACATTAATACATACAGTGAGGTCCAAATGTCTAAAACCACTAGTGAAAATGCTTTTATGTTGTATTCTTTACTAATTTAATACACATTTGTATTACAAATTATGTTAGGAGCATAAACATTTGAGTAAAAAAGTTGAACATTTAAATGAAGTTTAAAAGCAAAAAATGGACTCAGACTTCTGGACCTCACTATTCATTCATCCAAACACACCTACAGTATTCCAAAACACATTCCATAAATCCACACGATAAGCATACATGTAGATGAGCAAAGCACCATATTAAACATGGTCACCCCTGTAACCAAGGGCAACAATCCTACCAAGACCTACCTGCATATGTCCTGAGAGGAGGGTGTAATTGATGTTTGAGACACACTGTTCAGCACGACTCCCTGGGTGGAACTACTTGCCTGAAACAGCCAATTCCAAAGCCAGCTTTCAACATGAAGTGTAAAATAATCTTCAATCGTGTGCCATTTAATTGTAAATCATTTACTTTGATGTGATTAGACTTGCTGTGAATAATGTCGGTAAACACAATAGAAGTGTGTGTGTGAGCTACCTTAGATATATTGCTGGATCGACTTCTTGATCGTTCAGGTGCTTTCTCACCCTAAAAGAAACAAAGAGGTTTAATCAGATGCTCTCTCTCTCTCTCTCTCTCTCTCTCTTACCCACATTGAGGCCCAACAACCTTTTGGTCAAACTCCAAGATTGGGGTGGGAACCCTACAATAAATTTTCTATTTTTGGCTATGGTGTGCCTAATTTTTTCTCTTTTTTGATACTACTTTTTCATTTTTGGTTGGGCACCCTCATTGAGCTTTGTGACGTTGGATTTGGCAGGTATCCATGTCTGGGTGTTCATGGTAACTAACATTATTTTCATTGTTTACTTCAACCTGGTTGATTAAAACATGGTTAGGTGATTAGAAAAAGAGGAGGAAACCATTCAGATCTTTATTCATTAAATATATAGAGCTCTGTTTAAAACTGTGTGAATAATATTTTAAAAAATTACTAATTTAAAACACATTGACCTGTTACTATAGGAACCTGCGATTATACAGCCTATTATAGGCTATTATCTTTTCAGCAAAATGTAAACAGTGTGCACAGACCTGACATTCACGAAAATGACCCTTGTCTCACCTTCATTATATATTCATTACATACATTATAATGCTATATCATAAATATGACGATAATGTAAAAACCACAAAACTTTTTTCTAATTGAATAAAGGGTTAAACAAGGTGTTTAATGCCAACATACAAAAACCACTAACAGAAAGAAAATAGTTAATGTGATTGAGGCCTTGTGACAACTACCCTGTTTGACAACTAGCCCCGGTTTCCCTAGTAAATGTCTTTGTGATTCCACAATATTTGTAAGCATCATGCAATGTCATGTATAATAAAACACAGAAGATATTAAAACAAATTAAACCAGCATGCAACATACTCTTACTATTTCTGTCATATGGCAGAAGCAGTAAAAGTAGTATGGGTAGAATGCAATTTCGAGCTCGGCCGTTCTCTGCCATGCTTTTCTTGTGGAGAGCAAACTTCAAAGTGCTGCTTGACACTGGCATTGAGCAGTGTGTTGATGCCTTGATGTGAATCATGTGAATGCAGCTTCACGATTGCTGTACCAAAGCTGCCACAGCCTGCCGGCCAAAATAATTGTGGAGGATGAGGTTTAATGCACATTGCAACAAATACGCAACCTACACAAAAAAAATTAGGAGTAGGGTTTGTTAAATAAAAATGAAGAAACAATTTCCATGCAGGAATTGCTGGTAAACACATTCTCAAGTAATGGCTACACATTATTCTTGGTGGCTTAAATTAGAAATTCTCAAGTAAATTTTACTTTACTAAAATTTAATTTAATTAAATCAAATCAGTGAATTGATATGACAAGATATTGGGGATTGATACATGATGAAGCATCATTAATTATAATTAAAATACACTTAAACAAAATTATTTAATGTAGAAAGTACTTAATATTTTCTGCTACTTTTACTTCACCACAAAATCTTTTTTTTCAGATATGAGGACTATTTTTTTTCAATTAGTTGACCCTTCACTTTGGGAAATGTTTAATGTTCTTGAATTGGTGCTATTTTGGTGCATTTCTGTCTTTATACTGCGGAAGGCTATTTTGGTAAATGTTTATAATAATTATTGTAAGGCTACATAGTTTGTTTTGTTTTTCCTAAGAAATAAACTAAATGCATTTTGACAAGAAAATAAGTATACAGCACATAGTCAAATTTCAGTACTTTCAAAATCTGTGATTAAATGCGATTAACTATGAAAATCATGCGATTAATTACAATTAATTATTTTAATCAACTGAAAGTACTAATATACTGTATATACAATACATAATCTTTTTTTAGGTAGAAAAAACAGTCTTCTAGACAGTTCTGATTTAGCTAGGAGGACAAACAAGAGTTCAAAATCAATATAAAAACACAAGTGGCACAAAAGGGATTGCTGAGCTTTGATTTCTATTTAAAAAATGCTGAATGTTTTGTTTTGCCAGTGATGATAACTGAGGCGTTTGTGAAAACTGAGCTGCATTAGCATTTATTGCCTCCTTGTACCCCAGGCAGAGGTCATGCCTCCTGGGCTTTTGGTGGGTCCACCTTTCCTACTGGTCCACACCTGGCCCATTATTAACTAACCATGTCTTTCCTTCTAGATAACATGAAAGAACAAACACACACACAGTCCTCTGGTGGTTAATATTTTAAGTTTAAACAAAGTTTTAGATGTCCACAAAGCACATGTAACATGTTGCAAGCAAAGACATAGTGTTGGGTTCAAGTCCACCTTAGTCGAGTCCGAGTCTTTAAACAATTGAGTCCGAGTCGAGTCCGAGTCCAAAAAGGGCAGAGTCAGGCTCAAGACCGAGTCCATAACAGGCCGAGTCCGAATAAATCTTTACATGAATCTGAATTAAAAATGTAATCATAAACTCAACATCAAAATTTTAAGCAAATTTTAACCTTCACAACTAAGAAAAACTATTTGTCAATATAAATGCCAATATCAATACAAATTGGTTTCTAACAGTAGAGAGCACATCAATATGAAGACAAAGCCAAATCCCAGACATTTAGAGGCAATTTTGAAATCCTGGCTGGACGCTTTTTTTAGGTCTGAAAAAGAGGACACGTATGGGAAAAAGAGGACGTATGGTCACCCTATGTTACATTATTTGTCTGCTTGTTTGTTTGTTATTGCATCACAAATGCAATGGACTCGGAAAAAAAATCCAGAGTCCGAAAGGCTCAAGTCCCAGTCAAGTCAGAGTAAAAATGCATCCGAGTCCGGTTAGATCATAAATAATTAACAATTGCAGCTTACCACTTTTTGTAGTGTATACATAAAACAACTCCCTACATTTGTTATTAAGCTAAAACCGCTAACATTTGCTCTCTTATTGATTAAGAATGTCTATGTTGGTTTGCTGCTCTCAGTAAAGTAATGAGCTCTATTCTCTCTCTCTCCTGGAGCGATACTTTATCGCTCTGAATTATTGATGTGAAAGCTGACAGACACCAACATCTGATCAGTTCATCCAGATTTTATACACTCACAGTGTACCTGCAGTGTAAGTGTGTGCAGGTGCATATAGTGCATCCTATGTGGGAAAATGAAATCATAATAAACTTGTTTTATAAATCTATAGAGTATTTTTTTGACAAACAGTCATGCTTATATGAACCCAAAGAGACTCTTTCATCCAGCAAATGATTATGGTCATGCTGTGCTCACTCCTGAAATACAGCCAAAGCATCATTAGAGAGTCCTTGGAGTTCACCCTGAATGCTCCACTCAACCCAACATGAGTTTTATATCACACCCTCTCTTACAGCCCTGATAAAGGAAAAATATTTTATATATCTTGATTGCTTCTCCTAGACAGCAATGCAATTAAACATAGAGGAATAGACCTTTGTTCGGATATATTAGATATTTGTTTTTCGTGAATGAAACGAGGCTGTGAGGGATAGATGTATGGTCTGTTAAATATGTTGTACTGTCTTAAGGCCCTAAGTCACATTTAATTTTAAGAGTTTTTTATAGTTTTTGTCACCAGGATTGTTTTGGAAAGACGTATTTTCAATGTCATTCAGAATGATATACAACAGTACAATGCATTGAACAGACTATATGTAAAAACCTGACTATGGCCAGGGACGGATTACCGACCGGGCCAATGGGGCCATTGCCCAGGGGCCCTTGACAATCAGGGGGGCCTTGACTGCCTGGGGGTCCCCTGGGCTGCGCGATATAGTTTGGTGATCCACCTCACTTGAAAACACTTTTGAGCATGAACAACGAACCCACCCCCCCCAACAACTTTTGACCATGAACAACGAACACCCGTCGTTGTCAGTGGGGACCTTGGAGATAATTGGACCCAGGGCCTTTGCAAGTCATAATCCGTCCCTGATTACAGCCCATTAGTGACTTTTGCTGACTCTATGAGTCTTACATGTGCCTCTTCTAGAGTTTCAGATGACAACTCAGCAATGTCACAAACTGTGCTTACTGCAATTGAAGTCTGCAATCAAAAGTTAGAGATTTCAATACTAACATTTCCAATCAAATTCTTTGATTATCTGAGATATGCCGTCAGCATTAATTATAAAGCTCTGTACCAGTGTTGGGTAAATTACTTTCAAAAAAGTAATCCACTACTGATTACTAATTACTTTTGGATTATTTAATCTGGAAAGTAATTTGATTTCGTTACTGCAAAATGCAATCAGATTACAGTAGCGTGTTACTTTGTAACATATTACAGCCAACACTGCTCTGTACTCTCACTATATCACCAATTGTCTCATTTGTGCATATTTTAAATGTTTTTTCCGATATTTAGGAGAAGCATCTGAGACAAAGTTGATACTTGAGTGAAATATAACTGAAAAGTCAACTGAGTCTCCTGAGCTATAGAAAACAACCTCTGTAATGCATTTTTTTTTCTCCACTGGCTCTAGAATTAGATTCAAGGCACTTGCTGTGGCGTGTAATAAAGCTAATGGATTCAGTCTCTGCTTAAAAGCCTTACATTCCTCACAGCTCCTGCTTTGGTTTATGACACTGCTTCCTCTCTGTAAAAAAAAAAAAGATTCATCTATATCTAGAATTTCACTGCTCTGGCAACACATTTCTCTGCGAAATGAATTTATTATTGACGTTCTCAGTATCTATGGAATCTACTTGGATAAAAGAGAATCACACTTCTTGTTCTGATTTGACTAATTTGTAACTTAATATAGCTCCTTATTACACTGCACTATTAAAACACTTTCATGAAATTTACTTTCATGTAAATCTCAGTGTAGGCTTTGACTAAGAAGACATTAACTACTAGAGTATCTAAAATTATATGGAGTTTCAAAGCTCGGGAGGAGCATGTTCATTTAATCCAACCAATCACATCACCAGAGTAAGCGTATATAAACAGCTGCTTACACCTCCTCCACCCCATCTCCTCCCATCTATTCATTAAAAAAACAGTCAAATCTCAAACCTCGAGCCCTGCTCCAGGGACAGCAAGCCTGTAGTGTCGAATCATATACCACAAAACACTTTCAGAATCTCCTTTCTGTCTCTCTAACTCTTTCTTCACACACTATTAAATAAAAATCCCAAGGGGTAACTGATCTTAAGATCTTCACTATGTTCATGAAAACTACAAAGATCAAAAAACATAAATACAACTTCACAAATCATCTGAAATATAGAGGACCCTTTCGGAAATAATTCTGTAATTCTTTAAATGTGAAAGTGTTCCAATAATATTCAAGTATCATTAATATCAATAATTATTATATTATTAATATATATTATATTATAAATATAAAATATATATTAATATCATTAAATTAGCACTTGGTAACATGAGACATGACATCTGAGATCTAGTGTCTGAAACATAGTAAGCCCCCATAGTGGCACTTGATATTTTTAGCCTTGACCCTAGCTAGGGTCAAAGATCAAGTGGATGACCAAAGATCAAGGTTTATAGGATTTGACCGTCTCTCTATCTCTATTCCCCTACCATGCACATACATATACACACATTGCCTGTTCCATAGTGCAACTGACACTAGAACAACATGCTCAAAATTATAATAGCCACAAATGAAATGCACGTTTCTTGCACACCTCATGGCATCATTTGCACGCCTCCTTCTCAAAAAAGCATTAACTGTATCGTGTTGTTTCACGGCTTACACAAAACAACGACTAAAAGGTGCACTAGTAGTTTTTAATCTTGACCATTCACTTCATTTTATGGCAGTCTATTTCCTACGCAAGATCCCAAACACTGAGCCGGCAAAGTCACGCATTCAGACATACAGTGCTCTAAGAAGGAAGCATTATAAGGCTTGTAATTTAACAAAGTTATCAAATCTCCATTACATTTCTAATCAAACAATAATGTGCAGTGATAGCACCAGAAACATCCAAACTGACATTTACTTACCTAAATTCACCCCTGCATGTTTAGCCACACTCCTCAGATTGCACCTAAACAACGCATACATGCGCAAGGTAAGGCTGGATTAGCTCTAGCTGCTTGTCTAAGGTATAATCTGTGAGTTGTTAGGCTATCTCTGTCCCTGCACATAGATTGACTAACACAGGTACTGTTAGTCCTACTCACCTTATTCTCACGTGTTTGAGGAAGTGTACTCCAGTTCTCCAATTCTTCCAGCTTTGCCTATCCCAGCACAATAACATATCCCAGCACAATAACAAGATAGTGCAAACATTATTCTACCTCTGAACAGCTGTTATTTGATCGATAAACCTGTCAGTGGTAGATTCATACACACTTATGTATGCAGATCCACATATAATGGTTCCCAGTCCTTAGGATTTGTGTTTGTTTAAGGGACAATGTGCTTTCAACCAATCACAGCCCAAGATTAAAGCTCTGGCTGGCATTCAACCTATAGATGCAGGTGCATTATGGGATACTGTGCTGATCAGATACAGAGCACCTGATCATAAATTGCTGCTGAACGCTGGCAATAAGAAGGTCAAGAAGATGCAGACACTTTTTAAACCAGGCCAGAACATTGAATCCATTCTAAGTCATTTGTCTGGAATGTGAAATTCACTAGAATATTCATGGTAACAAGATATATTGTCAATTTATAATTTTACAAGAACAACAATTTTGCAACTACCGTGTGTTTCCCTGTGGCAATTTCATCATCTGTATATTATATGTGTCAGAACACTATCCAGAATAGCTATACCTGTATTTACACTGACTCACACATTGTCTAGGCTATATACAGTATATGTAAATACTTAAGACATGTAGGTTTTAGGGACACAAACTCTGAGTGCAATAATTTGATGATGTTAAATGGCCACTGAATTTTTTTTCACTATAAAATATAACTTATAGAATTGACAGTACAGCTTTGAAACTTTAAGTTGATGCATTTTAACTTATTGTCACCGTTTGATGAATCACTTGTGTATTATTCATTACTTGTAGCATCGGCTAAATGTATAAATGTATATTTACGCACATACACACACTCACAAAATAATTTTTTTTGTAGAATCAATCTAGTAAAATACATAGTAAAAAATGCTCTGAGAAATTGTAATTTGAATAATATAAAATATAAGTTTACTTTAAAATTTACATTTTAATATGTTTAAAATGTTTGTGCAATTTACAATTCCCATAATTCCATTTATTTTGTTTTGATGGCTTACTACTAAATGTGGAAAATATTAATATGGGTAGGTGTGTCTAAACTTTCAGCTATTAACTAATTATTTGTTATGAATTATACAATGCAGTAATGTTTAACCCATCAGTGACACTGTAAATGATATGACCATTTATAATAAGTTATGCTTAATCAATGCAAAGAGCCATTCTCAATCTATTTTACTTCTGTAATGTATTCTGGTGAAACAGGATATTCAGCAAGAAAAATGTGTGGCACGACTTGATTGAAAAAAATTTGGGATCATGAAAAGTGGGTGTTACATAGGCCTACTGTTTTCATTAAATTAGTCCTTTATATATTATAATGCATAATAGTGTAGACCGACTTTACATGAGATAGACACCTTAATCTGTCTACTTACAAAATAATCAAAGATCTGCATAAATTGCTCCTGTTTTCCACAATCAGCTTGTGAAGATAAAGAGCGCATTTGCTACAACTATCCAAATGCCGGGAACTGTTGTAACACTACCCCGGGACAGTTATAACACTCATTTGTTAAGTGCTAATTAAGGCAACAATCAATCAATCAATCAATCAATCAATCAATCTATCTATCTATCTATCTATCTATCTATCTATCTATCTATCTATCTATCTATCTATTTGTCTATCTGTCTATCTATTTGTCTATCTGTCTGTATAAGCGCCCGTGTCTCTGTTTACATACTTGCGTGAAGTATGTTTTGGACTTAAGAGAGTGATTTGGAAAGCTCTTTGTAGGCGGCAGCTCGCGCATCATTCAAATTTCACTCCTCACGTGTAGCGGATGCTCGACTCGAATCGCAACTGATTTCAATACAGGTGATGCAAGAGAAATGATGCAATCGTCTAATGAGCCTAAATGTGTGCAGCATATACACATTTTGGGTAAAATGGCGTTTTTGTTTCATATTAAACTGTCATTTATCTATACTTTTCAGTATTGAATTAATTACCATATAAGTATATTTATAATCAAAATGTATCTTGCTTCCTCCGTCATTTTGGATTTATCTTTGAGTACATCATGGTGCATTCTGGGTAGAGGTCTGCACGGGCCTTAAGATAAAATCTGAATCCGACCTTACTTGGTTCAAACGATACCGTCAGATTATAAACCCGAACCCGAAATCGCTCACTATTTCTATAATTTCTTCTCCTAGCAACTACTGTTGTAGTAGGATATATTTTATGTAGAATATAGGCAACATTTGTAACAGTATTGAAACAGTGAACATACTGTTTTAACAAGGCACGGCAGCCCCTCAGTACACGAGAGCAGAACGGAAGAAAGGCATTGACTTGCTGAAATTTTGCTTGGTGAAGCACAATCTGGAATAATATGAAACAATGCAATAGTCCCCTCTAAGCTTGAACTTGTTCAGAACCTTCAGATCTTTGTGAAACCTGCGCTAAAAAACTATCTAGATGCAAAGCAAAGAATGAAACTTAAGTTTTTTAAAATGTGAAGTTCTTTTTAACTTGGTACAGTGTTTAAACAGTGTCGGTCCTGCGTGAGATGCTGAAGAAACAGCGAGACATGGCACAACAGTCAAAGACATTCAACCAGCATGTTTTTACAT
This sequence comes from Moxostoma hubbsi, assembly GCA_032164185.1. NCBI lineage: Eukaryota > Metazoa > Chordata > Actinopteri > Cypriniformes > Catostomidae > Moxostoma > Moxostoma hubbsi. The sequence goes on along the minus strand of JAVLUX010000012.1, from coordinate 44,326,025 downwards.
AGGAAAACAATGGGAAAACAGAACAGACGTACGCAAAAACAAGTTTGGTGTGAACGGCCCCTAACACGCCCGTTCGCGCATGTTTGTGAATGAGAGCAGGTGCGCGAAACAAGTTTGGTAGGCTTGTCTATTTTTGTATTAATTCCGAGCCCAACCCGAACCTGAAGTCCTATGTGAAAAACTGACCCGAACCCGGTTCGAAACCCGTCGGGTTCTTGGGTCACATCGGGCCGGTGTCGGGTTGCAGACCTCTAATTCTGGGATCGCCAACCTGGGGAAGGACGCATACGATGCTACCTTAAAATTAGACCAAAACGAGATATCTTCAGAGGCAGCATAATTAAGATACCTATCTTTTGGAACAGCCTTAACATCAGGGGCGTGCCTATGATGTCTTAAAATGCTGCCTCCGGAGGATGCTCACTAGGTTTTGGAACAGACCCATAGTCATAGGTGTAGAATTAGGTAGGGATGATACATTTGACAGAATGTCACTTCAAGTCCCTTGGATATAATTTTCTCAAGGTAAATCCTCTTGAAAAAGAAAACATTTGATTTTGACCCATTAATCTTAGGTTTATCGCAACGCATATCACTTTATCACATCTTTCCTCCAAACTGTGTAGCCCTAGTGGTCAGTTTTTAATTGGTTTATTCTTTAGAAATTAAAAAAAGGCTAGTAATGTTGTTTTGCCTATATTACCATACTGAATTTCTTACATTTTGTTAATACCAATATTTTGAAAATTATTCTTGCTATATGACCCTACCAACTTTCAAACCAAACCTACACCCTTGCTCATAGTAAATCACTTAAAAACGAATGACCCCCTTACACAAGTGTGAAATGATAGGGGGATGTATAACGGTACATCTTCAGTTCGTGGATCAGGACAACATGGGGCTAGGCCAGAACCTTATGAAATACCTCTGTTTATGAAAGACTATAGGACCTAGTTACAAATCAGAGAACTGTGCCATTTTCCAAGTTAAAAAAATGATGAATAATGCTAAACAACATGAAATGGAAGGAATCAAAAACACATGGAATTATTTTGACAACCGTAAAATTGGTCAACTCCTTGGCCAGTGTACTGAGAAGTGAACTAGGCAGCGGATTCAAACACATCCTGAATATTTAGAAATTCCGTCGTAACACATAAACAGACTTTACCTTTAGTTACGTCTCACCCTTTTTTTAGTGTACACTGACATATTTCTACGCTTATCTGTCAAGATCACATATACTTTTCTTATAGTTCCATCATGTATCATCATTGAATGTGTGCAGACAAGCATGCTGATAATAACATGGATATATATTGTCTGTATTTGTGTATTAGACACATCAACTCATCTCTGTGTCATAACCCAAGTGTCATCCTGTTTTAAAGAGTAAAGGTAAGGACGGGGAGCCAGGGGAACCCAGTTAGTACCCATCAGGGTGCCAAGAAATTGAGCGTGAGTGTGTGTGTGTGAGTGTGTGTGTGTGTGTGTGTGTGTGTGTGTGTGTGTGTGTGTGTGTGTGTGTGTGTGTGTTAGTGAGTGATCGCTGGTGACAGCTCCAGCAGTGAGCACAGTGGATTAGACTCCCGGTGGAGAGAGCACTGCGAATTCACAGAAAAGCTTCATGTGAAATACACATCACACTCTTGACTTAAGGCCTCCAAACAACACACACACACATAAACACACCTATAACACAGGGAAGGTCTGAGAGACTAATTAAACTATTCGCCAATACTGTTAAATGAGATCATATTATTTAGAAAATTAAAAAGTGTTTGCTCAATGTTGAGTTCTTGGTAGGTGATAATAATGTGACCACCTCAATTCTTAAACATTATGAAAAAGCTTGCAGGGTGAGCACTGTATTGATATTGCACTTCTATTCTTCTTCTATTCACTATATTGCTCATAGGGATTTAGAGATTTGCACAACCCCCCAACCTAAGCATTAAACTTTAGCAAGTTTATGCTACAGACATGAATGCTACTTACACGATCAGACCTATAATATATGCCTAGTGAGTTATTTCATTAAAAAACCCCATAGACTTACATTGAAGGAGGGACCATTAAACATCTAGTGACCACTATATCATAGAGACTTTGGGATTGGCTCTTTTGACACTCTTGACAGTAAGCAACCAACTAGCAACCACTCATAACATCCTTGCAACCACCTAGATACCAAACTAAACACCTTGGAAACTGCATAGCAGTATCCTGGTAAACACCCACAATACCATAGTATCCTGGTGGCAACTTTTGCACAGGAAGGCACCACCCTAAAGGCACCACTTTAAAATCCAGCTCTTTTTCTTCTTCACAATTTTCTGCAATACATTCAACTCGAATCAGTTTCTGCTCTCGGTTATGTATCTATTTACAGAAGATTGAGTCATTATTTTTATCTTTACATTTGAAATTTACATAGCCGAAACGGGCTAACAAGCTCCACATATACGATTCTCTCACACAAATATACACACAGCACACATGTGGGTCATATGGAAAGCTGTAAGGTGTGTCTCCATAAGTAATATGTACATACAGTAGATGTTGATGAGTGTGTGTGTATGTGGTACTTGCCTCATTCTCTTTACTCTTGTCTCTCATCTTGCTAGAGCTGCGACTGATGCTGCCGGTCTCCTTGGCGATAGGCACAACTGATATCTGATGCACAGGCATTCTTGCAGTGCTCAGAAGTATGGGGTACCTCTCCGCATTCAATCCACCAAAGACAACAGACTCACACCATCCTGAGGGTCGGCATGGAAACAAAGCATACAACCCACTCTAGAGCTTGTGCACACACTCTCACAGACGCATACATTAAATCAGGTTAAGTATGCTGGCTGGGAACTAAGACTTGAGCTAAGACAGAGAGAAACATCCAGAAAGCTGGCTGTCACGTCTCAGAAAAGCCTAAGACAACCTCTCTCATTCTACCTGTGTGCTCTGTGACAGAGAGAGAGAGAGAGAGAGAGAGAGAGAGAGAAAGAGCGTGAGAGAGAGAGAGAGAGAGAGAGAGAGAGAGAAAGAAAAAGAGCGTGAGAGAGAGAGAGAGAGAGAGAGAGAGAGAGAGACAGAGCTAATTCTAGTTCATTTGTACCTGAGAGCTGCAATGATGCCTCAGTCTGTCTGTGTATGTGTGTCTGCTAACCTGACCTGTAAACATGTTGCTGAGAGGACTTAGGGGTTATTTTAGCTCCAAATCTCCTCCCTGCACGAGCAGCATGGGATGGAGCAACCCGCTAATCTTCTTACAACCCCAGGGGCGACATAGAACCTCAGACACTGAAACACACACAAACACACACACACACACTCCACGTGGATACTCTGGAGCAAACAAGCTAGAACCTCAGTTACTGAGGCAAAGACACAAACATGGACACTGACAGTTCTCAGTATATCAATCATACTGACTTATTATATACTGTAATGTCTGAAATATAATGTGTAAACCAGAGACAATGTAAGAGAAACACTAATAAATAAACTCTTATGACATACTTATTACATTTGAACTAACTTGTATACCATCTAAGGTACATAAAATATTAAAAGATAACTATGTATCATTATTTCATTATTATATATTGAATTATTGTTATATGAGGGGCTTTCTCTACAAATATTTGTATATGCGATTAAATATGATTAATCACAATTAATTAATCGGGTCAACATGTAATTAATTCGATTAAAACATTTTATCAATTGACAGCCCTATTAAATACACTTAAGAAAACGGTTAATTTCAGGGCTTTTGAAGAAAGCGGCATTCTGTAATGTCAAGTAAACGAGGACGCCATTTTCCTTAAGGGATTCAAAAAATCCACAAAAGGAGGGAGATCATTTACATATTTGGCTCCTAAACTATGGAAAAGTCTTCATATCAGTGTTCAGAAGTCAGACACACTCTCTCAGTTTAAGTCTAGACTAAATACTTAACTATTTAGCCAGGCACCTAATTTATCACTCAGTTCACAGCTATGCTGCATTAGTTAGGTCTACCGGAACTGAAAACACTTCTCTTATTCTTTAACCCGGCTTTAAATTGAATAGCATATACCTGTATATTCATACATTTTCTGTTATAGCATAATTTCATGCACAGCTGCTTTGAAACAACGGCTGTTGTGAAAAGCGCTATACAAATAAATTTGACTCGACTTGACTTGACTTTGAATACAGCATGAGCTGTTGACTATGATAGCTATGATCCCATAATAACATAACAAGGATGTTTTCATTTTTTTAAGTCAAAAAATAATAAATCTCTGCCTATCTACCTTAAATCTCTGCCTATCTCTCACAGAACAAGCTGCTGGATGACAATCAGTCACTGAGACAGGTGAAAGCTGAATCCAGATCATCCGTCCTGATTCTGCTGGACCTTTCTGCAGTCTTTGACAAGGTCAACCATCAGATCCTACTCTCCACCCTCTCCTCGCTGGGCATCACAGGAACTGTGCTTGACTGGTTAAACTCCTATCTCTCAGGTAGGTCCTTCAAGGTAGCCTGGAGAGGTGAGGTATCCAAGCCACATCAGTTACTTACTGGGGTACCTCAGGGATCAGTGCTTGGGCCACATCTCTTCTCTATATACACAATATCACTGCGACACATAATTCAGTCACATGGTTTCTCTTACCAGTGCTACACTGATGACACGTCTTTCCAGCCCAATGACACCACAGTGACTGCTCCAATAACTGCCTACAACTACAGTATCGCCTTCCAAAACGGTCAGAAATCTAGGAGTAACCATTGATAACAAGCTAAATTTAACAGACCACATCTCAAAGACCGCAAGATCATGTAGATTTACACTCTACAATATCAAGAAGACCCTTCCTCTCTGAACATGCCACACAACTGCTTGTTCAGTCACTTGTCATAACTAGACTGGACTGCCGTAACTCTCTCATTGGAGGCCTCCCTGCATGTGCAATTAGACCTCTGCAAATGATCCAGAATGCAGCAGCACATCTGGTCTTTAATGAACCAAAGAGAGCACATGTTACACCACTCTTTGTCTCTCTCTACTGGCTGTTGGTTGATGCACGTATCTGGTTCCTGATCTGTATGTCAGTTTTGCCTCTTGTACTACCCGTTGCTTAATAAAGCCTTCCTTGTCTGACATTTCACAGAATGATTTGCCTACTATTGATCCTGTTAGGAATGTACTGGTGGTCAAAGAGGTTAAAAAGTGACATGGAGACAAAAATATGCAGTGTAGGGTGTTTATTCTAATAAAGGTGCCAAATGCATGTGTTGGTCTGACTTAATGAAGCATTAAACTTTAACTGATACAAATTTAGTTGTGTCCTTCTTGAGCACTTATTATTACAGTGTGTAACATGAAACATTAAACAAATTACAATTAAATTATAAAAGGGAACACTTAATGGCATTAATAACTGCACACAAACAAAGTTACAAACACATTCTGCGTAAACTGATGATATGTGCCGGCATCCAGACTGTGACAATATGGTGCATCAGTTGTGTGAGTTTGTGTATGCACATTCGAGTTTACCATGGGAGGCTCGAGGGGCGGAGCCATGGCAGGCAGAGCTGTAGAAGGATCGAGACTAAGAGTCCTGGATGACTGGGAAACAACCTCCATGGTCGTGAGCATGGGCAGAGACTCGGGAATGAACTCTGTGGTCGTAAATATAAGCAGAAACTCTGGAACGACCTCTGTGTTCATGAATACTCGCAGCAACTACAGAAGAATCTCTTTGATCATGAACATGGGCAGAGACTCGGGAACGACCTCTGTGGTCGTGATCATGGGCAGAGACTCGGGAAAGACCTCTGTGGTCGTGGGCATGGGCAGAGAATCAGGAACGACCACCATGGCCGTGAACATAGCCAGAGACTCAGGAACGAACTCTGTGGTCGTGAACACTGGCAGTGACTTGGGAACGACCTCTGTGATCGTGAACATGGGAAGAGACTTGGCGTGGAGCAGACACAGGCGTGGCTGTGACATGGTGTGGCGCAGACTCAGGCTTGTCTCATCAGGCAATTCCCTCCACTGGTGAGCTGTGAGTCCGATCCGATCCGGTCCGATCCACAATTGTTGTGCTTTCCACAGTACTGACCAAGTTGCACTGAGTAGTGCTTCCCACAGCATGTGATTCATTTGTGTTGCTGTGACATTTCTGTTGGGTTTATTTGATTCAGTTTGGTTTCCTCTACTTTATGTATTTAAATTGAAATTACATGGGAATTCTAATTTAAGAAAAATTATTTCAAACATGTGGAATCATTGTTCATGATTGACTCATGTCCAGCCAATTAATTACTTTTTGAGTGTATTCCAGTTTTTCCAAACATTACTCATTTTATATTCATAAATCTCTCTGAAAACAAAATCTTAAGGCAATTATTTAAGTCCAATAAATAATTTAATTCAGTCCTATTGGCTTATTGGTGCTGAGGAACACACACACACACACACACACACACACACACACACGCGCAGATGTTGGGTTTCCATGTTTTATGGGGACTTTCCATAGACATAATGGTTTTTATACTGTACAAACTATATATTCTATCCCCTAAACCTACCCATAAAACTAACCCTCACAAAAA